>VXAK01027018.1:46438-152403 GCA_013399435.1 Arenaria interpres | reverse complement strand
CCCCCCCCCCCCGGTGAAGTCTTAATTATGATAAATGAGTTGCTGTATTATTAGGAACATAACCTAATGGTCATACAGCTAAATATTTACTTGAGAGTTTATTTAGTACAGCTTGCTTTCTTTTTAAGCTAGGGATTTCTTCATTACATCCTCCATGCAACTGTTTGGTCTTCCTAAACTCATAATCTCGGTATCTGTGATGTTAAAGAAACCAGAGTGTGAGGTCAAAATTTCCATTACATCGCCAGAGAGGAATTTCAAGGAACAATGCCAAAATCACTTAAAAAAATAAATTTACAGGAAAGATGACTCATCAATCAACAATTGCTGTTCTAGAAAACAGAATTAGTTGTATATGTTCTGGGTATGGAGAGAGACAAAATTACCCCACCTGGGGTAAATCAGGGTGATTGCTTGCTTGCTTTTTTGTTTGTTTCCAGAGATTTTTACTTTGACCTCTGCTGCTTTTTTCACCCTAAAAGGAGGACCCTAAATAGCACACAGCTTCATGTTGCAGGAATCAATGCCTTCTCAGAGCTGCAACTATTTAGCAGAAAGAAAAAGATCTCCTGGCTTGTTGTGGCTTGCACTAATTAGCCAAGCAACTGAAGGACAAGGGGAACAGTCTCTTTCTGTGCTTAACTTCTCCTGTAACTGTAAGAAATTTAACATGAGGCCCCCTGAGAGATCAAAATACAGCATTTTATACTTGATGGAGGTGACAGACTTCTGCTTTACTATGCATTAACATGAGTGTAAAAAAAGACATGATAAAAGGCAGTTTCCTTCTTTCTTAAATACTGAATAAACAAAGTGCAGGAGTGAAGGTCCTTCTGAAAGGGAAGTCTGTTGAGCTATGGCAGCGTCTCTAGAGGAGTGGGGCAGGCCTTCTGCTTGTGGCATTTGTGCCATGCTAGCCCTTCAGTGGGGAAGGCACTTCTCTGGTGCTTCTTGTCTTCTCTCCCCCCTGAGCTGCACAGTATTTTTGCTGTGTTAACCTTACATGTGAAGGAAGTAATGAGTGCTGGAGTTTCAAGGAGATGCCACTGGAGATGAATCTGCCACATCCCATGGTTTTTTTGTAACCCTGTTTGCTTTTCGTTCTAACAGGGGTAAGGGAAGGAAATGGTGTAACCACTCTCTGTACCTCTCACAGATGGTAGACTGGGTAGTTTGCATGTCTGGATGTCTCTCCCCGACACTGGACATAATGGTTCTGTAAAGCTTTCCTGCTCATGAGGCCCTGCAGCAGAATAGTGTACCAACTGAAGGTGACTTCTGACTGTATTCCTCTTTGGGCTTAGAATTAATTTAGTCAATACTGTAATAATTTTTAAGTAGGAAGCATGCTCTTGTATCCTCCAGTCTATATGTTGTTCATACGGATTTCACTTTGCTGCCCATTCTTTCCTGGAACAATAGTGTGGCAACAGTGATACACGAGCAACCTTGCAGTACATGCTTTCTGAAAGTGGATGGGGACTTCAAACAAACCCTGTCTGCCATATGTGTTTTTCTGCATTTAAACTTGATGCTTCTCCGTATTAGAATTCTGAAGATGTTATAGGATATTTTGAGCTCACTTCACTTACTGAATCAGCTAATGTTTACAAGTGTGTGGGGGCTGACTGTTCCTTCTAGAGCCCAAACCTGGCAGAGGCATGGGGACATCCTCTCTCTCAGTATTGATGAGGGGAGTGCTACAGGTAAAGGGTTGCACTTCTCAAACTCAGTAATTTTGAAAATACTTGTGAGAAACAGCTGAGACTTCTGGGTAGAGCAGAACATTGAACTGATCCCTGGTTCCCACTATTGCTCTCAGAAGCATCTACAGCAGCACACTGTGGGGCTTAGTGAGGGTAAGTCTCTGCCATCTGCGATCCTGGAGCCCCTTCTGCAGGGCAGAGTTCAGTGCATGTCAGCAAACAGCTCAGTTTAGGTGAATATGAATGTGGTCAACAGTGACGTGGTTGAAGAGTCCATTTGAGGGTTAAATGGGAGTGCTGAAGAAAGCAATGCATTCCTTCATCCGATTCCCTTTTGCTTACGTTTTGTCCCCTCACAGCTTGGATTTCTGCTTCTTTTTTTTTTTTTTTTATATGTGAGTGCTAGTGCAAAGAATTGGGTCATGGATGACAGATTTGAGTGACGGCCACAATACTTGCAGTTTTCAGAACACAATATGTGGCCCGTCTCTTGACTTAGCCTCGCCCTCAAGGGTGATAAGGAAACAAACCCAAAACAGTTTCTCCCACTCTTCCTCAAGAAGTATTCCCTTTTATCCTGAGAGGTTGGAGAGCCTAGCAACTATCTGTCTGTTTTATTTTCCTTAAGATGCTATGATACCATGGTGATGAGTTATTAATAAAACTCCAGGCAGATGGAGAGAGCTTTTAACTGAGTAACTTCTTGGTTGTGTTTTTTTTGGTTTTGTTTTTTTTTTTCCTTTCCATGCATCAGAGAATAACCATATATGAACAAATGTCATGATTTGGTCTGTGGGGTAGAGTAGCTGAGCATTTTGCACAAAAATACAACTTAATCTGCAAATTAATCAGAGCAGACTTTTTGCTTAAATGTCAAAATGCTACTGTGTTTATGGAAGAACAAATAATCGTAAAGCATTGCATGCATTATTTTTAACATATGAACATGATGAATTAGTTCTGAGATTTTTTTCTGATTTGTTGCATTTCTGAACATATAATGAGCTATTATAAGTGCAGTAACAGTTTCCCATACAGCGCAGTGCTCTGCTTCAATGGCACTGACTCAAAATTCTGTAAGTCTTTATACTAATATGCAGTAATCTGTATAACAGTGACATTAATCCCCTCTTCTAATATGGATCTTGAATTAAAATATTTGTGAAATATAGCTTTAAAGCAGCTTTGGGGAATTATTAATTTGTAAACACTCCCATCGGTCATCCATACCAATAAGAATGCCTTTATAACAACAGAGCGAGCAAAGGGGTAGTCACATTTAGGAAAAGCAGTGAAGCCTTAGGAGTTTTGCCTTTTTTTTTTTTTTCCCTTTTTTTTTCTTTGCTAAAGTGCTAGTGGAAGGAATTGCATAACACAAGCAGCAAGAAGTTGGTTACAAACGATGTAAAATCATGATGTTGTCCAACCCAATGATGCATACTAACTCTCTTGTCCAATTGTAGTGTACTGCAGTCAGTTACATTGTGCTTGGGCTACTGTTAAAGGTTTGGGGTGATAATGTCTTACATGGTAACATCACAAGCGTCCTGAAGCTCTCATTTATCAGTTGCTCAGTTGCTGATGGAAAAAAAGCAGACATCTCCACAAATGTTGAAAGCTGGTCAGAAAATGTCTTTTTAATATTTCACTTATTAATTTCAGATGATTGCAGTTATTGAAAGAGTAGCCCCTTAAAAATCTCCCAATGCCTTGACATCCAAAACCCGTTTGTTTCCTGTTTCGTGGCATTGAACAGGAATTGAACCATGGTTATGAAATCTCCTCAGTGATGTCTGTAACACCCAGTGACATAGATAATGTTGCGTCCCCTTACGCTTTACACACATTGTGAGAGGGATTGTCTGTAGCTAGTATTTTCTTTGAATAAAGCACAGCCCTGGTTGGAAGTCTAGCTGATGTGTTGGGGGGGTTCCAGGTGCTTACCTATTAACATAGGGACAGCATCTAAGTCATATTGGGCTTCTCAATCTCATTGAAATTTCATGGGATTAAATCTGTAACTCATGTAGGAAATTCTGAAACATTATCCATGATACATAACCTTATTTCTTTTCTTTCCTCTTTACTCTTCAGTATGATAATCCATGTCATTTAGATGGAACCCATTTTCTCTATAATCGGAAAATTGCCTTAAAAATACTATAGAAGGATCAAAGCATACTGAAGAACTGAGAGCAAAATTTACATGACCTCTTAACTGAGGTATTTGAAAATATAGGTGAAGTGTCGAGAACTGCTGTGACATTTTATTCCATATGGGGATGTAAGTGATTTTGTAAAGCATTCCAGCAGAGTGAAACAACCAACAATCTTTCATCTGTGTGCGTGAGGTACTTTTTTCTTTCCTGCCAAGAATGCTGCTTCCAAGTGGAAATTTATTTATTTATTTGGTCATTTTGGGGTGGTTGTTGGGTTTGGTTTTTCCTTTTTTTTTCCTTCTTTTTTTTACTTTTTAGCAAGCAAATGAAGAAGCAAAACAAGATGTTCCATCTGGAGAATGCACTGTTATTCTCCAAAGTAGCCTTTTTAGTAGAAAGAGGTAGGAAGAGGGACATTCTTGATGAAGCAATGGTTAGGGAAGCTGGAGGAAGAAGTATATTACATGAAAATGTTTTGCTTTCTTTTGGAACAATGATGCTTTTGATGTTTCACCAACTCACAGGATAAAATGTTTCTGTCTTAGTAAATCATCTCCTTTCGAAGAAACTTTACCTTTAAGAAAACTTTTGTCTAGGTTTAACCTCAGATGTGGCCTTGCTGCTTTTGGGTCTGGCTGCACTGGGATAAAGAAGTAGAAATGAGCTATTAAAACGTGTCGTTTTCTTGTCTCTGTTTCAGGTTGGATTTCTCATAGGTGTTGGGCTGGGCTCTGTCCCCTGTGCACGGCCTCCTGCGGAGCTGTGTTGTGTTGCAGCTCCTCTGTCCCGGTTTTATTGTGGAGAACCACACTGGCATGTTATTTTATCATAGGAAAAGAGAAAACATTTCTCTCAGCAGCCACCTAAGTGTACTTGTGTCTTTTAGGAATTTGCTAGAGGGCTCTGTTGCTACTGATTATTGGTTTTATTTGTGAAGCGCCTAGGGGCTTCACTTCTGAGCCCTGACGCTAAAGGTGCTTCATGCGAACAGCAGAAAAATTCATTCTTTTTTAGAGAGCCCGATTCCATAGTGCAGTGCAAAGATGTGTGGAAATACCTCACCTAGTTTTCAGTGAGCTTACCCAGGCACTGGAAATGTAAGTGTGCTAGTGTTGCATGTTATGTTTCTGTGTTGGATTTGTGTAGATGTGCTACAAACTGGTGCCCGATTCAGGGATTTGCAGTACTGTGTTGGGCTGTGCAAATACCTTCAGAGAGAGGACAATGGAGATGACAGAAAAATGCTGATACAGGCAGTGGAATTGAAAGGAGCAGCAGGAGTTAAAACAAGCTTGGGTTAGGGTTATGGCAGTAATGTTTCCTATAGGTTTATCATAGGATTTTTCTTCCCTTGAAGTAATGTCTTTAGGAGGAGCCATAAGCCTGGCAAGCCAGGGAGTAAAGGATAATTTGAGGAGGTCAGACAGCATACCCAAGAATCAAAGGACTGAGCTGAACAGCGTGTCGCCGAGGAGTTCTTCCCATTATATCTCAACGATGTGAATTTTGTGTACAGGTAGAGGCAAACGCCCTCTGGAAAAACAGTTTGTGATAGGAGTTGAAATATTTTTTCCTACAACTCATTATTTCTCCAGTTTACAAGTTGCTTCACTATATTTGGGATCCTGGACACTTACTGCCTGATAAGGAGAAGTTGTTACTATTTATAATTTGGGGTTTTATTACTCAGACTGCTGTGATGTCCAAGAGCTTCTGTAAGAAGGAATATAATATGAAAGATAATGTAAACTGTAAAAATAATGAGGGAATTGCAATACAGATGGCATTGTGTATCTGCTTTGCTGGCTGTATTTCACACTGTTGATTTTAAATTTCTTTTCAAGGAACCAGAAAACTATTGAGCATGTGTTAGGAAGTGGCTCACTAAAGGTGTCCTCTAGAACGAGATATAAGTCTAATGTAGTTTCAGCACTAGTGCAATGCACAAATGAACTTTTATGGTAATCAAAGGAATAGTGCATTCATTAGTTTGATGGAACATTAGGCAGCTTGTTTAAAGGCATAATTTGAATTGTACTAGATTGATGATAATTGCATGTAGGGTGGGGTAGGTGTACTTTTGTCTCCTCCATCGCTTACTGTGAAGTTTGTAAAAGCTGCATGATTCCTTCTCCTAGGGCTGTTGATTTCTTTTACAAAGAGCAGAAGCTGTACTACCTTCATCTCTTACGTTGTACTGGCGGCCAGCAAATTCCAGATTCAAACCTTTCTTTAATTTTCACCAAGATGACATAAACGGACATTGCACATAAAAGAGCGAGCCATTGCATATGGCTCCTGGTACAAAGAGTATTACAGTAACAGAAATGCCCTGGTCATAAATTTATGTGAATGGTAACCATGTGTCTCTGAATGCCTCCTGTTTCTCATTCGAGTTAAATGTTACTCTATCAATACTTGCCAGATATCTTGTACTCTCATGTCTCCACAATATTTTTAAGCCTTTTGATGCCTTGCAGTTTTTGAAGTAGTCATATTATTTTGAAGTTCCTTAAATTAGGTCATAACAAAAATATTTCTATTTATCTAATCCATTTCCCTGTGTTCAGACTGCTTGGTGTACTGGAGCATGTAATAAAGCAGAGAGATTTAAATAGCTTACTTCTCTATGAGAAGAAAATGTTATGAAAATCACAAGTTTCCTTTAAAAACTGAAGCCTTTTCAACTGACTGCAATGTGATGGGAGTGGCTGTGAATGATTAAACTTCCTTGCAGGGGGTAGGATTTGTAGGGTACAGAGCTAGTGAGTCACTATTTCCAATTTTTTATCAAAAAAAAAGAAAGGAAAAGAATTTCTATAGCTGGTGACTACTGTGCATCTTGTGGAAGTAAGTGTTATGGTCTCATACAAGTTTTCGAGTTGCTTTTGTTGACTTAAGTTGGAATCATGAAGCCATCCAGTTGTCACTGCTAATGGAGAGAATACAGGGGTTGTACAGTTTTTCTAATCACACAGATTGTCATCTCTTGTTCACCTCATTCCCTCTTGGCCATAAACACAAGTACAAGTACACCTCCCCTAGTGCTTGTGACTGTTGTCTTGTACAGGGTGAAGATCCTGCTCAGGTGGGTGAGAGCAAACAGTAGTTCCCTTATCACTTTTGCTGGAGGCTCTGGTCCCACTGAGGGCCGATGATACTCACAAGTACAAGCTTTTGAGAATCTGTTTTGTCCTGGAGTGACTCTCCATTTATCATCGCCCATGCTCTGTCTGTTTAGCTATCAACTTCTGCTCCCAGAGAGGTTCTTCTGATTTCCCTTTCAAGTTGGATTTACTCAAATCAATGGGTAGATTGAGAGCCTAGAGCCCCTAAGTAAAGATCTTGTTAGGAGGCAGTGAACTGATGAGGCATTTTGTCTGGATCCTGCTTTCAGAATGAGCAGTGCTTTCTCAAACAAAGCCTGACTGTACTCAACATCTGTTAAAAGCACCCACTAGGTTGATTTTGGGGTTTTGGTTTTTTTGGGTTTTTTTGGGTTTTTTTGTTTTTTTTTTAAAAAGAGAGATCTGATGGAATCACATAATCTTCTGCAATGTCTCAAAAGTATTCAAATGCTGGCGGCCAGCATAAAGCCTTTGCCTAGTCCTAATCTCCAGAATGCAACAGGCATCGTTGCCTGGCTATTTTCAATCAATTCTGTATACTGCACTTCTAAAACTAGAATAAAACTATCACAGCTCTGCTTTGCTTTCCAACCCCAACTTCTGCAACAGCCCTGTCCTACTGTCTTCATTTGCCCCTTCAGATATTTATAACAAAATCAGGCACTTGCACCCTAGGGTTTTTTTAAGGTTGCAATATTCTTCCTGCAGTAGAAGTCTGCCATTTTGTTTGCAGTCATTTGAATTCTGTCTTTCCTGATCTTTTATTTAAATAAACAGCTGCTTCGGTAACATATTTATTCATAATTTTCGTAATTCCTGTATACTACCTGTCAGAACAAACCTGAATGTGTTCTGGAAGCTTTTTTGGGATTTAATGTAATTTAATTTAATTTAATTAGTTGGTGATCTCCCATGGGCTGTACAGCTCAGTATTGCTGCGTGTCTCTGTCTCCCTTCAGTTGTGGTCCTCTGTGCCATTCTTTTTTTTAATTATTTTTTTTTCCTGCTTTGCTTTTCTCCTCCAAATTCCAAACTTTGCCAATCTTTACTCATATTTGTACTTTTTTTGGTGATGGGTTGTCACTCATAGCTGTCGTTTGTCCTATGGTTCTTCTCACCCTCTAAGTTAGGAGCAAGCTGACTTGCCTGACACTGAACTATTGACACTTGACTGAACTATTGAGCTTTCTCTCTGTCTCCAAAGAAAAAAAAAAGGAAAAAAATAATTTAAATATGAAATGAGGCCTCTACAACTTCCTTCTAGAGAACAGCAAAGGTTACAGTAGTTGAGCTGTCATTTATGCTAGAAGCAGATACCTAGTCCTTTAATTTTGTGTCATTTGCTCTGGCATGTAATAGGTGAAGGTACCTCTTTAGTCTGTGGGTAGAAAGAGAAGAGGAGAAGAGGAGGAAAGTCTGTTGGTTTGTTTTGTGGTGGGTTTTTTGTTTTTTTTTTAATTTTTAAGGAAAATCAGGAAAAAGTGCTTGAACACAGAGGAGAAATAAGAGTCCATGATCAAAATTTCTAGCTTACATTTCACAGCTCAGTGGAACTAGGCACGGAAGCACAGAAAGCATGAGGGAACATACATTGACCGAGAGATTTTGAGGCAAGCAGGGGAAATTTATGTGATGATATAATGCATTCTAATTATGCATATCATATATGTATATATGATAATATCAGGTACATTAAATAAAGTTTAAAAAAATTGAAGTCTACTATGTAGTAGCAGAAAACAGAATAGCATATGGTTGGAAGCTTCCTTCTTTAGGATCTTTCTTATCTCTCTCTGTCCTGCCTGCTCACCACCAGTGTTTGGCAAAAAGGGAGAGGGAGAAAGAGAGCAGTGTCTTTGCTGGACAGGGTTCCCAAAAGCTGAATTTGGAGCAATACAGTGAGACAAAGTCAGTTGTCCTGTCCGCATCATCCATCTGCACTACCACTACCCTTGTGTTTCTCTAAAAAGATTTTTTTTGTTGAATTTAGATGAAGATTTGGTCTCATCTATTTTCTAATCCCTGTGCAAACTTTTAACATAAACCCACAGAATCAAGACATTCTAGAACTGATGTTCCATCTACCTGGTTCAGATTAGTATTCTTGCATGACTTAAATATGTTTTTGTGGTTTTCTTTCTATAGATACATTTGAGTGCTTTTAAAAGATTATTTAATTGAACATAATATTTGAGGCTATATATTGGCTAATTGTTTAAATGTGCATTTAGACAATGGTTAAAATGAACGCTATTTGTATTATGTAATATTACAAACCACACATGCACTATAGTCTCTTCTCTAATTAAGTAACAATTTAAATTACAGAAAGTCCACTTCTTGGCACCAAATTTTAATGACTTTATGCTTGAGCTGTAGCAAGCTATCAGGACATTTTCAGCCCTTTTAAAACTACTATGGATGCCTGCGTAGGAGTTGGAAACATACATTCTTTCAGTCTAATTCATTATGTAGTTAAACTGCAAGGACTGTTCCTAAATTCAGTTGCCATGTTTCTAACATGACTGCAATGTGTAGTCCTCACAAGGTAAAAGAGCACAGAAGTTCACTGGCACTTTTTCAGCCCCCGTAACAGAAAAGTATTGAATGTCTGTCTTATGTAATTGAATAGCTCTCTAAAATATTTAAGCTTAGAGTCTGAATTCCTATGCAGACCAAGCTTTTACATCGGAAAATAAGACTCACCAATACGCTTCATATTTGACCATGCATCACATCATCCACGGTATAAATTAGCTGGTTTTTAATTCATTTCAGTTCAACGCTTTAATTATATGGTAAAACACAAATAGCTATAGGCCAAATAATTCTCTTCATCGACTGCTGATTTTTTTTTTCCTTTCTAGATGATGGAAACTGCCTAGAGTGTTGAGACAATAAAGGATGCAGGACTTCATGTAGAAAAGTCACTGAAGAAATACTGTAGTGTACCCTCAGGCTGATAATTTCATTCCTTCCCTTCCTCACAGAACACATGTATCTCAGACTGTGGTCTGAGCATCTGTTGAAGTATTGCTTGCATTCTGATACAGGTTTATGCTTTTTTGTTAAGATGCATAGGTTGGACAGGAGCTGTATTACACTGTCCAGTTGGGGGTGAAATTGTGGTCATGGTTCAGCCTTCTGCCAGCTCTATGATGCTGCCGATTTAGGGTCATGATTAATCCTTCCATCAGTTCTGTCTTCCAGTAGCTCTGAGGATGTCTTTGTAATCGCTTAGGGCATGGGCACAGTGTTTATTAAAATGTTGTTCATGCACAAAAGCCTGTGCGGAGCCCCAGGCAGCCTGACTGATCAATTCTCCCTGGGCTTCCATGGCAGAAATTAGACAAATTACATCTGTATCGATGTGGAGTTTCTTAGCTCTCCTGTCTACATCTAATATTCTTTCCTTTTAAAATCTCTGACTGGATTTGATCTCTTCTCAGTCACGAAGTAGGTAAATAGAGATTGGATTTACCTAAACTACAAGCACAGCAAAAATCAGTAGTGGCTGACCACATTGTTTTAGTCTGTAGCGCAGATGGGTCGCAAACTGCATTTTATACGCAAGCATCATTTACCCAGATGCCAAGTTCCATATTACTCAGTTCCTGTTCTTATTAAAGCACTTGGACATGGTAAGAAATTAATCAGGGGCTTCATATAAATGTGGGTATTTCATGCCCGTGTTGGAGTTGACATCCATCCTGAATTTGTCAAAGTAGTTACTGTTGTCTATAGATTTGGTCTTGTACTTGAGCTGAAAGTGGTTGTTTTGGGATGAGCTGCAACTGTGTGACTTTCCATGCCACCAAGCTCACTGTGTTAGGCATCCCGTGGTTGCTTGGAGAAGGACTGAGAGGACAGAAAGAACAACTGACTTTGGGATTGAAGTATATTGACCTAGAATTTGTTACGGTACTAATTTGACTTTAAAATGCAATCCTGTTTTAATGCCTGGGTAGATGTAATTTTTACCCTAGGAATAATAGAGGTTTCAGAGACTATGACAAGGATTTTAGGGTGCAGGCCTGAGGTTTAATTTGCTTCTGACTGTCAGATGAGAAGATCAGGGAATGATTTTCTAGCTCAGTGTTGCTGTATCCCTTGTTTGTGGCAACTCTAGAATCCTTAGCAGCCTAAACTTCTAAACTTATTTTGGTCCTTGTATATGTGGAGTTCAGATATGTAAACCCTTGTTCAAACTTATCTGTGATGTTTTTTATCCAACTTCATGGACTGAATCAAAGAGGCACAGTTCTTTGATTCTGCCCGACTGGGAGCTGTTTCTGCTTTCAAAAAAAATTCTCATAGGGATGGAAGGGTCTTGTTCATCCCCCACAGCATTAAGTTCCTCATACTTTTACAGTATATTTTTGCTACTGTGAGAGAGACACTGTTGCCAGATGAGGATTACTAGCAAGGTTGATAGGTTATGAGCTAATAAATTGCACTGTGTTCTTGTAGTCACAGCTGGGCTGCTCCCATACCCAACCTTCACAGAGCTATTGCAGTGTCTCTAGTTTAGACATGTCTTTGGACCTGGGTTAGTTGCCTACGTGCAATGGGAGCTCTGCATTCTCCTCCCTTATGCTTGCAACATCTTCAGCTTTTTCCTCCTTTCCAATTTCTCTGATTACATTCATACAAGGACAGAATTCTGTCATTTTTTCCTGCATGCTCTTTAAATATTGGCCGCCAGATAAAAAGCTTATGTTTCCTGTTCATTTCTTGTCTCAGACACCGATTTTGCCTATTTTAGGGGACTTTAAAGTTTGGCGAGGCTAGTATTATAATGACAGTTACGTACTTTCACCAAGTTCTTCCTCTTAGTTTGACTGCTTTTTCTGTCAATAGCAAGAGCAATAGTGAATTTTCCTTTTTCGCTTTCACTGCTCAGCTTGATGCTAGTCTGCCAGCATTTCTTTCTCTGATCTCCCATTGTCTGCCCAGCCTCAGTCTTGCTTCCTTTATTCTGACAGCTGCTCCAGACTCATCTTCTTTTATGTCCTTCTCTCATATTTGCTTGTGTACCATCTTCATTGCTGGCTTTGTTTGGGATGACCTTACTGAGATCTCTACTTGAAGGAACTTGCCTTTCTAGTTGCCCACAAAGCACTGAAGAGGCAAACCAAGGAGAGGAATCATCTTGAACCAATAAGTATATGGGCCTGCTATGACCAAATACTTTTCCTTCTAGGTCCTATCCCTTTTCCAATGTATAGGACAATGTGCAACTGCTTATGTCTTCAGCATATAGCTTGCACGCTGTGTATGCTACTGCATTGTCGAAAGTGACCAGATACCAAAATGGAATGGGGCTTGCAGTTGAATGTTTGATTTGGTATAGGCAGTTGGTGAATTTATTTCCTTTTTCCATTATGTGACAAACTTGTTTTTAAGGACAGACTTGAGCTGCCTTCTCTCCTTTTGCAAGATACAAATACTCTATTCCTCAAAATACGAGGTATTAAATTTTAAAATACTATGTATTTAGACCAATTGTGGTGATTTCATTGTGGAATTATAGGGGTTTCAAGATTATATTTTACCCAGTGAGGTTAGAATAAGCATCTCCTCATTGTGGCATTTTAAAGAAGTGATAGGCAGACTTCTACATGCAATTCAGCAGTCTATAATGATATTGTGTTATTGAATTTAGAGTGTTTGGCCGGGAAATAGGTTTATGAATAAACTGATGGAGTAACTGTATAGCCAGCTGCTTTGAAGTAGTGCTCAGTCGTTTAATTTCACATTAATTTTTAATAATAAATCAAGCCTGTTTAGTGGATTAAAATTCCATTTGGTGTGGATTCTTAGACCTCTGCGGTCTTTCAGTGACAGAAGGGATTTTGAGACATTCAACTGTTTACTTTCTGAACTTTCATTTGTATTGCATTCTACTCCTTTTAATAATTAAACAATCATTTAATACAATTTTAATACCTGAGGTTGGGATTGGAAGCAGTTCTTTTTCATCTGTTTCTCATCGTCAGCACAGCTGAAGTTTCTCAAAAGAAAAGAAATAAGATCTGAATAACCTAAACTATCCACATTAGTGCACTTTTTCTTGGTGACAAATAGCCCCCTGGAAGGTATCGGTTAATTCTGTCTCAAATCTTTAAGAGGTAATTTTGACAGAGTTCTGTAAATGTAGAAAGTTAAACAGAGTAACCAGAGAAAGGTTCCTAATGAAATCTTGGCTTTGGTGGTGAAAACGTCTGACTAGTTTTAATAAAAGCTTGATTACACTGCATTCATGAGGATTTCTGCAAGTCTGCCCTGATGACATATAAACTTTAAATTAAGCGTAGTCAATAAAAGGCCACCTAATATGGTTTCATATTTTGAGAGGTTTCCCCGTAATTACCCCAGCTAGTTAGTCTGTTTTCCAACCATTTTAGAATCTGCATGTGCTGAAACAAATCATCCTGAGAAAGATGGTGCTTGTACAGCATGTAATGATGTGAAGCGACCTGGCAGAGACCTCCCCTCCTGCCTCCTCTTGAAGTGACCTTCCACCAGTGATGAGACTGCAGCCCTGCTCCCAGCAGCTGGTTTCTAAATTTGGTCTGACAAATGGTATAATAAAGGTGGCAGGTGAGGTTAGGAGATCTGATCAGAACATACCAATTTAACAGGCACCAAAAGGTACAAAAGAGTATAAGGAAAAACAATCAAGTGCTGTCTCTTTATCATTGTATCAGCTTTCTTTGCACAGTCCCTTGTGAAAGCCTTTACTGATGGCTTTCAGCTACGTATCATTATAATACCTACAATAAGCATGACATAATAGGAAAAATATGCCACTTTGAGCAATGAAACTGGTGTTAGCCAGTGCTGTGGCCCATATCAAAATGCTCTCGCTAGCATTCCCTGTAACAACACTTCCTCAGATGTAATGGACTACGGCATATCATCAACTTAAAGTTCATATATCTGCCTTAATGTTTTTTGCATATCCCTGTTACAAATAATGACTGTGACTACTTGAGGGGAAAAAAAGAATCCATTTTTTTTCATCTTTAAGTGGTGGTTGAGGCATTCTTTAAGCATATCCTTTGCCAGTTGCTGTGTTCATGTGGCTAGATAGGCAAATCTTGTTTGTGTTTGTGTCTCTCAGGCAGTAATCAGAGGGGAGAAAACCCATTAAAAGAAAAGGGAAAACACAGTAATGATAAAACTAAGCATTAAAACTTAAAACTAAAGAATTAACTAGAACAACTGGATAGGCAGTTAGTAGCACTTAATTGACATTTGTTGTTGGGTCTCTTTTTATCAGTGCAGTAGATTCAAAGTTGTCTCCTATTAACGATGCTGTTTTATAAGAAGGAATTTGCAGAATAAATGCATCTGAGGTGCTTTCCCTAGGAGGACAAATGCTTATTGGGAAGGACTTTAGATGTTAAGAGCTTTGGAACAGGTCTTCTCGCTATAGAGTGTTAAAGCATTGAAGTTACTTGCTGTGTGGGATTGAAATATTGCAAGTTTCTACAGGTTACAGATTTTCACTTGTCATTTTGAAGGATTTTGAAGAATATCATTCCAGATACAGGTGGTAGGTGGGATATATGTAGGCTTAGAGATCTTCAGTCATATATCTTCAGTTTCAGAAGCACGTTAAAAATACCCTAATATATTCCTAAAATGTTGAGTAATTAAAGACACATGCCTTTAAATATGAATGCTAGTTTTGGCCAAATTTGACACAGAGGACTAGTGTAATGGTTGATTAGTTTTTCACATTAATGGCACAGTGAATTCTAGCACACAGGCATTGTAAAGGGGAAGGTGACTGGTGACAGTGAAATGGACAGATGGACTTTAAAATGCTTGTAGTGAGGCCTGGGGAGGAGTAGAATTGAGACTGGTTACATAAAAGCAACAAGTCTAACCATGCACTGACCATTTTTGGTCACAATTGGTTTTTTTAAGCCTTCAGTAATTAATCTGAGAGAGTAAATTGGGTCCATAAAATCAGTTATGAAGGATGGTGAAAGGCATGATACCGTAGGCACAATCAGGGTCCATCTGGCATTTAGGACATGAAGAAAAGTTGAAAGTTGTACCCGTAGCTGCGCACAGTGTTTGCATACAGTGTGGGAATGTTTTGCTTCAGCTGGCTGAGAAGCTCAGCATCTGCTGAGCGTGCCTGGGTCATCACCTTCTTCTAGGCATAGATGGGCACCCATCCTGTCCAGGACTTGCTCTGCTCCTGCCAGGCGAGGTGATGGGAGGGACAGGCCAGGGGCATGTATGCATGCACCGCAGTGACTGCTGTAGACATTTATGTCTCCTTTAGCCTGCGCATTGGTAAGCAGGACATAACAGAGACCCAGCTACAATCTTGTTTACCCTGTCAACATGTTTTAAGATATAAATATTTTTATTCTTTTTTTGGATATTTGTCAACCGCATCTTAAGTTCAGTGGGAAATTTATACTGTAATGTTTGGCAGCGGTCCTATGTTATGAGGATGGTGCCGTGAGAAACAGGATGCCCAGGTCCTAGCTTGTTTAAACAATCTCTCTAGGTTTTACTGCCATGCTCAACACCATGGTATGCAAGTGCTTACCGAGCCCTCCGAGCTGGAGAGGCGAGGGCTGGATCGGCACTCGGTCTTATTTTTTTTTAAGGATGGAATTCAGAGGCCTTTTGCTCTGTACCTCACAACGGTTTTCCTTGATGCAGCGGTTATGCCTCTTGCCTGGGTGTCAGTTGAAATGCCTCGACCATGTTTAAAGTTTAAAGCAAAGTGACCTTGACAAAATTGCATCAGGTATTGTACTGGGGGATGATGCAGTATTAATGTGTTGACCTAAAACTTTAAATCCTAAGGTGGAGTAGGGCAGTGGCTGTGTAAGAAGCAAGTTATCCAACTAGTGTTGTTAAGTGCCTTTTGTTCAGGGTATACCAAGGGGCCAGAAAAGATCTTCTGGGTGCTGTTTTGCTAAGCCCAGTATAAATTTGAGCAGCGTTGGCCCAAAGGGCTTGTGGACAGTGTTAATGCAGGGAAAAGTGTGGGGAATACAAAAATAAAGTCAACTGTGCTACACTTGTGAAATCAGATTAGTTGTTATGATTTTTATCGTGTTAGTGGGGAAATAACAAGCAAGAAAGAAGGGCTGTTTTAGTGAAGAGGAGGAAACTAGAACGAAGAGGGTGCAGAGGTTCGAGGAGGTAGAGAAATATAATGCTTAAATAAGGAATAAGAGTAAACCTAACATTTGTACTACATTTACAAATTTTGGAGTGCATCCTGAATGCTGTACATGTGCACTCCTACAATAGCTTTCTCTTCCCTTTTCCTTCTCAATCTCAAATGCTTTGCAATCAGAACTCCTAGCACTGTGATCACACAATTATAGTAAAGCTGCAGACAGCACCTGTTTTTCCTGTGTTGGCTGCAAGAGGGATGGGACCTTTCTGTAGACATCAGTTTCACTGAGGCTCGGAGCCAGCTAATATCTTACGGTCTGTCCCAGGTCCAGCCCCCCCACTTCTGGTTTTGGAGTCCAGCCCTTCACAGCTTTCTGACTCTTTTGGGTTAACTTGATCTTGCCATAGGACAAGTGCCAAACTCTTCAGGTCCCTGGCTGTCTCCAAACAAGACCTAGTCCAGGTCTGCATCCCTTCCCACCATATCACACCCTGAGATATGTCCTGAGAAGGGACTCTAGACCTTTTTTTCTCTGCTGGATGAAGGATTCACTTCAGTGGGCAAAGAGTCTGAGGGACAGAGAAGCAGCACGTGATGTGGAGTTCTCCTGATTCAAAACCAGTTGACTGTTTCTGTCTGTTGCCTCCTGTATAGACTGCTTGGTGATCCTCCATTGTACATGGGCAGCTTTGAAGGTGTGCCTACAGTATTAGCAAGGAATATAGAATGTAGGTGGTAATAATCTGATGGCCAGCAGTATTTACAATGGCAGGTGAAGGTCAGGATGAAATTTAAGGCTATTTCTATCCTCTTTGTCCTGGTTCCCCCTTCCATCCCATTTTGTCACTCAGGATTTAGAAAGCAACCCAAATAGAGTGGTTTGGCTTCTGGTTTTTGTGCAAGTTGTGCTGCTTCTGTTAATATAGTGGAGAGAACGTTTGCACAGCCTGTGTCCCACTCTCCCATAGTTCCATGTCATTTGGATAATACCACCCTAACAGGCCATTTCAGCTTTTCAACATCTGTCCTTGCCAGTCTATTGCACAAAATGATGTCTTTCACCCTTCATTGGAGATGGAGACGTGTGCTGCAGTGCTACAGTAAATAGACCATTGTTTATTTTCATAACCTTTATCTAGCTGTATTTCAAAACTTACAGTTTATCTAGTAAGTTCATCAGGAGGCTGGGATGCTTCTATGCGCAAGCATAGATACCACGTCATAGAGTTGGTTGGGAGAGGGTGACTAATGGGACTGGAAAGATCCACCATGACTGTAGTTTTAACTCCCAGATTTCCACTGTGAAGCTTGTGAACTTATCCTGGAAGCTGCTGTCACCTTCCAGGCTCGGTTCTTCCCCTTGAAGCCTCTGGGATCTCTCTGCCTCAGGGCTCAGCACCCACCTCACTATGTCCTGTCCCAGCTTTACTCCTGGTTTTGCTCCCTCAGCCTTGTTGACCACTTCAGCAGTTGCCTCTGCCCCACAGTGACATACACAGCAGAGAGCTGCGGTGCAGGTCTGTAACTGGGGATAGCTGCTAAATCTTTGCAAAGGAGCAAAGCATACACATTTAAAACACAAAAGTGGCCTTTCCAGTGGGTGTTATGACAGAATGTGCTTTCAGTTTTGCCTTTATTAGTTCCTCACCCCCAATTAGCCCTGTTGTCTCCAGTGGATTTAATAATGTTTTCTTTCTGTTTGTGGTTTTTTTTTATTATTTTCTACTCTGTACATTCAGGGCTCCTACATTCTGTGAATATTTAAAATAGGAATATACAGCTTGCAAAGCTAAATAGGTACATAAGATAGCAGTGGGAGAGCTGGGCTTTTTGAGTTGGGGTTGAGTGCTGGTTTTACAGTATCCAGGCTTCTGGTCTTGTAGACATTTGGGATGGCATTCTTTCTTCCTCTATACATATTCTGTCCAGCAAATTGACAGCCTGATTGTGATTAGGGCTTTTAGATGCAGCAGGAATACAGTGAATAAGAAAATAATGAGTTGGTGTGTGTTTGCGTGCAGTACTATCATCTAATGAATTATCTGAATGCCAAATTCGTTAAGAGGATAACAAATCTGAGGTATTCTCCTAGAGGGGTAGTGATGGAGCCTGGTGGTTTTGCAACTGAAGAGCAAGGGGTTTAAAGCCAGCTCTGCCAGCATATGAAGTTTATCTCTCTATTGTTCCCATTGTCATGAATTTGTTATGCTAAGGTGATATGCAGCAAGAGGCAGCTAGCAGTGAGACCAAAAGGATCTTGAGATGGTTAATGAGGGGTGGAAGAGGAAGAAAAATAGTTTTCTAGCTTGTACTGCCTGTTCCGCTTACCCTTTCTGTACAGCGAATAATCCCATAGTCATAGTTAACTGTCAGTAATTTACCATATTTGGATTCCCAAAACAAAATGCAATGTTTAGTTCAGCTTTGAATGGCAAGCAGTTCCTTATGGAGCTTAATTGTTTTGTTTACATGTAGCTAGTTACTTACCATGTGGTAAGAACAATAGACTGACTGGCTTGCTTAACTCGTGATCCGAATGAGATAAAACATGGAAAACACTGAGGACTGTATTTCTTAAACAGGCCACATGTCAGATGGACCCTCCTAGGCTGGTTGCAGTGTAGAAAACCTGCTGCATGGTATACCCTTCGTTGCAGCTGGGCAACTTTGCAGTATGTCTTCACTGTCTAATCTTCAGCTAAAAGCAAGGGATATTTCTTGGGCCTTTCTATTTCACATGGGCTGGGCGCCTTTCTGAGAGTTCTCTGACTTGGTGACCAGACCTGGCAGAGCGTCTGCAGTGAACACGAGACCATTATGTGAGGCTTTGGCCTCATTTTCCCCCACTGTTTTGACCTGCATCGCACCCATTTTGCAACAGAAGGGAGCTGCTTTTCTTCTCCTCAGTAAGGAGGCAGGGCAGGTACTTTAGGGCAGTATGAGTTTTGATTTCTCAACCAGCCACACCTGCCATGTGGGATGGAGAGCAAAAAGGAGGTTGCTCCACTTAAGCCACATCTCTGCCAGCCAGTCATGCCTGCTACTGACAGGAGACCTTTTAACAAGGGTGCTCCAACCATTGCAGAGCACTGTTCTTGTTGTCATGCAGTCCTCCAACCACAGGCACTACCCTGCGATCCAGCGTGACAGGAATGCATGACCCAACACGTGCTTTCCTGCCCAGAACTTGAGATGTTCTTTGGGAGTGCTGCCAGACTAACATAGACAAAAGAAATTTTTTGCTCAAGACTGGAGCTTGCACCTCCATGGAGTCTCCCCGGCTTCTCAGGGGAGTATGAGGATGATGCCGGGTCTCCCCGCCTAGCAGAGGTCTTCTGAAATCTAAGCGGAGAGGATGTAGGCTGGAGCCTTGTTAATAGCAAACATGGGCATGCTGGTTGTGTGAGCCTTCCTGCCAACTCCCTGCAAGCTGGGAAACAAGTTGCTCACATCTCCGATCTTGTGAATCTGTGTGCAACTGGCAATGAGAGACCACTGGAAATATGCAGAATATACAGAAAGTATAAGTGCAGGAGAGTGCCTGTAAGCCTAAAACCTTCTTTATCTTACTTATCTATGATTGAATTGTCATTTGACTGGCACAGCTGTGTGCTCAAATCTTAGGTGCAGTTTACAGTTTGTCACCTCCACTTGAAGAGATATGAATGGAGGCTGATGTCCTTTAGGGCAGTGTATGCCCACAGCTGTTACTTTTCCCTCTGTAGGCTGTCTCTCGCTTGCAGAGATAATGCAAGGCAGAAATAGTTCCTCTTTCTGTATGCTTGTGGCACAGAGAAACCACGTCATGCAAATAATTCAACAAGACCACAGTGAGGATGGTGTTCTAGAGAATACTAAAAGTTATCATTACCTTCCCAAACCTTCAGACTATGAAAACAAACTTTCAAAGTCTACTGAAGATTTAAGCAGTAAGAGCCCTCTCCCTTCCACCATGACCCAAATATAACATGAGCTGCTTCCAGAGCTGGAGGCCTTCTCAATAAATACTGACTATCACTTGTTTTGAGCTTACAAGTATTTACAAGTCCATTATAAATTGAAAGGTTAGCATGCCTGCTCTTGCCTTGTCACTCTTTTGCTTGTGTAACACAAAGCCCAGTAGTCATCACAAAAAAGAAAACCTTCAGAAATGTGTCTTTGAAGAGGAAAAACCCCCACAAGGATCAGTTATGTTCCTCACAAGAAGTCAGGATCTGAGTCAGGAGTTCCCAGAGGCTGGCCTGGAAAGCTGCTAAATATGACCCTCAGAGGGATTTTCAAATTGTGGCTGTTCTACACTGTCATGCAGATTGATTTTTATTTTTAATTTTTTATTAGGCAGCCCCTAGGCTGATGTCCCACCCATTAAGTTGCCCTCCATGGACAAAACTCTGGGAACTCCCCTGAGTTCATCATCCAAGAAAATTTTTACTTTGGAAGACAGAGTGAAAAAGATTCTCTATTTTGTCAAGTATTACACCTCTGCAAACATACAGTCTCCTCATCTGGATGATCTCATGCATATATTTGTCAAAGTTTTTGCTTTGCTTTGAGACAGCAATTGCAGCAAAACAGTAATATATGCAATGTATAAAAAGTTTTTGGGTGAGATCCAATACAAACATCTCATGGTGAAATCATTCTTAATCTTATTTAACAGCTACCTGATGTCTAGTCCAGAGGAACTGGTCGCAACTACATCTTCCTTTAGATGCTTTAGAGAATGGAACATGTGAGCTGGGATGTTGTGTGAATGTAGGGCAAGGAGGACATGGATCATAGTTTGTCTCTCGCTAAGAATTGTCAAGCACGTTCCTCCTCTGGTTTTTGGCAGTGGATTATTGATACAGCCATAGCTGCTAAATAGGTACAAGTTCTTCAGCATTCCTTACCAAAGTAACCTTGTCTGGAAACTCTCACCTTGCTCGTTGAGACAAGACAGAAGGAAAACTGGAAGTCTCTGGCTTAAGGAAAAGCATTGGTACTATAGAAGTTAAATGAAGATGAACTAACCTGCTGGAGCATCAGTTTGGAAACCTGAATGTTCTGGCAGATGCCGTCATTTTGGGAACGGAGCAGGTGGCAGTCCCGCAAAGTTGTCATGGTCTTTCTCACGTCGTAGGAAGTGGCATTGCTGCCCTGGATACCAACATCCTAAGAGAAAAGTGAATGAGATAGTGAGTGACTCCACAGAAGTATACTCTTGGACACGGTTGATACTATAAGTCTCAGAATGCAGGGTAGCTACAAGAGTCCTTTGGAAAGAGTATCTGTGTTTCCAGTAAAAGAGGTAATACCTACCTGTGATTAAGTCTTAAAAACAAAACAAGCAAAAAACCCAGCAAACACAGCAGTCTTACACAGTCATTGTTTTTTAACTTTCAAAATTCTTTTTCTGGAGAGTTTATGCTAATGGGTGGTCCAACACCCGGACTGATTAAATATCTGATCGGCCTTCCGTTGCCTTGGAAACAGAGAATGCCTACTATGAAAATGATCTGACCCTGGAGGATCCAGGATGGAAGTTCACATGTAAAACAGATTTTCTCCCCTTTTTTTTTTTTTTTTTGCTCAGAGCAATAATACGAGAGTCCACAGTAAGGTCTGCATTTCCAGCCATGTGCGTAGTGTAACCAGTACATTTAGATTGCTTATGGCAGATGGCACTCTATGGTACATGCTGCATTGGAACTAGAATTGCATGTCTCTCTACTGCTGAAACTAGGGTAGAATCCTACCTTCATGCTCTATAATGCAGAGCAATCACTCATCCAGTTTTAGCTTTTTATTTACTCCACCTAGTTTATTGTGGGCCATGGTAGCTATGTTACATGTCTATTCTTGTTTGCATCTCTGGGAGATAATGCGATTGTGCAGTGGATATATTGACAGCAGTTGTGGGGTTTTTTTCCACATTCCTTTGCCTTTTTTCTGTTCTCCATGCAGCCCACTTAAATCACCTCTTTCTGTACTGTTGAGTCTTACAACTTCTTCAAGAGATTTTCTCTTTTTTGCTGGGCACATCCATAAAAACCAAGGAGTTCTACCTTGTAGTCCCAGGGCAGTTTTGTTCCCTCAAAACATCACTCTGCATCTGCCCAAATAAGTAATCTTATTTTTGTCCCTAATCTGATTTTAGTATCTCCAGGCAACCAAGAGACTAGGCTTTCATCTGTCTAGAATTCTTGAGAGTTATTCAACAGTTGCAGAAAGCTTTTGTTTTTTTCTTCATGCAGTGGAGATAGCACCAAGTGAGGAGTGTGTAATGGGCTAGGCTTTTCACTTTTGCCAGGGGCTGTGATGTGGTGGTCTGAAGATGGAGACAGATATTCCTTGCTGCGTTTAACATGGAGGCCTGTGAGTCCTTTGCTCCTTCAGGCCTTTTAGGGTTCTGCTTGTCCCACAGGGACTTTTCCCCAGCTTTCCTGTCTCTACCTTGCGGCCAGGCAGATGTGGGATATACAGAGCCAATGTGGACAGTAGCCCTAAAAGGTAGTGGAAAGAAATGGAGCTAATACATTATGTCTGATTTTCTTGCTCCTTTTGTCAAGGGACCATTATGGATTTAACAGCTTGTGTTCACTAAAAAGTTACCTTTCTAATCCTGTTTTGTTTTGTTTGTTTGTTTTTTCTGAACATTTCGAGAGATGCCAGATTTACCACTTTACAAACCTTGGGGATTGTAGTCTCAAGATTTGTGATTACAGTAAGGTAAAATCCTCAAATTTATTCCATAGATTAATGTCCTCTTACCCTGGAAATGCAGCTGTGCCAAGTGAAATATTTGCATCAGTGTTTTCTTTCCAAGATGCGTATCTTGGTTTTAAAGATAAATACTTGCCATTGGGGCAGACAGTGTGCTAGGTTTAAGTTCACTTAGCAAAACTTTTTTATTGGGGTGGCTCATGTAACTTGTTAACATGCAAGAAATTATTAAGCTTTCACTTCCTCCACTCCCATTTCCTGTTTGGATGTTGAAAGGAAGCCCTGATTGCTAATTTGTGATTAGCCAGCAACCCAGAGTGAACTTAATCCTGTGGGTTTGCATGGCACTTGCCAATGCAGATACCACCTCTCTCAAGAGTGGGCTGCTGAGCCTCACGTTTTATGGTGGGAGCTGTAAACAGTCTGCTCTTCTTTCCGTGAATTCATGGCCTGTCTTCTCAGAACAGAGGTAATGTCTGGCCTGCCAGCGTGCGGGAGACAATGCTAAAATGTGGGATGCCGCGAGAGAGAAGGAAGGCGTGAGGCTTTTTTTTTCTCGTCTTGCTTGCCCAGGAGATGGCACTGTGCAATAGTGGGATTTTTACCTGCAGCTATGTGATGCAATCATAATTGTTTGAGACATGAGGGATGAGTGAGGCTCTTGAGTCCAGTAACAGCAGAGTGATTTGTACTTCTTTTAGGATGCCTCAACACTCTCTTCTGTGCAAAATGCATCTTACTGTTCATGCTGTAGGCAGGTTGGGTTTAAATCTGCTTTGCACTGCTGTATTAGGGAACTGACCTTTGTGCACACTCTAGTGCCGCCAGGTGCAGAACTGAGTTTGTGGATGAAATTAGTCTGGCCATTAATAAAGCGGTGATGCCTTTGGGGCACCCTTGCTTTTGTGCAAGTCCTTTGTGTCCCCCTTGATAATTCCCAGGCCTACTGACAAAGGAGCCAAACCAAAGAGGAATATACATGTTATATGTAATATGCACTAGAAAATTAGAAGGTTTTGTGGAGCCTCTATAGGATCCCTCTTTCTGTCCTGCATGCAGTGTGCTCTGCTCCTGTTACAGTACCAAGTAGTTTGGTTTAGTGCTTGTATATAAAACACACAGCACTTTTTGAAGGAATCTCTGACCCCACCTGCAAATGCCTGACCTGATTTGTGCTGTCAAGATCTAGAAGATCTTCCTGGTCTTCCTTTTTTTAATATTGGTAAGTTGAGACCATTTCCATTCCTCCCTCCAATAACAGCCTGAGAATTGGGAGCACATACAGATCTGTGGGGAATTCTGATTTTTGAATTGATATACTCTTTTACAAAATCTTAGGCAAGCTGATTAACCTTTTATTTTAATTCTCAAAAAGGTGAAGAGGGCTAATACTTTCTTAACACAGAAGCGTTACAAATATGTTCATATTATACCTTAAAGCTAGAAATGTTATGTGAATGCTAAATACTTTTGTTATTATTAATTGAATCTTAAGTGGCCTATATATCTATAACAAAGGCTTCTTAGCAAACACATGCCCTTTGAAATAGCCTGACCCTTTCCACTTTTTCAGAACATTAATAGTTTCCTGGCTCAGTGTTTTAGGAAATGTCGTCATAGTCTGGAAGAACCAATAAAAACATAAGTCACCTATTTTGTCTGATCATTTTATGCCAGGATATTTGAGGCTGGAAGCTGTGGAGGGATAGGAGGAGACTGCTTGATTTGTGTGGGTGGAAGATGTAAAAGTTTTAATACTGTTTTAGTATAACTTTGCATATTAAGACTCTAGAGCCATGTGAGAAATAGTATTTTTTAAGTTCACAGGCAGGGGCTCTAGATAGTTGTAGCAACTAGTTAACTAGTTTTTCCCCTCCCTAAGCCATTTATTGCTTCAGTGCCTGATGAAAGGGTTGTTGTCTTTGGAGAGTATTATTTTGTTAGTTTCCTGCTTGCATTGTCCTCTAATAGAGGCAAGAGAGCTCTTAAGAAAGGGTAGTGCCTTAAAACAAATGTTGGTAAACAATTATGGAAATATGATTGGTGAGACAATAGCTTATTTGGTATGGCCAATGCAGACCATTCCCCACTAGTAGAAAATGCAATTACTTAAATTAAGGAACTGCCGTATGAAATCTTAGTACAAAACATCATTACATGACATTGTGAAGAGCACACCATGAGTGTCTGTAACAAACATCCAGTCACACTGTGTTCTCCGTTATAAACCCCAGCGTTTATGATGGGCCAAACCCCACCATCTTTACATGGTTTTGATTCTCTCCTTTCTGAGCCAAAGCCTCCAGCAAGCGTGTTAGTGAGTCCTGACCATGACCTCTTGGGTCTGTGGAAAGCAAACATGCATGGCAGATTTTCCCCTACTGTGCTGTCTCCTCCTGCAAGGTTCAAACAGTCCCCCAGAGGTGGGGAGGTCTGTGTTGTTGCTAACTTATGCTTGGTTGCATGGAGCTGGGAAAGACTGCCAGACCCCATTTATCCTCCACCTCTTCCCAGAGCATCCTCCAGAGACAACCAAAGTTTTTGCCCGTTTTTGGAATGTCATGCACTGCATTTTCTCTTCTGTATTCCATCAGTGTTGGAGACCAGTCTAATGTTTGTCAGCAGTCTAGAGAAACTTGAAGGGTAACACTTACTTCATCCTGCAGAGCTATCTTTTTGGAAATGAACCGCGGCACCAAAAGAGACAACCACCACTACTGCAAGCTGCACCGTAATGTATTATGCAGACTCTTCCTCTCCTCGCTCATCCCCGAAACTAGAAAAATAAAACATGGTTTCTTTTCAGCTTCTGTTGCAGCCTCCAACAGAACTGCTGTTTTGACAAGTCCAACAAGGTGTCACCGCAAGAATTATACAGGAGGCCAACACCCCACAAATGAACCTTGACGTTAACTCTCACCAGACATCTGTCCCTTGTGTTTTTGGAGGTTTTTCTTTCTGCCTCTCAATTTAATGTGCCAAATGCTGGTTCTTATTCTTTCTCTGACCCAAACTGTATGTGTATGCATCAGCCCATGGAGGAGATGCTATGCCCTGCTGCTTTCCACTCCTGATTACCACTTGGAGATGTTGCATTTAGATTAGCAACAGTGGCTTTCCCTTCCTACTTGGCAGGCTCTCTTATGCTTTTCTTCTTGGTGTGTACGTTTTGTCAGGTCAGGCCTAGATTTGTGTCCTGGTTTGAGCAACACAGGACTAATTTCTCTTCTAATGCTTGGGAACACTGCACTTTTAGAAAACTCTAGTGTCTCAATTTGTGAAAATATTTGCTTTATAGCCAGCTATGATATGTGGGTTTTAAGGTCACAGTGTTTTCAAATTAACCAGGTGCAGGGATGAAGAGGGGCAAGACCTGGGCCCTTGACCCAAGCTGGCCAACAGGATTATATCATAACATGAATATCACATTCAGTATAAATTAGAAAGTTTGCTGAGAAGTTTTCTCTCTCCTCTGTGATGGCTGCAATTCTTGGAAGTTCTTGTCCTGGTGCCAGACCCCTGAGCTCTTCCCTTCCTCCCGAAGCTGTTGCACTCGCGGTGTCCAACATTTGCTGTCCTCTGCTGGGAGTGCACAGCTTCCCACTGATAGCATTGGCTGAGTATAATCCTTGTATATTTTATATTGATGTCGGTTTCAGTGTTGGTTCTTTAGTGTTATTAATGTTGATTATCTAGTCTTATTCTATTAAAATTGTATTTCAACCCTCGGATTTCCTTGTTTTTTCCCTTTCAAATTCCCTGTTAAACTGGGGCTGTGTGGAGGAGCCCTCTGGGTGTCAGGATCCCCAAGCACGGGGTGACCCCAGTGTTCTTGCTCAGTCCCAGAGCACAATGTGCAGCTTTCAAAGCTTTTAAGTATCTTGAGAACTGTCAAATTGAGGCATGTTTCCCAAAGGAATGCCATCAGAGTCCTGAAGAAACATGTGCATTAAGCAGGATGTATAGGTAAACGAGCGAGTACAACATCGCTACTGTTATTGCTCATCCCCACAACAAATGCAGAAAAAAATACCCGTGTTGGGTGCTCCTACCAACTGCTCTGGGGCTTCTGAGTAGGCAAGTCTTCCTTTTCATACTGCTGTCTGCCATGCTCTGATTTCATCTCAGTCAAAGCAGTGTAGGCTTTGGGGAAGGAGAAATTTGGCTTTTTCTCTCATCCGTGCTTCTTGGATTGTTGGAGTTGGGGGAGGAACACCTCAGTTACATACTTAGTTCAGTCATTTGCAAATGGGAGCTTTCTGATTTTTATTGATGTGTGGTTAAACTGTCACGAGCTGTGCATATACCTGGACTTTAAAAATAAATATCCCACTGTCTTATCCAGCAGAAGAAATGTGACCTCAACAAGAACCAGATTTAAAAACACTAACGTTTTTAATCCTTAGCTTGCCTCTCGCTACCCTCAGGGTTTTGACGATGGCTGGAATTTCTTCATTGACTGTAGGGTTTTTTTGAAAAAACAGTGAAATTCTCCCAAACCAGAAACTATCCAATCCCACCCAAAGAGATTTACTGAAATGGAAGCTGTAGCAAAGATGAAGACAAGCTATTCCTTACACTGCATTCATATTCTTGTGTCCTAACATACAACTTGGCTGTAGCAGTTGTGTGAAAATGCATCTGACCTGTTCTGATAGGCTGAATACCCCATGGTCTTGGTGTTTACAGCAGATACAAGGAAAAAGCCTTGTCTTCAGACGTGTCCACACAGGGCCTAGAATGCTTTTGGCTCTACATAAGAAATAATAATAATAGTAAGGCCAAAACCTCTCTGCCAGCCAGTGAAATGAAAATGCTGTACTTCACAGCTATGTCATTGGAGAATTATATTTCATTAGAGCTGATATTAAAAACCCTGATGTCAGTTGTGAAATGTGGCTGACTTCAAATTTGCAAAACACATAGGAAATTTTTTCGTAATGTGTTGTCGCTTTAGAAGTCTGGCAGTCCTTTAGGTTCACTCATAAAACTTTAAGCTCTCAGAAGGGGAAAACCCCAAGGCTGTTTCCCCCAAACTTTAAAAGCTTTGCTTCTACTAGCAAATGCCATTTTTATAAAGTATGTGCAAGTAACGTTCTGGATGTTTCAAACAGCAGCAGTTGTTACGACTTTCAGATTGGGGAACTGGATCAAGTAGTTGTGAGAAATACAGTATTCTAGACACTTAAGTGAGAACTTCTTAAAAGTCATTGAGCAGGGTAGAGAACAGCAGTCCCAACTATTAAGGATTATTAAATGAAAAAAAAATATCCTGTCGTATTGCCTTTTTTCCTTTCCAATTTGGTGGCTTACAAGGCTTGCGTTAATGGGAAGCAGAATATGCACAGCAGTTGTGTTGAGCTGGTTGCAATTGGTCACTGAGCTGCAGAACAGTTTCCACGTTGATCTTGTTTTCACAAAATCCTGAAGTACTTGTAAATCAGACTGTTGTCTGTCTTAGTAAAGGCACAAGGGGTATATGCATGTTTCAGCTTTTCAGAGCTTCACACTTATATGACTTTTTTAAGAAGAAAAAAAAAATCTAATTAGCTCTTATTTTTGCTTGCTAGACAGTATTTAAATGTCCAATGCAGTATGTGAATAAGCCTATTCCTGTTAAAGCTACATTTATTGCAGGAGATGATAAATAATACTTCATTCTAGGCAGGTTTTTCTGGTTTGGGTTTTTGCTCAAATGTAGAGAACTCATGAACATACATACATTGTCATTTGCTAATGGACAAATATAGTTAAACAAGCAAATTCAAACTGTGCATGGCCTGAAGATATAGATGTGTGTCCTTTTCTACTTGGGTACCTCCAGTTCGGCAGTAACCTCAGCTTTACACTGTGCTCACCATTGAAACCTCCACTAGGCAATAGCCAGCATCTGCTACATCCAGTCAGAAGCAACTTTGGTGCTGAACCACCAAATAGTACAAATGGCAGAATTCACCTGTTTTGTTTTGTTGGTTTGTTTTGGTTTTTTTCCACACGTGCTCTGATTATCATTTCCTTTCTTTACATTGATTTCTCACAAGATTTTTGGGAGCGTACTGTCTTCAGGATTTCTCTCCCTCTTTTGAGATTAGCCAGCAGTTATAAGGGACAGTGTCTGTTAGACAGCTGTAAACATACCATGTAAGACTTTCTTTAGGAAGGAGTCTCAAATCAGTCTTGTAAAACCATTCTTACAGGTCTATCCAGTTGTGCATAGCATTTCTTACAGAGTCATTGCAGATAAGAGAAGGCTGTTCAGTGGACAGACAGAGCTGAAATGCAAGTTAATCCCTGACCCAGCAGATTCAGCTGTTTCATTTTGAATTTGTCAGCTGATTTGTGTGAGCAGGTCATTGTCCCTTTGGTGAGGGAAAGGAGTGGAATGCTTATGTAAGGGTTAGATCAGCCTGTGGGATCAGGGTCTGGTTAAGGGAATGTGTATTTATCAGCAGGTTCTAAGGTGGGTGGAAACATGACGGTTTGGATTAGAAGTCCCTCAAGCATACATCTGTTCAGCTTGTTACCTTCATTCACTCAGGGACTGAAAAATCGGGGACAAACCCACCGTTTGTTGTTTTTTTTTTAAATAGTAAGGGCATTGAAACACTGTCTGGAAACAGAAAACATTCCTAGCTTTTATGGATATGTGGTCAGCCGGCTCTTGCTTGTTCCCTTATAAGCAATGTTCTTAATTGGACGAAGTTGCTACTATTTCAGGTCAGTGTATGTGTTTTCTCTTACAGTTGCCATGGCACTGGTAAGACAGATATGTTCTGTAGTTGTGTTTGTCCTCTTCTAATATGCGATTTTTTTATTTTCAGCACTGCATTTGCAGCATAATAGTGCTTGCAGTATTTTTCCATACCTCACCGAAGTTGCCCCTGTTGGAGTTACTGCACTCAATTATTTCTCCTTTGTCATATAGCAGTCTGTTTTACATGCCTACCTTTGCATACATTAGCATTAGTAGCTCCTAGAGCCTTTGTATTTAGGGTATTTTGTAGGTTAGTGAATACTTAAGGTTAGAGACGTTATGTCATGGTTGCAATCTTACATAAACATAAACCATAGAGCCTAATCTAGCAGGTTTTTACAGAACTCGATAAACTTGGCTGAGGTACAGCTTATCTTCTAAGGAGGTGCCTAATGTTAATATAAAGGCTTCAGGTGATGAGGACTCTAACAAAAATTAACTTTACAAGTTATAGCTAATAAGTTGTTATTGAGCTCTATCACCATTTAAAAATGTAGCTTAAAGTGGAGCAAAGCAACAGCAGCAGCAACAACCACAGCCAAAATGAACCATCTCTCCTTTCTTTCTTTTCTTTTCCTTCTGTCCCTATAGTGAGATTCTTATCACAGTGATTAAAATCAAATATCTCAATACTTTTATTTTTTGGTATGAGAGAAATAACTTTAGGGAAGTCTGAAAGGTTTCCCAGGTACCTTTCACAATTTGGAGCATGTTGGAATATCTACAAATGAGTCAAGTGTAGAACAGCCCAAGATACACCGACACTGGGCGTTGAGCCCTAGCATCTTATTGCAATGGGTTCCCATTACTTTAATGACCCCTATAGTTTGTTCATTGGGAATCGGACAGTTTTACTGGCTGACATTAGTCTTCTTACCACAGAAGAAATTGTAGTGAGGGGTCTGGAAGCATCTCAGGGCTTTCTTACTGTTACCCCTACGCACAGAATTCAGATGGAATGTAATATTGAAGGAAGGAAGAATATATATCAATTTTTTTAAAGTAGCATTGTAATGCTGCTGGTTTATGCTTAGCCTGACCAAGTAAAGCGAACCTGTCTTGCCTTTGCATCTCTTTGTTTTGCTTTTTTGGGTGTTTTTTGTTTTTTAAGTAGCATGCCTAAGAGTTGGTAGTGGCTCTCATGGAAGGCACTGGGAACACTGGAAATATTGATCAGCTTTGGAGGAAACAGTGAAAAGGGAAGAAGGCCACGGTTACCAAACCAGACCTGGCTGATACTGAGTCAGCAGAGGGCTGTAGACCAGATCATCAAGTTTATTAGCAGTGGATGTAAGAAAAATGCAGAAGCATTATCTGCTGCAGCAGAATGTTAGTTTTGAGAATAACAAAAACTCAATTGCCCCTTTCAGTTACAGCAGTGACAGACCCGGAGTTTGGATGGGGAGTGGCACTAATTGGCTATCCCTTTTACGACGTCTCTGAAATTTAATTGGGAGAGAGGGGAACACAAAAAACCCACCCCTCTGTTTAGTTTCCATTTGTTCCTTGCTGGACAGTGTCTAGGGGACTCTGAATTAAAACTACTTAAAAATGGAACTGCTGCTCTAAGATGTTTCCTTAACCTTGCTAACCTGAAGTCATCCCTCAAGTCATACAGGCAGAGAAGTCTGCAACAATCCCTTTATGCTTTGCCAACCAAAGCTATTTAAAGAAGAGGGAGCTAGAGTTTTTTGTCCTGCCTGTTCACATTGGTATGTCCTCATGGGTTGTTTTCTTTTAAGGTATCATGAGATGAACAGAAGAGAATGGTTTTCCCCAGATATGCATACAGCAGATAAGTTTCTAAACTTGATACATGGGTGTTCTGAGCATCAATACGATCAACTATCATTCAAGTCAGTAGAAACTTGATTGAGAGTAAGAATTGACCCAAACTCAGTCACAGTGGAGGCAGGTGGGTTGATGTGCTTTTCTTGGACGAGTCATTTCCCATCGTCGATGTAATCTGAAGGCTATTCCCATTGTTTTGTTCTTAACTTTCATGCGGTTTATAAGGCAGTTCTTGTACTTGGTAAGAACGTGGTCTTGGACAATTTTAAGTCTTTCAAGATTTAGGGTTTATTGCTGCTGTAAAAGGCTTTCATAACAGTCTTCCTTCAATTGGTTTTCTGCGTTTATTTAATGCTTATTATTTTGAAATTGATGTGCATCACTGCCATTTCCTGACAAATTGTGAAACAGGATTGATTTCAAGTAATCAGTATGTTGTTTTTGTTAAGGGGAGGGATCCTTCTGAATTGCCTCTGTTTTCTTTTCTTGGCTTGTATGTCTTCTGGTGTGTTTTTTAAGTGATACATAATTATATTAAGTGGTACAGAAACCCAAGAACTCGACATAGTTAACTTCTTCAAGGGGTATGCTATGACCAGACTGCATGTAAAACCATACTGTTATATGCTGTCAATTAAGAGGTTTAAGTTAAGAAATTAAGTTTCCAGTGTAAGGAACAAGGTGGAAAGGTTGCAAATTATCTGAAGGTGCTTAGGCTTGCCTCTTTGTAGGAGCTGCAGGTCAACAAGGTAGCCCACCATTCCATGGATAAACCGGGTTTCACATAGTACCTGGGAACTGTGGGGCCTAACGCAGGGTAATGCTGCTGTTTGTTTGCTTGTGTATGACTCTCAGTGTCCCCATATTCCCAAATCACAGAATCACAGAATCTTCTAGGTTGGAAGGGACCTTAAAGATCATCTTGTCCAACCATCAACCTAACTGACAAAAATAGACACCCGCACAACAAGCAAGGAGTATCACCATCACTAAACCATACCTCCCAGCACTACATCAACCCGTCTTTTGAACGCCTCCAGGGATGGGGCCTCAACCACCTCCCTGGGCAGCCCATTCCAATGTCCGATAACCCTTTCAGTGAAAAAATTTTTCCTAATATCCAGAATATCCAAATCTCGCCTTCTGAACTGTACCTTAAACACAGTTGCTTGATCCTAATGGTGTAGATGGTACTTAGGACTGCGGTGTAACTTTCTAGCAGAATCTATAGTTAACAAAGGAAGCCAGAAGAGCATCAGAGTGAAAGATGTTTTGTCTCTTTAACTTTAAAGACATACTAACGTCAGCTCAGCTGAGCTCCCAGATTCATGTTTGGCAAAAGACAGATTGCATAAGCAGCAGTAATTTTCCCCACGCTTGGAAAGAATTGGTCGAAATGCTATACTATTCCCCGCAAGTGCTCGGGGCTGCTGCGTGCAATGCTGGGTCAGAAAGCAGGAGTGTGGTCAGCCAGCCCGGCTCTGCCTGCCCTCTGCTTTGGCCAAGGAGACCTGTCTGCTGCACCGGCTGCCTCTTCTCCTCTTCCCCCAAGGTGATGTGCTAGACCAGCTGAAATGATCCCGTGTGTCAAAGCCAGCTCCTGAACTCTGGGTTGGGCCAGGCTGACGGTACCCACGGTCAGGGGGAATGTTAAATGATATTAATGGAGTTCTTCATCTGATAATAAACTAAAAGCCTAAAAAGACCACAGACGAATTCTTAATGCGCCCCCTTCTAGAAAGCGGGGTACTGGAATTTGGAAAATTCACCTTTGCTTTTCGCTGGAATTTATTTTCATGCTTTCTGTGAGGATTGTTTGGTCTGATCTCAGTGCCTCGGTTTGTGTTTCTAATACAGATGCCTTTCATTCTTCCTCTAAATTATACCAAATGCTCAACAGGAAGAGCAGATGTTCACCAATTATAAATAAATAAATTGAAAAATAAAAGAAAGTTGGGGGGTGGGGGATAGGCAGGGCGTTTTAGTTGCCAGGTCACTCTTGCATGGGAAGATCTGCTATCTTATGTGAGCACGGACGAAGGCAGATGAGGGATATCAAATAGTACCCTGCCCTGTGTTTTGTTTTGGCCATCACAGTGGCCATCAGCCCACCAAAGGCCCACCTCCACAAGCCCAGAAGAGCACAGGGGCACAGTGGCAGGCAGGAACCCACGTTAAGGACTGGGAAGAAGGGACACCTGGTCTGCGCCCTTCCCAGGGCTGTCCCAGAAGAGCCTCACCCCCAGGGTCCAGACCTGAAACCCACCACAACGAGTCAAGGCCAGAGTACCTTTTGGACTGAGAGGAGGCTGCTGCTGAGGTGTAGGGCACACATGATGGGATGCAGGGAAAAAGCATTTTGGGATTGCACTGAACTATTTATGGGATGTTTAGGGGAGGAACCAAAGGCAGGCAAGCGGAGGGGTTTAGGTGATTTGGGGGGAACAAGTGTGGGGAAAATAGAGGGGTAAGGGCATAAAACAGACTAGTTGCATCTAAATACTTTACTGGGCAGTATGCTTATTTGGCCATGGCCTGCACCTGATCAGTGCAGTCTTGTCTTGTCATCTTATTAAATTCCTTTCTTCCTTGGGGGCTTCTATGTCCAGGTGCCAGCAGCTGGGGAGTCTGGGATCCAGGCGGCTACTGGGCAGACTGAGTGTCTGCGCCCAGCTGCTGGAGGGATCTGTATGGTCCATGTCTGTGGACGTGTGTGTGTGTGTATATACACACGCACACACACATAAAGTACATGTGTATATAGAAAATATATATATATTCTCACAAGCAGACCTCTTTCTGCTCGGCCAGAGAGGGGCTGTGTGTTACCTGTGTGGCTGGCTATATCTATCTGTATATACGCAGTGTGTGCACGTGCTCTGAGTGTGCACACCTACTGAGAATATATTTTCAGCCTCGCTGCTGGTTGCACCCAGGAGCATGGAGCTGTGGCAGCCTCGTCTCTTTTGGACTGTCAGATTGGGTCTATTCTCCTAACTCTTCTAACTGAAGATGTGCCTTCAGATTTTGGCTGTTCCACATAATGCTGTGATCAGTGTCTTATCAAATACTTTGATAAGAGGATTAGTAATGTAAGAACACAGCTTCCATCTAGTAATGAACATGATTGTAACAGTTCATTCCAGAAAATTCAAATAAAATCCTGTCTATGAATTCCAAAGATAGTGAAAAAAAAAAATCTTTAAAAAATACTGCTCCTTTTGCAGCTGGATACAACCACCTTTTTCCTTGATCGTTAGCAAATTTGACTTGTTAGAATTTGCCTGATGGCTAGTTTTTACTCACCACTGCTCTTGTAAAAGCATCTCTTAATTGTGGTTACTCCTTTGAATTTTAAAATCTTACTAGTTTGGATGACCCATATACCATGAATTTTTAAAAGTTAAAACCAATAGCAGTTCTCTTGCCCCCTCCTCCCTTTTTCCTCCTACTTCACCCTCCCTAAAATGAGAGGCTTTCCAAACAGGTTTCTAGCTTGACTTTTCCTTTGATAAAGTTCTCGGCAGTTCAATTAGAAAAAAGGCAGAAGAAACAGAGTTGTGTGGAGAAAATAGAGCTGCTTAATCCAGTGTCATGAAAGGGGAAATCTGGAGGGGCAGAAATAATTTAAGTTGGAATTTGGACAAGCTAGCCGTGGAGGAAGATGGACGAGTTCATTTCTTGTGGTGAGCATAAGTGGCCAAGAGTTAAGTTTATGTCATTAGCAGAAGACGACACCCTGAAGAACTCTATAAAGGAGGGAATATGGAAGAAGGAGGTGTTTCATTGTTACTTTAGGAGAAAGAAATGTTGTTTGTAAAGCACTTGAATTAATTTTAATACCATGCAAGATGACTTCATGATGCTTGTTTGCTGACGTCTCATGAGGTGACTAAGTATATTTTATATAGTGAAATATTTTTTGAGGGCATTGTGTAAGCTCCTATGCTTTAGTGTAGGTCTGTCTGTTTAATAATATCCCATCAGGTGCTGATGTTAAATTTGGCTGCAGTTTTTAAAGGGGTTTGATATTGGATTGCGTGGAATCTGTGACCTTCGGAATAGTATCGGTCTGAAGCCTGTCTTTACGGGCATACTAAAACTATTAAATTTGATAACTGAAGCAGCATGTGAGATCCTATTGTTCAACTCAGTGGCTGTGTGAAGACCTCCATCTCATCATACCCTTTGTAGCATTTGTTTTCATTCTAGCAATGGAAGCTGGATTTGGAACATTGTTTTCATTGCAGTTGAGAAATCCCTTGGGAGGGCGCCCTACAGTAGCTTATTTAAGGGGTTAACTCCTTGTTACGTTAGTTAACTTTCATTTAACTCTGATGGCTCTCTGGGTTTTGGATTAAGAAGACCATGGCTTCGCCCAACACCCTCTGCTGCATCAAATTGTTGTGTAAAGTATGAGTGTGGAGTAAGGGCTGATCTAATTACAGTGCCCACTGCTCCTTACACCTGAATCTGCTTCTTACGGAAATCTAGCCACTATGCTTTTTTCAAAGATTATAATATGGTGTCTGTGTGCTTTAGCCTAATTTTACATATGGTTTGTTTGATTTATATTTTAGTCTTTTCTGGTCATCTTTTCCAAGTTGACTTGAGACAGTTTTGGGCTTTTGTGAACACTGACTAGTATCAAAATTAAACTACACAGTACATCTGATTGGGGCAAGTCCTGAGCTGTTGCTTTCTTCATGTTCTACGTGAACTCTTCTGCCTTTGATGTGTTAAAACCTGAGAAATTATATATATTTAGGAATTTATTTAGTTTCATGTTTGAGCCCTAAATCTCTCAGTACAAGAAAGTTACCTGCTCAGCAAGATGGTCATCAGTTGGTGAATTTACAGTTCATAGGCTTTGTTATCAAATGTTATCACATGTTAATTTAGTCAAAATCAGGAGAACTAACCACTTGTTTTGATTTTTAGAGTGCTGCATAGAAAGCAGCAAGATTAGACTTTCTCTAAAGAAGGACACTTAGTCCTTGAAAAATAATTCAGAAAAATGAAAGTCTGTTTGTAGTCTGAAAAGAAACTTGAAGCATAGCAGCCTTTTACTTGATATTGTTACATTTTAGTAATTTCCTCAATTTGTTGACCACTTGCTTTTGTGTCCAGCTTCGGAGTCCTAAACACAGGAAGGATGCTGACCTGTTGGAGCAGGTCCAGCAGAGGGCCATTAAGATGATTGGGGGGCTGGAGCACCTCTACTATGAAGACAGGCTGAGAGAGTTGGGGTTGTTCAGCCTGGAGAAGAGAAGGCTCCAGGGTGACCTTATAACGGCCTTCAAGTACCTGAAGGGAGCCTACAGGAGAGATGGGGAGGGACTCTTTATCAAGGAGTGTAGTGATAGGACGAGGGGTAACGGTTTTAGACTGAAAGATTTAGATTACATGTAAGGAAAAAAATTTTCACTATGAGCGTGGTGAGACACTGGAACAGGTTGCCCAGAGAACTTGTGGATGCTCCATCCTTGGAAGTGTTCAAGGCCAGGTTGGATGGGCCTTTGCGCAACCTGGTCTAGTGGGAGGTGTCCCTGCCCATAGCAGGAGGGTTGGAACTTGATGCTCTTTAAGGTCCCTTCCAACCCAAACCATTCTATGATTCTTTGATTCCCACCAACCCTGCAGCGTTTGCGTGAAAAGAGCTTGCTGAGCTTATCGATACAACATGAGAGGTTTTAGTTAACAAGGGTCAGATTTGGATGTCAGGGACATCTTATGTTTCTGCACTCATATGAAGACTATAGGATTGTGGAGATGATGAGGAAAAACAGTCATCAAATTTGTCTGTTTTTAATTCCTTCGGGTTCATACCTGATGTACAGACTGAGCACATTTCACAAATAGTCACAGAAACATGATAAACATATGCCTTCTAGCTGACATAGCATTTTCACTGGTTGATGAAAGTCCTGCTCCCTCTCCTGACAGCTATTTTTTAGCTAGTAATTTGAGAGTCTGGTTTATTCCCTTCTGTGTCTTACACCTTTCACCTTCCCTGTTCACCTTTGACAAATTAAAAAATAGCTGGGTTTAGCAAAAGGCACGTGAACATCACTTGACCGTCTCCTAACCTACTCTGAGCCACATTTGCAGTAACCAGCCTGAAGATACGAGCATTCCATGTCTTGATATAAAACCTGTGTTCAGCAATTACAGGCAAGCATTTTGCATACAGTTTTACTGAGGCTGATGATTTCTGCAGAGATTTCTATTGCTGATTTTATTTGGGTCTAGGCTGAAGAATAAGAAAATATACAGTGAGCTTCTCACAGTTTAGCTAAGTCACGTAGAAGTCAAACTGAGTCATTTTGGGGAAGTTCAGTTACAACTCACTTTCCTGATCTCTGTTTGTTGTTTTTGGAGTTTGTTGATGCCAGTAACTTGGTAAGGACATGACGGTTTACCACCTGGGCACACTCACACTGTTGGGTGGATATAGACTGGATTGGTGGCTGATGGTTGGCTCTTAGCTTGGAGCTGCTGCAGGCATCTGCAGTGGTTGCGAGGTTGGAGCTATGGAAAGATGCTGCTCTCCTGTCTGCATCCTGAATCTGCACCATGGTTCTCCCCAGCAAGTTCCTTTTTCATCTCTCAGGATCCAGTGTTTTTCTGGGCATTAAAAAACACACTTGCAATGCACACATCCTAATTCAGTCCCACTCTATTTAGTGCTTGACTTGAAAATCTAGGGAGTGTAGCTCACACAGTGAGCAGGAAACAGCTGCTGTCAGAAGTACTTCTTCCTTTCTGATATCATCTAACTTTCCCTGTGGACAGCTCTTCTCCAGTGTCTCCTCTGACTTTGAGGCTTCTTTTCTCCTCCTCTTTGTGAACAAGGTTCTTGCTGGCTAGCTTTTAATAGCTGGGAGGTTATGATAGGAGTGTGGATGTGGCTACATGTGGCTTCTGTACCTGTAGAATGAGGGGCAGCAGTAGCAAGTACTGGACCATGCTGACTGAACGCTTTCTGGGCTTGAAAGGTAAACCAGAAGCCTTTCTAAGAAATGAGTAATTCTATTTTGTTATGTCTATCCTTGGTGAATGCAGATAACGATTTGTCCTTTTGTGCAGTGCTTCTGGTGCATCGGCTTCAGAATTGCTGCTTCTCTTACAGTGTCACCTGAAAACCTATCCAACACACGATGTGGAGTATGTTTACCATCAGTCTTTAAAACGGATGCTTAAAATGTGATTTGTGAAAAGCACACAGGGAGGTTTTGTGGGGTTTTTTGTTTGTTTGTTTGTTCGTTTTTTAACAGAACATTTGATAAAATATGTTTTTTCAGAAAGAAGTGGTCCTTGGTAATGTCTAGACCAGTCAAACATTTATATAGTTAATGAATTATTGTCTGTGCTTAAAAATCAGATTTTTGTGAAATTAAATTCAGACCTTTCCATGTGTATCAGAGACTTTAAGGCATATTTTTGGTTCATGGTTCTATATTTTTGATTCACTTTAAACTGTCCTCAGAGACTTTTAAAACATCTCTTACTGGGGTCAGAGAGACGTATTCGTGGAGCCATGTCAGATAAGCTGGAGACTGTATAGTTTGGTGAGTAAGATGCTTGTAATTCCAGCAGATGTGTGAGCACTTACGCTTTTTTCCTTCAGCTGTAACTTTTTTTGAAAATATGTTTTTCTCTTTTTTCCATGCAAAAGCAAATGCAGTTCTTGTTTTGGAGTTTGTCTGGTTTTTAATGAAGCTTGTTAGCTATCAGTATTTTCTCCAAGGAGTTAAGAAACAATATTCAAATTATATGTGTAGATCTGAAGTGCTGCTTTACATTTTGGGGCCGGGGGGGGCAGGGGGGAACTAACTTAGCTGCTTAGAGAAAAAACTACCAAACTGCCCACACAATTTGTGATTTCACCTTCTTTGAGAGAAGCCTGCTGTACTTGATGAATTTTATATGTAGCGTATTGTTTTATGATGTTAAAACCTAATTGTAAAGTACCAGGAGAGTGGGAAGGTGGAATACTTTGTAAGAATTGCTAAAGGATGTGAATTTTTAATTTTGGAAGGATATTTTCAACCTAGGTGCTTGTGTAAATGTAGCAAAATGCTTTACTTTAGTATACATATTGAGGAAGTGTAATTCAGATTCCTTTTGTGTTTCTTAATCCATAAATTTCTGTAACTAGAAACTGAATTTTGGATTGTTCAAAAATCAATAGGAAATTTGCCATTGAATTCTGTGTGACAAAGATTTGGCTTGTGGTATTTACGGCACTTGGGCTGGATTCTTCTCTGTCGCACTGGTGAAGCTTCAAAACCATTTGCTGACCACTGCCCATAATCTACAGTGGTGAGTTACTGTGTTTGTAAAAGCTCTCCAAAGAGATTTAGCTTTTGATATGGAAATATTTAGAAAGATTGTCTCTGCTAATGGCAAGTCTCAGGCCATCCCATCAGAAGAAGAAAGGCGAGGCATTCCTTATGTAGTTAGGACAGAGATACAGAGAACTTCACAGATCAAAACCAGCTTATTAAGCTTCACCAAGAATTGCTTAAGAGTAAATGCAAAATATGCTTCAAATTTGTTTGCTTTCCCTTTCTGGGGATCAGAAGTGAAATATACGGTTCAGTTGCTTCTAGGAAGGAAGAATCTCCGATGTTTCTTGTGGGCCTGCATTACCCATTCAGACAGGTTTTTGTGGGCACAATTAGAGGACTAGAGGAAGATTTGGCTTCTGGTGTTGCTAAAATGCTAGAAGTGGATCAGACATTCTGTCAATGTGGTAGCCCAAGCAAGCAAGTGGTTAACAATTCAGCCCTTCCACTTTTGGCATTAAATATGAGAGCAGAATTGATAGACATGTTAATTATTCTGTTACATTTTTCCCAAAAGTAAAATTCCCCAATTACAGTAATTTTGTGGAAGTATTGCAACAATGCTCTTTAATCAGAGATCTTAATAGCAAGAGGATGAAAATGACTGTCTGTAGTGGGAATGCATGACAGGCCACCAAACATCAAGAAATATCCATAATAGGAATTTTGTTTTATAGTCTTTTTAGTTTGAAGCCAACAGATCTAATAATCCTGTTACGCAACATACTTGTGCACTTTGCTAAGTTTTGATCACTGGACTCCCCAAGGAGTTTAAAAGAAAGGAAATAAAAAGCCCCTGATACTAGTTTGTTGACCTCCTTCCAACCTGCTAGCAGCTCTTGTGATATTTTTATTGTTTAGGGAACAAAATATAAAAACTGTCTGTAAGGGCAGGGGATCTAAGTTATTCTGCAAAAGATAAAAGTTTCTGATTTTTTTATAGGATGTGAATTGCCAGGGCTACAGGCTGTGAAGTTTGCACTTGTTTTTTTTTTTTGGAACTCAACTTTGGACGTTTGCCAGTGAAATACTTTAAGAAATGTACTTTACCTAGAATTGTAAGTGAATCTCACAAGGCTTTAAAAAACTTACATCATAGCGTCACTGTGGTTACACGTGAGAATACTTCATAATGCCGTGTTCAATCTACTATATGACTGGCAGAGCTTCAGAAATGCTGTGCTTTGGAAAATCATATTAAATATTTTCCCATGATTCAGCTGACTGTAAGTCTTTACTTCTAAAACACAAAAGAAATTATTAACCACTGTAAGAAAAGGTAATTGATCTAACTGCTGTTGGTTCAATTTTAAGATTTATTGTATTTAGCTATAAGCATATGTATTAGTCTTATTTGAAGACTTTGGTTAGGATTTCTTTGTGCTAACAGAAAAATTCCTGTGTAAGTCCAAGGCAGAGTAAAGACCCCCAGTAGGATAGCTGAGCTAATAGGATTGAGGTGTGAGAGAGATGTGAATGAGCAGGATCAGCTAAAGGATGGGAAAAGTTAGCAGATCCAGGGTGGGAGACTCGGGAGAAAACAAGAACCTCATCGGTTTTAAAACAGATTACACAGCAATGTGGAGCAGCACAATTTTACAGCCTTACGGATATGGGCCTTCCTTTACTACTTTTATGGGTGTTCCTCTGATGTCTTTAGCATCCTTCCTAATGGGATGGCAGTTTACTTCCTTTGTAGTATCACAGTTCATCCTGGAACCATTTAACTGGATGAACCAATTAAAATGTCACACTAGGAAAAAGTTTGTGAAATATCACATAATTTGAGCCTTTGAAGTATAAACAAGATGTTTGCTTACCTGACTCTGTACCCACTTGCCTGTCTTTGTGACCTAAAACTCCTGGTATGGTGATGCAAGATGTTGTCAACCTCCTAGTGCATTTCTTTAGGTAGCTGCTGCTTCCTTAGGAACGTGATTTATTGCCTTTGTGCTTACTTTTCTGCAGCCGTGTCAATGTAATGCAACATGAACTTCAGCTACGAGACAGGTCAGAGCTGTGTACTGTCTTTCACATAATAAGCTGTGACTCTGTCATCTCTGGATGCAAGATAGCAAAAAACCAAACCAAAACAAAAAACCCCAAACACACCTGTAGGCTATTTCCCCCCAACTCTAGCTTCTTCATGGCAAAACCCATCAAACGACACGTCTCTGGCTCACGTAAGGCAAACATTCGCTTTTCTGGGGCGTTTTAACATAATGAAATTGAGTTGCTCAGTGCTGATGCACTGAGTACTAGCTGTATTGATGCTTCATTTCTGCGTAACCATACTCCCTTTGTCAGTGCCTATAGAAAAGTTTAGTCCATCTGTTTTCATTTTGTCTTTGAGATGTCTCATATTTTTAATGACTACATGAACTGTAACTGTCCCCATTCCTCACCCCCATGCCAATAACAGAAATGTGTCATTTCTGGTCTGGTGTTAAACTATTGCTTCCTAATTGTTTTATGTACATCTCCACATATCAACACATCTGGAGGAATTCTTTAGAGAATCAAGGGTATTTTCTATTGCTATTTACTTTTCTCTAATTAGTTTAGGACCAAACATAGATGAGCAGCAGTGGGAAAGGTCAGTGGTGGCATCATGCAGTGTGCTAAGCATTGCATAGCAATGCTGTAAAGTATATCATAGAAAACACAGAAGAGATTAATTGCTTGATTTTCTGTCCAAAAGTGGGAATACCAGTGTTTCCTTAGTCTATAGGATTGGCTGTGTTCACTAATGCTTGGTGATTAACTTCTGTGGGGAATAGACAGTAGAGGGGCCTTTGGATCCTTCCCTGAAAATGCATGATTTTGAGCTATTTTGCATCTGGAAGTAAGAAAGTTCCAAATTTTGAGGTCAAGCGTATTAACAAACCTCTGCAGATATATTTTTAGTTCACCGAATGAAAGTCAGATTTGGCTGGTGAAGAACGGGTTTCCTTCTGCTAAATATGTTAGCTGATACTTTATTACAAAATGAAGTGTTTTGTTTCCCATTTTTCTTGCAACTGGCAAAGTGTAAAACCTACAGTTTGTACTCGGCCTGGGAAAAGACTTCCCCCTGTTTTCCCCTCAAATCCTTGTATGTAGTTTGTCAGTAGCTTTATGGTATTGTGGAAAAGTCGCTGTTCTTGTGAAGAAAATGGAAAAATTGCTAATTCTTGTATAGATTTGAAGTTGCAGATGTTTGCTATTGTCTTCTCAAGAATGAAATTTAATTGATATATGCTACTAAGACTTTAAGATCATCAAGGGAACATTATCTCACTGTAAAAATAATTGAAACCTCCTTTCAGGATAATGGACATTTAGCTAATACAGACATTGGCCACAGACATTGCATCTAGGGATTTTAAGTTTTAAGATTTTTTGAGTGCTGTGTTGTGATCTTATGTCAGTGGGCATAATTCCATTGACTTTAGTTGAATTTGTTCTGTTCTCATCTGTGAGATCAGTCCATAAAACCTCATTGCTAGTATTTTTGTCATGTTTTATGCCTGTCTCTTGGGACATGGGAATATATGAATAAAACAACTTTTAGAACAACACTGGGTTTTCAGAATGCTGCTTTGAGCTGGAATTATTTCAGTTCTATGTAAAATTATAAAGCCAGTGGGACTGAGCAGCAGGTTGGGCTTGGGATGTGCTGGGGTTAGTGTCTGTTCTTTTGCAGAACCTCATGTGGATCAAGAAAATTCTTTTTTAGTCAGGTGTGAGACTTTGGCTATGTGAGATGGGACTGATCAAAAGCTGTTTTTCTTTATATTCTTATGGTCCTAAAAACTATGACTTTTTAGTGCTGAAAAACCAAAGGTTTTTTTGCCAGAAGCTGGTATCTTTTGTGAAAGACTGAGAAATTGCAAATCCAGTTTTCTGGATTTGTGGTTGATAAGTGCAATAAAAAGTATGTGCTGCTCTTTGAGTTCTTCTGATAAAAGACACTGTATAAATACTGAGTATTTTACTTTTAAAATTATTTCTTCCTTATTAGTTAATTCACCTCTAAGGGAAGGAAGCATGAAAATGTAGAGCTCAGAGTATTCAATCTTCCTCAGCTGCTCGGAGCAACTTGCAACTTGGTGGAGAAAAGTTTAAAGATTTAGTGGGGGTGACTCTAAACCTGTTTAACCCAAGTGAAATAAAAAAGCCCACTAAAGTATTTTCCCTGAAATAATTGCTCTGTGATGTTCTCCTAGTTCAGTATCATTGTTCTTGTTCTACTTCATTGTAAGACTAACTGTTAGGGCAACCAAAAATAAGAGTGATGGTCCATTATTTAAGTGCTACTTAGTGTGAAATCGGTGGATTTTCCAGCAGTCAAGTTGACAGGGGACCAATACAGGACTCGTATTGTTTCTTTTATGAATTGTCAGTGTGTCCACATGAGCTTGTCATGGAGTATACAAAATGAGAATGATGCCGTTTGCCTCCAGCTATGGGTCCTAATGTTGCCTGTGTTTTAAGGTCTACATATACTTGTCCCTAAGGTCATCACAGTAGAAAAAGTGAAGAAATTTGAATATAGAATCACGGCCTCCTGCAGCGATAGACATCAAATTCTAGGCCCATCAGAAAGCAGATGTTTCTTCTGCTTTTTTCTGTGTTGTTGATGTTTCTCAAACCTTTTATTTTCCAGTGAATTTCCTGCGAAGGTCCATGGCATGTGAGGAGGATAATTTTCAGTATTAGAGGATATTTAAAGTGCATACTTTAAATATAGAGTCAATTTCTTACGTGTGTGAAGGGAGAAACCCCGGGGGTGAGGCTCATCTGCATGGGACAGACCTCAAAGTGGACAAAAGCTTAAATGCTTGACAGCTCATGCAGCTTGCTCTCTGCAGAGCATGTTAGAAGGGTAAGGAGGATTTTCAGAACTACTCATATGTAACTTGATTTTCTTCCCACTGAAGAGAGTTGTTAGTTTTGGAGGTTTTTGTTGTTTTTTCTACTAACTTCTCTGGATCTGAACTAAGTGCTTCTGTAGTTCTTGTTTTTCTGATGTAGTGGTCATGTTTCTTGAAGAGCATTGGAAAGCTACGTCTGTAGTTCTCTCTGTACCTTTGCAAGTGTGCACATGTCTAAACGCTACAAGTGTGGATTTTGCCATGACCTGTTCCAGCAGTGTTCCCTTATTGGATCTAAGTACTGCTTTAACCCCAGCATGATTTGTATGTGGGGTTTGTCTTTTCAATTTCTTTGAATAATAAGTGTGTTTAATTCCTGCTAAACATTGTTTACTTCCTGCCTATGAATGGTAAAACCTCAATGTCTGTTTTTCATATAATACTTCCAGGAACCTCATGTGGTCCCAATGGTATGCCCTAGGGAACAGCTTATGAGGTCAGCCCTGCTGCTTACTTATCTTGGGATTCAGCCCTTCCGCCCTGGTTCTTCAATAGTAACATTCTTGGTTCAAAGCCACTATTGAAAGATGGAGATAGCATGGAGAACCCATATGGCTCACCTGGAGACGATGGTATTGCTGTGTGGGGAAGGCGTTACAGACAGCTGTGCCGCGCTTGAGGGCATTTGGTAACTTTTTATACTCTGTATTTGCTCCTTTGATGAGGATCAGGTGGAATTTCAAACACCTCTGGCAGGTTACGTATTAATGTGTATCTTGGTCCTTCATCAATAGCATCTTAACACACCCAAAGGGTAAGACATGCAGTACTTTGAAGTGCATAATGGCGGAGTAAACTGCAAGTGAAAAGGGCACTTGACCACCCTTTAAAATGATTGATCATGTTTATATGGAAGATCACGGAGTCACAGAATTGTCAGAGTTGGAAGGGACCTCTAGAGATCATCTAGTCCAACTCCCCTGCTAAAGCAGGATTGCCCAGAGCATATTACCCAGGACTGCATCAAGGCGGGTTTTGAAAATCTCCAAAGAAGGGGACTCCACAACCTCCTTGTTCAGCTTGTTCCAGTGCTCTGTCACCCTCACCATAAAGAAGTTTTTCCTCATATTTGAATGGAACTTCCTATGTTCCAGCTTGTGCCCGTTGCCCCTCATCCTGTCACTGGGATCCACTGAAAAGAGTCCAGCTCCAGCCTCCTTTGACCCACCCTTTAGATACTTACAAGCATTAATAAGGTCTTCCCTCTGCCTTGCTTTTTGTGATAGGTAACTTTTAAAAATCTTTCTTATGTGCTGACTTCATTGTTCTCTATTTATTGCACATCTTAACTATATTATAAAAGAATTTGAGCTGTTGCCAGCAACAACATGTCTGAGCAGCCTTGATGCAACTTAGGTAACTTTAGGCTTGAGATCATTTGAGAAATGTTGCTTTGGAGACTGAAGTCTTAAATGTTATCCCAGCAGAAGTTTCCTAAGAGATTTCAAGAAGAGTACTGTGCTTGTAATTCCCTAGAGTTGAATGCAATAGCATTTGTGTTATCTGCTTTATAAACTCAGGGATTAAATATAGTGGCTTTTTGGAATGAGTGTATTGAGGTTGGGGTAGGGGGATGAACCTGAGATTGTGGTTAAGGTTTTGCAAAATGTTGATTTGACATAATACTGAATTATAGATTACTTAAATGACATTGCCACTAGGAGAATGTGTTCTGACTCTATTTGCAATTAAAAATAGTAACAGTAATTAAAAAAACACTGACTGATTTTCCAACTAATCCCCATATTTGTGCTCCCTTATTTCTTCTCTGGAATACTTTTGTTATTGCTATTGGCAACTTTCAGATACCAGTTGGAAGGAAATAACTGTTTTGAAGTGACACTGTGCAATGTCTTGTCTAAAGATAACAGAGTCCTTCAGTGCTGGCAGAGCTATTTGCTACTTGGCATACCTATTAAAACCAGTCATCCCTCCAAAAGCTTTGCTCTTAAATGGGGTGGTTAAAAGATTTGCTCCTAGTCTAGGTGAGTAAGTACGAGCCGTGCTCTGAACAAATGTCCTCCACAGCTCTCTCCATCCAGCCAGCTGTTAATGCCATGGGTACCTGTCAAAGTGCCTGGCTGTTCTGGATGGGGAAGTCAAATGAATTGTTTTCCTGTGCCCTGTTGGCTGCACAGTTTCTGTGCCACACTGCCTCAGGGCATCACCTTGCTCTGGACCTGAGGCCTTTGAACTTGTTTCATTCCCCTCACCCGCTGAAGATCTGAGAAATTTGATGCTGTTAGGTTTTGACCAGGCAAGAGCACAGCAGTTCTTCTGAGCAGAGCTAGTGTTATCAACCTACAATATTAATGCCTAATGCTGTAACTGCCTGCTTTGTGGCATGTTACTGAAGTTCTGATTTGTTGGACCACCATTTCTACTGTCATATTTTTAAAGCAAAGAAGATGCAGAGGGAATCAGAAGACACAGGGGGGAAAATGTATTCTTTTTGGATGATAAAATATTGGAAGGGTTGTTTGCTTTTTTCTTTTTTTTTACTTTATTTGAAGTGATTTTCATACTTCTGAAGTTCTACCTTGTTGCAAAAAATGAAGCCCCAGGGGGCTTGAGCACGCTGGTTAATTAAAGAAAAAGATGAGGAAGTCTAATGTACCATGAAAAAAACACTTCAGCCTACAGAAAATATCTAATGTGACATTTCCGCACAGTGTTCAGCATAGTCCAGTCTGCTGGTGGAATGTTTTAATCATCCACGTGTTGCTATCACTTCAGCTTGTTAACGTCTGTTGCACAGTGGGATAAGGTGGAGGCAGCAACGGTGTGTTTGGATTGACCGTGGTAATGAAAAACATGTCCTGAACACTTCTTTTAAAGTGTCACTGTTGTGTTGTGTTTGGCTGCCAGCAAGTTTGCGCATCAGAGTCAGGTAACGTGTAAATGACATCAACTCCTTCGGCGCTTTCCCCTGAAGGGAACGGCCGAGCCTTTCAGGCAGCCCCAGCTGCGACTCTCCTGGCTGCACGTCAGCTCCAGTAAGGCACCATTCGGAGGGGGTTGGCGGGCTGCAGGCAGGATCATGGTGTAATTTAGGTAGGAATGATAATCTTCCTCACTCCAAAAAGTGCAAGTGCAATTGAGTCAGTTTGTTAAGCCAAAATCCATTGAATTCTGTGCTGATTCACAGTGGGAGCTGACATGAAATATCAAGGAGGGATTAGCGTGCGCAGCGTGCTGTTGTTAAAGGCTGTGGTTAAGTGCTTGTGCCACTTGGTCAGACCACGACGTGAAATTGCGGTGAGTGTTGAGTTGCTAATGTCTCCTCAGGTTACTCAACTTGGGTTTGCGTGCAAGCAGAGCAAGGTGGCTGATTGGCAGCCTTGCTGCACAGCCAGGGATTATAGAACATTGCTAAAGAATAGTCCTGGAATATCACCCCTTCCAGTGCCTCGCTAACAGGAGCAGCTACACAGGGCCTTACTGAGAAGGGAGAAACAGTCTGGATTTAAATTGACGTTTTAACAATATTTTGCTACTTTTTTCTTCCACATATGATTCTCATGTTCTGGTGAGCTAACCAGGTTCTCCTGGGCAAAGAGAAGTCTAAGTGTTTTGTTGAGCTTCCCACTGGGGAGTCTCACATTGCTGTGCAGGAGTGTATGAATAGAGGAGGATTTTTTAGAAAAAAAATAATGTTGCAGCCCATGCATTTCTCTGCGCTAAACTCCAGTCTTTTCAAGTTCTTGGTATTACTGGGGAGAAGCGTTCTCCCATCCTCTTGCCTCACATGAGGGTCTTTCTGGCCCACTTCATCTTACATCAGGGATCTGGCTTGCTCAGAAGTCTCCTCTCACCCATATTCACTGCCAGTATTGTGACCCAGCCCTGGCAGCAGAAGAACTTTGCTGGAATGGTTTGCTCATTGCGTGCCACAGAAGAGGCACACTGTGCCCATTTTGGTGGTGGCAAGCATGCCAAGAAATGCATGTTCATCCCAAATTCCTAAAATAGAGAAGTGGCTCAGGGAGTGCAAAAGCTAGAGAGATCCAGGACAAAAAGATTAAACTGAGGTCCTGGCCTGATTGCCTATTACACGTTCCACAGACGTGTAGGAACTGTTGTATTTTGGTCCTTTCTCTAGACTTCAGGCACCAGATCTTTGTTCTTGTTGCAGGTTATCCACAGGTGAATTCAGGCAATTCAGACTGTGCTTAAGTAACCACGTCAAAACATTTTGGGAGATCATAGTGTGAAGAATCTGCTCCTAAAGCTTTTTCTTATGCTGGAGTCTTTGAGGAGGGAAGTACGCATTTGTGTTAGTGTGTTATCATCAAGTATCTGAACTCCCTCTCCCTGTTGCTGGCTCTCAAATACTTTATTATTGCCAATTCTCTGACCTCTCCTATGCTGATTGTGCAAGACCAGGTTAAAGGTCTGTCATGTCATCACCTGGGAAACTAGAAAATAAATTTAATAAATCCCATTAAAGTATTTATAGATACTGAGTCATGGAGGATTGGACTAGATACATATCTAGTGCAAACAGAAAGAGCTTTTTTAAAATAATAAAAAAATAGTGATCTAAGTTATATCAATGTTGGTAATTTCTACTTGTGAAAAATGCCATTTGGAGTTTCACAGGGGGGGAAGAAAGTAGACTATCTGTGGGATGGAGAAAGGGTGGTGATATTAGGTACCAAGACATGATGCAGTTAAGGTAGGTGGTCAGAGTTGTAGGGAGTCCACAGCTCTCCTGCCATACTGTCCATTCAGTGTCTGGGAGGGTGAAGGTTCAAGAGGAGTGCGTCAAAGCTCAGTTCTCACTAACTGGTGAGAACAGTGCAGCCAGCTGTCGGAGTCTCCTGTCCTCTGTAGTGTGCTGCCCGTATCCTGAGGGCTGTCTGCGTTGTTAAAAGCCTGGTTCTCGGAGGAGTACTGCTGTAGCAGGCAATATGGTATGTGCCAGGCCAGGTCTGAACTCCTTGGGGGACATAAGAGCATGCATGCTGTGGTATGTCACAACTGTTTTAGCCTGGAAGTTCATGCATCCTCTTGTACTGAGGCTGCATCCTCGTATAGTAAACTGCCGGTGGGAAATAGTCTCCCCTCGCATTATTATGCCAATGGGGAAGTTTTCTACCACATGATAAGGTTTGTTCAAGCACTGTCTTCCTGCTGTAGTTTTTGCTGGCTGAAAAGGTCACTGCCTGCTTCCCGCAAGTGCCTGCAGATCTGCCAGGTGAGTGGCTTGCGTTTGCTCTGTGGCTGCCTTGGATCCTTATGAGCAAGGTTAGTTGTAAACAGGATGAGTAATGGGTCATTGCCAGGTTGGTTTGTTGTGGCTGAACTGGCCACAGGCACCTAAGGGGCAGGACTTGAATAGGGGTGATAAAGGGGGTCAGGCTACCCCTGTCCCCCCTTACTTAAGCAGCCAGCGCCAGTTCTGGTTGGGGATGTGTGATCAAAATATTCATAATAGGTATCTCTGCTCTGGTATACAGACCTTGAGAAAACAAACTCAGCTATCCCAAAACACATATGTTGGCTCTACCCTGGTGCTTATTTCAGAATGGATGCTTTTCTGTATTTGAAGGTATATGCATGCAAAGTGTTTGAAAAGACAGGCGTAGAAACGCCCTGTCACTGGCTTTTTTTCTTCTTAATTTGGAAAAGCCAAAATCTGCTTTTCTAAAGATCCTTCATGTGCTAGCAAATATATGTCACCCACCAGTTTACTCCCTCCTGTTCCAGTGCTGGGAAAGATTTCTTAGAAGAAAGAATAGAATAAATCATTCAAATGACTATGTTTTACAGTGCCTGCCTAGCCAGATGAGTAGTTTTGTGAGCAGTGGGTGGAACGTAACTACTTTCCTATAAATTTGTGTGTAGTGGTTGACTGAGTCTCAGCTGAAACTTTTCCCATGGTTAAGGAATTTGTTGGGATTCTCTCCTCTCTCTGGGATTGCACATGCCAGCCTCGCCTTCCACAAGGATAATTATAGAATGGCCTCCCTGCCGGTTTTCACAAAACTTGTAAGAACTTGCAAGAATTTGCTTTCTCCGACCCTTTGTCAAACCTTGATATAATGACTGTGGACAAAAACTCTGGGATAAGCACACAGACATAAACATATACACACAGATACTGTGGTCATATATAAGCCCTGTTTCCTTACGGAGCAAAGCAAAGGGGATGGGCAGTGGGAACCACTTTCTGGGCTCTGTGTGGGACAAGAAGTCACTGATGATGCCCTGAGAAACGGGGGTCTTGCACATGCAAGGCAGGGAGTAGGAGCAGTACAGAAGCTTCTCTTTCCCTGCTTCTGTTCCCTGCTAGTGACACGGTTTACTGATGGTTTTTGTAATCAGAGTTAAGTTGATGGTTGGACTAGATGATCTTAAAAGGTCCCTTCCAACCTAGACAATTTTATGATTCTAGTGCTCTTTGAGCTTCCCTGCCTGTGTGCCACTAACATCTATAGAGGATGCTCAATGGCTTGCTTTCTCTTTTTTTGTGAGTCTGACTTGTCACTCAACCTTGTGGACTTCAGTGCAGTGGGCACTTGGAGAGGCTACCTTACGAGGAGTAAGGGGGAGTGGGGGATTTTTAACTACACAGTTTTCAGAAGTAAGAAATACAGTAATATTTCTAGTAACCATAGGAGAAATACGGTAACTGCAAACATAAAGGCTTGGGATTTTAATTGAACTAAGACTATTCAAAGGTATTATTTCCACTCTAGTGATAATGACAAGCAGTTACATGTAAGACTTCCCAAGTTCTTGCCTAATCAGCATGTGAAAAATAAGTGGATGTAGAGACGCATACAGTAAATAAGAAGAAAAACCACACATGGGCTTACAGATGTTTTACCATGTCAATGAGATTTACATACTGTTTCTGGCTTTGCTGTTAACTTGGTGTGTGATTTGAGGAAAATCATCTTACACTGTTCTGAGGCAGGGGTGGAAGTGCCATGGCACTTCCCAGAAACAGACTGTCTTCCAGCACAATGGCCTGTCACGCTGTTGAGAAACTGCATATCAGAGACTGAAACAGAGCTTGAGTTCACAGGAGGGGCATGGATGACATTCACCTTGAGCATGGGGTCCGCTTTCATGGGTGATATTCAGGTGTATGGTAGTTTCAGGAAGAGAGGTTTGTGGGTGTGGTGATAAATTGCTATTTACTGACAGACGCCTCCTTTTGTGGAATCGGACTTTAAAGGGGGCCCATATAATGATATTAGCAACTGCTCCAGCTGAGAGCAAGTAATAGTGTCCCTTCCCACATCTTCAGCTGCTCAGAAGTTCTTGTGAGAAATTCCACATCTGAGGCTAAAATTTCCCTGCATGTACCAGCATTTATTTATTTTTGGCTGTTCTGAGAATAGAAGGTCTCAGCCACACTTCAATAATAAGAGAAGAATGAAATGAGATTTTCTTTGTCCCCAGAAATGTTGGTTTTAAACATCCTTTCAGCTGAGTGGATGAAATTGGAAAACTGGGATGTGACAGTGATGCTCCAGAATTCTCTGGGGGGCTGTGGGCTTGACTTCATGGTTTCAAGCAGTTTTTTTGTGGCTGATACGGAGCCTATGAAGCAGACTTTTCCAGTTCATTTTTTTCTGAGGCACACGACTAAGGAAAGATTTACTACAGAAGCATCTGCAACTAATTTAGCAGACTAGCCCAATGAAGTATATTGCTGCAAATTGGTACAGAGACCTGGCATGGTTGGTGGTGAGAAGATGGTCTGTTGAAATCAAAAGGTACCTCAGTCTCCTGTGCTCTTGGTGAACTGAAGGAGAGGCAGCACTTTCCTAAAGAGTTGTCTTGTGGTCTGAGATGGAAGATGATTTCTCAACAGCAAGGTGTTGTTTCTCTGTCGCCTTTTCCTTGACCCCCAGAGAAGTTATTTGATCAAGGAAAGATTATTATAGTGGATTAAGGCATTTTGCCAACCACACTTAATGCTGGGGTGACAGCTGAGCCCTCAGTGCTTTCATCAAGTAGGCAATTAAAAAAGGTTGTCTATTAAAAGTCTTATCCAAACTAGTGAAAAGAGTATAGAGAGTAGCTGATGTCTGAGGAGAAGTGTGAGGGTTGTTTTTCGTTTTGATTTCATTCTTAAACTCTTTCTGAGAAAAGACCTGGCCACCATTGCTGCTCTAACTTTTCTTCTTATCTCATTCCTTCCCTTTGCTGGCTCATGTTTGAGTGGTGGGTTATGACCCATTTTGCATTACCCCTGTCTCATTTCACAGTTCTCGATTCCTCATTTGTCTCTTTCTTTCCTTAAATTTTGTCATGTTGTTTAAAAAAAAAAACAAACACCCAAAATTCTTTGATGGCACCACATGGGCAGAAAAATGTCTGGAGGATCACATCATTCAGTCTACACAATGCCTGGATCTAAGCCATTCTTTGAGTTCATTGCTTACATGACCTCTAAATATTTATTTTTGAAATGGGTTTACAAATTGCTGTGATTGATTAAAAGACTCCTGAAAGACGTGTATTCTTCTAAACACATGCTGAATGGTGGTTGGCTTTAACAAAACAAACAACAAAAAAAAGCAGGCAACTTGTTTAATTTTACATGAAGTAACAGAGCTATACAAAACTAAATGTTGTTTTATTCTTTAAATCTTGTGACCAGTGTCTGAACAACCAATACATATTCAGGATGACATTAATCTTGGAGCAGCTCTGAACTCTTTTATCAACATTTCTAACATGAGAGATGTGACTGTAATTTTAACAGCCAAGTTTTAGGGGGTTTATTTTGTTACATTTTTTAATGTACTCCCCTTGTGCTTTTGCTTCAACAAATTCCGTGTCTCATATAATTAAAATCAAACTCTCTCTATTAGTTTATATTTAAATTACTTTCTGTCCTGTATAAACAGGCAGATCCTGGCTCCAACTCTCTACATTAATATGTGAGACATCAGACTCTTAAAACCACTGGTTAGCTGGAAATCAGGTAATGGAACTAATTGTCTTTTCCTTATGATGAAGGCTTAGTGAATGTATCTTAATAGAAATACACAGATGACTCTAAGGGTTAAACCCAGATATGAGTGCAAGGAAGCCTATAGCTAATTTGATGAGATATAGATCCTTATCTAGTCTTCCTTTGCAACATTGATTAACAGGATTATTTCAGATAATACATACATACTTGCCAGGTAAATATGCCTTGTGGATGAATAAGTGTGAATAAGAATTTGGGTATGGATGTGTAATATGTTTCAGCCTTATACTTGGAAATCTTTATTTTTTTCAAGTGATTTATACTCAGGATTAAGCATGGGACTTTACGCTGCAAAACTATCAGCCTACTTCAAGAGGCATAAAGAGCCCTGTCAAACAGCTCTGCTTTAAGACAGATTTTATTTGCCATGCCTGAAGCTATGTGGTAAATATGGCAACGTAAAAAGCACAATACTTGACTAAATGGCTTAATCTGCTAATCTTGCTTTCTAAACAGTATCTGAGAGAACAGATTACTTGCTTTGCCAAAAACAAGCTCTAGAAAATAAAGGTAATTATATCATCTTGTTTTGATGATGTAAATGGGTGAGGGTGATACTGCTTAGCCATGGTGTTTCATTATAGTTACCAATTTAATAAAAAAATGTAAAAAATCTTCAACTTCCATCAGATCCCAACCATGTAAAATGAACTGGGTCTTTAAGTTAATATTCAATTACCACATGATGCCTCCCCACATAAAGGCAATAACATCTATATTATGGGGCATTTCTACTGCTTTAATCGTCAGCTGCTGCACTCTTACAGGTAGTCAGTGATTAATTCTAGTGATTAGTGACACAAATCTGGATTTATTAGTGCTGTAAACCTGTGGGAAATAGTGAGTAGAATTAGTGTATTTTCCATGATAACAAATAATGTGGTTTTATTAGACCTGAACATGGTGTGTCGATATCTACAGTAAAAATGACTCTGTGTGAGCCATTCAGGTTGCTTTCATCAGCTTGGCTGTAACATTTCAAATTGTAAAACACTTCCCCACTTGCTAGCAAAGTTTTGGTCCCCAGTTTAGGGCATTAAAAGCTATTTGGAAATCCTTTTACCCCAGACTGAAAGGCTCTTCCTCACATGTAACGTTGCCAAAGTAGAGACCCCTATTTTTCTTGAGAGGATGCGATATGGAAGATGTGTGTGTCTTGATGTTACTGTTCATAAACCAACTCACAGTCAGGCTGCATCCTGAATGCAAAACTGGTCCAAGAAACAAGTTTCTGGTGCAAAATTAGCTACAGTAATTAGTGTTCTTTGGTTTTTAAGGGCCTGTCGAGCCATGTATTTGTATTGAACCAGTCTATGCCATGTATACGTGACCATTGAAACACCTTTGAGATTGTTAGAGGCTTTGAAAGGTCTGTAAATCAGTAAAGATCCATTTATTCCTGGTTTTTGTGTAATTTGCCATCCAATTGAAAGTGACCACTTTTAAGAACGGCTGGTGAATGTGAGTCTTATCCAGTACTCCTTACTTAAGTTCAAGGTAAACATTCTTCATCAGCTTGGTTGTCTCTCAGTAAAAATGAACTTTTTTTTTCTCAACACTAGCAACTATGTGGTATCTATTGGTTGTAATGCTCCAAAGCTGAGGAAGAAAAAGGACCATAGAGATTGTTAAGCCTTAGAACCAAGTCCATGAAGGACTTCTAAAGAGGTAAAAGCTAAGGAATTGTTGAGTACAGTAATTTTCCTGTGCTTTGGGAGGTGTGCTGCCACTGGCTGCATAATCTGGGTATCTCCTGTTGATCTGACAAAGACAAGTCTTGCAGTAACCCATCCCAAAAAAACCTCAAATGGATGGGCTGTTGGGGCCAGGTCCTTGTCTGAGAGGAAGTGGCACAGTTATCTTGTAAGCAAAAGATAAAAAAAAGGAGTCCCTTGCACCTGGGTGTGCAGAGAGATGGAGTAGGGTATGAATCCCAGGCAGTTGCTGTGATAGTGCATAGGAAAAAGAAAAGGGCAAGGATTCTGAATCCTGCAAAGTTTTAAGAAATATTTCCTCTTGATACATGCGCACATTCTCTCCGTTTTCTTGGGCTGAGCTGGAGACAGCTGGTATTCTTCCAGACACTGAGGAAGCTGGGTGTCAGCACTGTCTGCTTCAGATAAGATTAATAATGTATAGCTTCGTGGGGAATGGAGCCTAATCTGTTGGGATGCCATGGCAAGCACTCCTAGTGAGGAGGAGCAGCTGCCTGTTTTGGGCCTCCTGAGAGGAATGAGATGAACCAGCTGAGACAGATTCAGATCGACTCCTGTTTGGTTCTGCAGGATAGTTGCTCGCACCTTGTAGATGACCGTGTTGAAAGCAGCAGACAGATCTATGGACTTCTGCTCATGTTCAACTCCTAGCTCTGTACACTTCAAAATTCTCTTTGAAAAATGACCCTGTAATTCAACACAGGAATACAGCAGGAGGATCTTTGTTTCCTACTTGCATAGCAGCATACAAGGGTACTGTGAGCTTCCTGAAGTACATGCTAACAGAAGTCTTGACTGAGGAACCAGAAAAGTGACAAATCCTCCACAGTCACTTCTGCTTCCCATTTTGAACCTGGAGCTTTAGAAAAGAATTGTTTGGTCTGTTGAACACTTTCTGTGTCGAGCACAGTTTGGAGACTTTTGACCTACCTCTCTTGCACCCTGTATATTACTGTCCTGCTGAGGCTGAGCTGTGTAACAAAGACATGATCTTCATTTTCCTCAAATGTGAAGACAAAAATGATTCACCTCCACAAAATTTCTGACAATCTTAAGTCTTGTTAAAATAGGCCAGAAGCTGTCTGAGCCTATCCAAAAATGCCTCATTTTGTCTGAGGTGCATTTTGCCCCCCAGTACCACCCTGGGGGTATTTTTGTCTGTATTTTCCTTGCTCTCAAAAGCAATCAGAATGGCTGAATGGATTTTTCCATTGACCCTGTGGGAAGCAGCTGCTGTGTGTGTAGGCAGCTTGAAGACTCTTGTGTGTTTAGTTTCACCCTCATCCCTGGAAGGTTTACTTGGTAAATGTAATAATAAAATGGTAATAAAAATCACATGCTCGTGATTCAGTCATTTCAAATGCACAGTCTCCACTCCCAATATGTGCACGAGCAGTTTAAGGAGAAGGAGCTGCGCAGATTCTCTAGTTTTAAAAAAAAACAACAAACCAAATAAAACCATTGCTTGCACTAAGGCACCATTTTATCTGTCCCTTTCCTCTTTGGGAGCATCTTTGCTACTATTGCACGTACTGCTAAAGCACTAGTGCTGTGTATTGGTACTTTATTGGTGCACTGTTACTCTTACTGGTGGAAGACTAAAGACATAAAGAATAGTTCTCTGCTTACAAGAAGCTCTCCCTCTCTGTTTTCAGAAACCATGCTGCCTGCCTCTCTGAGTAATTCAGGGCTAGCAGCTATAGGTGAGTGATTTTTAACACAACCATGGGTTTACCTGCAACATGTTTTTTTTTTAGGGCAGACCTCCTGCCAGCGTATGTCTCCTGTGGCTCTAAGCTTAAAGGGGGCTGAGAAAACTTGACTTCTGTCAAGACCACCTAGGCCAGAGGGCGGCATGCTCCAGCTTCCCACCCTCCTTTAATTTATCTTCACTTTCTTAATGACTGCTGTGTAGAAAAATCCTGGGACGTTGAGTGGCTCTTGATATTGCAGAGGAGCTTGGTTACTAGCCAGAGTATTGTTCAGAGCTGTGGAGTGATAAGGCTTTGTAGGCTCAAGCTCTTTTGGACTCCCTTCAGAGATGCTGGTTAGAATCTGCCCAAGCTTGCTGTTTTGAAGTGGCTTTTAGGGTCAGCCCCAGGTGAAGCATGCCATGTTATTTACCTTTGCTCATCTCCTTGGATGCGGTTAAAAGACAAGGCATGAGTGAAGAATAGAAAATTAGGAGGGGAATTCTAGATCACTGGAGGCTTCAGCGTGTGAGTGCTGGAGCTTTCACGTGGTTCTTGTTGGGGGTTCCCACTCCTGGTGTTTAACCTGTGCCAGGAAGAGCGATAGCAGCTGTTCCTTTCCTGCTGGTTTGAACATGGTGTAAGTGGCAGTGTAGCCAGTGGGTGTTAAATACATCACTCGAGCTCTTCTGAAATTTGAACTAAGTACTCAGTTGGTAACACAGTGTGGAAAAAAAAATAATTAAAAAAATGCTTCTGGCTTGCAAATCTGTGCAGGAACTGCCTCTCCAAATCAAAAAGTCAGGTTTTCTGCCTTGGTCTGTGGCAATAATTTGATGCTTTTTCCTGTTTGAGGTTTTCAGTCCAAACTCTCCAAGTGTTGGTTTCACAAGCAACTACTGCTAGGCATGAAATACTGGTGTCCCGCCTGGAATAATTTTACATGCTTTTGAGAATGCATTGCCATTACCCAATTCTGTGATTATTTAGTGTAGCAAATAATTCCTGTAATATTTGTGGTAATGACAACTGTAAAACAGAATATCTGTACTACTGGTAGGTTAGCAGAAGCTAAAGGAAAGTTGTGATTGCTGGACTAGATGCCTTGCCAGAGATGTGAGCTTAGGACTGTACCTTTCCCATTGTCAAAGGAAATCCATTTTCATTCTCTTAAATCACGTTTGCTTCATTGCTTCTAGAAGTGATCTACCCTTTCTTATCCTACATAGAACGGTTTCACCCTGGAAAACTAATCTAATTGGTATTTTGTTTTGGGTTGGGATTTGGAAGCTTTATACACTGGGGTAAAGGACCACGTGGAGTAACTTACTCTTTCTTGTCCCCAGCCTCTTCTTATGTAGGGGAAAAGTCATGATTATGGTGACTTCTCAAGAGATTTCAGTAGCAAAATGGTGGGCAGCTGGCAGAGGTGGGCTGCATCTCTGCTAGTGGTGTAGCAATTAGGGGCTCCGTACCCCTTTGCTGGGGTAGGTACTACTAAGAGCAAGTATGTTTCTACAACTGTGTGATCATCGGTGCATTGAGGCAGTAGGAGTCACCCCCTCTACTGTTCCCGACGCAGGGACCGAGAAACAGCCCCGCACACAGAGCAGGTGGTTGCAGTGGATCACCCTGTTGAGTGAGAAGGGGAGAGGGCTGTTGTAGAAAATGAAGCATTTTTGACATGATGGACATGGAGAAGTATACTGGCTTAGAGCTAGAGCTCCGCGTCTGTGGTCCTCATCCACTTTCCTGCTACTGCTGCCACTAGCTTCAGCGGTGCGCTCTGCCCTTCTCTTGGGTCTAGCCTCTCTGCTTGATTGCTGTCTTCAGGTATTTCCCCTGGTCCTTTCATAATGTCTGGGTCCTTTTCTGAGTTTTACATCCCTCTTGGAGGAAGATTTGGTATCTACTACTGCTGGGTAGGGGCAGAGTACAGCCACATCTGCGGGTCATACTTAACTGATGCTGGGAACTGCAGTGTCTCAATAGAAACCAGGAGAGTCCTAGGCAATTTAGCATTCTCTTTTCCATACAATAGCAAAATACTGGTGAATTCAGGATGCAGAGAAGAATGCAAAGGAAAATTTACATGCTTTGCAAATTTAAAGATATAAATTACATCATCTCTGCTGGGTCTTATGATGTATTGACTCAAAACTGGTGTATTTTGGGATCTGGTTCTTCTTTTGCCACATATTTCTCAGAGTATACACATGTTTTGTCCATCTTTAAACATGGCTCACTTAAACCTGGGTTAATACAGATAATGTAGACACTGCACCATGTATTGAACCCTGACCATCCTGCTTTTCTCTTGTCATTGACAACCATGTTTATCCTACAGCAGATCATATCTAATATTACTGTGCTGGCTCACTACTGAGTTTTGTAACCGAATGCTACTGTGGCTTGTCTTTGTTATAATAGAGACCTATTTTAAATTAAAATGCTTTCTCAATATGAAAAAAAACCTTATTTTGTAATTAGAAAATTCACTGTGCCTTTAATTAATACAAGTATTGAAGAGGTATCTGGTTTCTGATTCTATTTTTGGCATTCCACAGCCACATCATTTCAGTGATTTATAGTTGAAATGCCTGTTGAAAGCCTCCATAATAAAAATAAAAAATAAATTAGATTGCCTCTGAGACTTAAAAGAACTGTTGAAGAATTTATTAGAACAATGTTAAAATATGCCCTAAAACAAGTCATGTTAGTCTGCAGGTTGAAATGGGATTCCTGGGAATTCAGAGTGCTGTACTACTCGGATTAATTAAAATGTAGTCAGCTGAAACCTCCACTATAATCAAAATTGTTCCCCAGGGTTTTACCTTCATTATAGTCCTGGTGCAGCCTTCTAGTCCTAACCATTGCTGAGCTAAATAATTAGTTCAGTTTAAAAAAATTAAACAAAAGGATAAAATTACTATGACAGTATATAGGATTTTTTTTTTTTTTCTTGCTATGCCAGGCTCTGTTTGATAGTATTAATTGTATATGGCTGTTGCTCTTGCTGCGAAAGACAAACAGCGAGAAACAAAGTATCTCTGATTTGAGGGCTATGCTGTTTTCTATATTGTAAGACTTGGATTATTTTACTTTGGCTAAGACGCCGATCTCCCCTCCACAGATGTGCTGCCCATCTCGTCCCTGTTGTGCTGCGAGTAGTGTTCTGCTACAGCGGGTTTTCCTTATCAGCAATTCTGCAGTAAATCAAGCAGGAGGACGCTAGGTTTCCCAGCGGGGTCTCAAATACAGAATTCACAGCGTGTGAATTCATACGGGATACTGGAGGACATCTGCCTTACGAGGCTGTCTCAGGGCCTAGATAAGCACTGCTTCTGTCCCTTCCATACCATTTATGTTCTGACCCCAGCTTTGCATAGTCTGTCATCGATTTGTCCTTGAGCTGGATGTGGTAGTGAAACTCCTTGGATAGAGCTAACCCTTATCATTCTCTTGTCTCCTGTCAGGACACTCTCCCAGAAGCTGCTGAATAGCAAAGCCATGACAAAGAAGCCTCTGATTGTGACTGTCGATACTGAGACTGGAGAATTGTAGCTCCAAATTAAAAGGGCTCCCACTGACCTGTGTCTCTGTGACGGAGTGAACTCCAAGTTTGTTTTTCATCTTAAGCTCTTTATTATAACAAAGCACATACATGCACCTGACTTCCATACAAATAAATCCTGTAAGATTCCCTCCCCTGACCACATGTGGGGGGTTTGTACACAAAATGCAAAGAAAACACAGCATATCAACTTACGTGTAGTACATCCTCTACAATTGTAAAGTATGAAACTGCTCAGTACATGCTGTAGCTTTGCACTTTTAATAATAAAAATGTCTTCAGTGTTAACAGTGCTAAGTGATTTGTTGTGGAAGAGGACAGTAGAGAAGAAGCTAACCATGCCTTCTCCAGTGGTCACTCCTTACCCTGCATTTCTTGATGAAATTCTGGCAGTTCCTCCTTTCATTTCACTGGTGAGGAGCAAACTTGATGGGGAACCCTCCTTGCACATTCATGATAGGGCAGAAGAAGGACCTAAAATGGAGGATGATTTGTTCTCTGAAAAAGATTTGTGAGATTCTTTGCCTACCTAAGGGGACGATCTTTAGAAGGACTCAGTATACCTATAATTAGACTACATGTTGTCCTCAGACAGCTGGAGGTCGGTTGAAAGTTGGTGTGAGGGGGAGCGAATGCTCTGGTTTTCCCCCTTCAAGATTCTCAAGTTTCTGGCTGCAAAAGAGTTGAGAGGTCATATTGTTTCAGTCTCTCAGTGTCTGCTTATCTGTATTGAGAAATGTAGAGCCATCTTGGCTTCTGAGTGGGCCAGTGCTGGTCAGTGGATGAACTTATAGCAAGGAACATGCAGGCTATTGGCTTGCCTGGCTTAGGCAAACTGCACAGCAACAGCATGTGCTCGAGCGCACCGAGTCGTGAATCATCATCTCAACCCTTCCTTTTTCTTGTGTACTGACAAGCTCGTCCTGGACTGCCATTCCACCTTCCCAAGTGGGATTTCCTTGTCTCAGGCAGGTATTGTGTGAGTGAACATATGATGGTATGCATCAAGTTGTATTGGATGGCATCTCTAACCATTATATTAGCAGAATAAAACACAGTGGCAGGAAGAACGGCTGCCACTCATTTTCTGTTTCAATTGAGTGTTCGTAAAGACAGACAAAGCTTGATGTAAAATGCTTGTTTTTCACTATACCTTGTACATGATTTTTAAATTGTCTCTTTAGGGAGAGTATCTAAAACATTTGTCATTCTTTTGGAGATTATTTTACATTCTGTTCATCCGTTGCTCTTTTATTCTTCTGCAACTTTATTAGTCATTAACAGAACTTCACAGGTACTGCATTAAATACAAATGTGTTATAAATTCTGATTTTTTAATGTTATTTGTGTGCTCAAGATTGCACAATGGTCTTTTCTTTAAGTGAATGCCTGAGGAACAGGTCGGTACACCAAAAAAGCTGGTTATGAGTGACAAATGGAAAAGTTCACCTCTAAGGATTTCTTTTAACAGGACTATGTTTAATCCAAGTTTCATTTTATGTAAAATTGTAATTTACAGTTATGCAGCTGTGCATATGCGCTTTCACTCTCTGACACATGAGACAAAAGAATTCTGTGTTGTTGAATTACTTTCTTCAGTGTTTTATCCCCAGTAGCGATCACTCTGAATTTGCTGTGATAGAAAGAATTCAGGTTTATGTAATGGAAGGTAAGAAATTTGTGTTACAGTGTTACTTAATCTCAGTTTTAACTAATTCATCCTGCATGACTATGCCATGTTGTGTAGGTGGGATTTTCATTGGGAATTATTTTAAAGTTATCCACTTCAGAGAAATGTACTGATGCAATCTAGCCTTGCATATAATCCTTTTCTTTGGCAGTTGTCACACAGCAGCAGAAAGCCGTGCATACACCTTTCGTAGCCATTGCTGTGCTGGGGCTTCCCCAGGCTCCCAGCTCCTGCTGAGGTTCCCTGAGAGAGCAAAGGTCCCTCAGTGAGCATGCTGTGTCCCTTCATGGCTGCTGTAAGAAACGTGTGCTCCACTGGAGCACTCTGTTTTCAGCTTGCTTCTGTAGTTGTCACTAAACTCGGAGTTGGGAACAGCTCTATGAAAATGAGAAAACAATCCGTGTGGGTGGCCAGCTGTATGTCCTCAGTTTTTAAATACTTTTGAAAGCACGTTTTCAAGTACGGATAACCATGCTTGATATATACATTCGCACTGTTTTAGAATGTTCCAGGTAAACTACTTTCTGTCTCATCATCATTTTTAGGCAGAGCTGTTATAGGTGCTCTGCATTGCTTCTAGTCAAACTGAAAGCCCATATAAAATACATGCATTTTTCAAAGGAGTTACTTCATCTTAGCCTAAAATACTGCTTTGTTCTTAATGAATAGAGAGTAGGTCTCCACCCCCTGCAACTTTTTTCATTTGTCTGAGTGCAATTGGGTACATGTGTATGGACATTTGTGTGGCTGCGAGAGAGAGATGCAGATGTGACCGGGGAAAAGCAGGCTGTGTCTGCTATGTCCTCAGTTGCACTGGGGGTCAATGTCAGAGGTCAGGTGGGGCTGTTCCTTCTGCCTCCCCTTCCCCTGCACTGAGAAGACCCCAGGTTCCTCTTTTTATGTGGAGGCTCTGCACAGCAGACCTTATCTTATACAAATGGGTTACGTACTAATAATCACTGAAGACCCATAAAACCATTTTTAGTGGGACCAAAAAGATGTCTGGGTGAAAAGGAAGGCACCGAGTGTAGCAGACGGTGGTCTGCCTGCAGTTTTCACCAGTTTGGAGCTGGCAATTGCAGCTGCAAAGCAGTGTGGTACTGCAGGTCTGTAAAGTGCCTAAATCTTCAAGTGGATATTATTTTTTCTTTGCCTTATTCTGCTTAGATGTGAGCATGAAGCTTTATTGTGCTTTGAGTAGACAAGAGTGAATTTCCTTGGTTACAATTACTATTTTCCAATGCAAAGTGTTGGAGATCTTTCCATTAGTCCCAACACTGTATTGTACTGAAAGAAAATGCAGACTGATGAAGCTATTCCTCACCTCAGAGCAGACTGTTTTCTGCAACAAGATATCACTATACCTCTGGTGCACAGGGAGCAAAATGCAGCAGGAGACCCTATGGAAAAGTTCTGTTGTTGGGTTTTTTCCTCTTATTTTTGGGAGACAGATTTGTGAAAGCAGGTCAGACAAAGCTTGGGGCTATATGGCTCATTGTGAGTATGAACTTTGATTTCCTTCCCCTTCCCTGTTACCCGTAAGTTTCAGGGCAAAACATTCTTTAGCAGAATGACTACAATTATTTAATTAACTGTTTGCTTAACTCTCGCTTTGTGATTTTTCTTTGCCCACAAGTATCTCTCTTTCCTATACAGCACGTATTAGCGTATCATCCTCTGCCACTTCTTTCCTGGAAAGTATATTCCTTACAATAGTCATGAAAGAGAATTTCTATGCAGAAATTTCCATTATATTTTTGTACCAAATATCATATTACCTCCTCGTGCAGGCATAGACACAGAGAACTGTACCCGAATAATCTTGGTCAGGCTCTCTAGGTACTAGAGGCAATTGTTTTAGGATGAGTTGAGGTACACTTTGACTCCCCTCAAAACCCCAGCTTGTTTCCATCAGTTCGAATTGTCTGAGGGATAGCAGGGAGGGAAGAAAATCCCAGCATCATTTATATTTTGGAGAAAGCCCCCAAGCAGGAACATAAATACGGTGAGCAGTAGTAGGGATCTGACTGCTGGTGGGACTTACTCATCCCCCTGGCGCTATTTGGATTTAGCCATCTGGCTCTGGCCTTCCTTACACCTGTCAGCTGAGGGTGACAGTGCCAATGGCAGGAGTTCGTGAATGTCCTCTTGGAGCTTTGCCTGGCCAGCTGGGAGCATATATTATCAGCCAAGCCTCATCTTCCTCCTCATCCACAACCTTAAGAAGAGGTCACTCGGCACATATAGTCATGCCTTTCCACCCCCAGTGAGGAAAGTGGGTTTCAGCCCCCAACTGAACTCCCGTAATAGAAACCAAGGGCTTCAGTCTTTCTTTTCTTCATTAGGGGAGGAAATAAAGATCTTTTCCTCCTTTTATTTTTTTCTTTTTTTCCCTTCTGTGGTGGTCTCCACTAGGATGGGCCCATTGGAGGTCACAACTTAGCAGGACGAAGCCAGTTTATGCTCGTGCTGGAAATTTATAATGGCAGGGAGAGAATAGGAAGAGGAAAATCCTACCAAGCAGGATTAACCCCAAACAGAAATAAATCTCTTCAGAAAGAAGCAGATTTAGGTTTCTCTACATGAAGACAGGAGGCTGATTCATTCCTTCTCCCTAACTTCTTCCACTAGAGCCATGCTCATATTTATCATCACAGTTGGTACTACCATTTTCCATTGCTGTCGTCCTGTCATCCGCATGCCAACAAATCTCCCCCTGGTTTGGGTGACAGAGACCTTTTAGGCTCAGCTCCGGTGGGGAAGATGTGATGACTTGACTTGGATGGCTTCAAAACAAGCCAGTCCTGGCTGCCACTGGGATGCAGCAGCGCTCCCGCCCCTCTGCCGGGAGAGACTTTGCAAATGCTGTGTTGGTAAGCTACAGTCACACCCCCAAGGTCTTTAAAGCCACCTCCCGCCCACCCCCAAGGTCTTTAACGTTGATGGGGAAATAGTATTTTCCCACACATGAGTGGATTATTGGTGCCGCAGTGTCACAAAACCTAGGTTGATTCATTAAGCAACAACTTTAGGCATAACTTGACCACTTAAAAATTTATAAAGATGTATTTGTTTCTCCTCTTTTCTATCAGTGTATAACGACTGTTTATAAAACACTTTTGCCAAGCTTAGGCTACACTAGTTCCTTTATACTGTGAAGCCTTTCACTTGCTGATGAACTTGATGAATGCATTTGCCCTCCCACAACAGCCCCTTCTTCGAGTTCTTGCAATAGAAACCCGGGTGGATCTGAATTATCATGTGTCACAGCCCAAGTTGGCTCCATGGCATGTTGCCTTAATTAATAGTTGTTGAAGAGTCTTAGGACTGCTAGAAAGGTATTTTCTGTGAAAAGGATGGTGTTTATTACATCCTCCAAATAAGCTTAACACTCATGACTCTAAGTATAAATTAACAAACAAAAGTCAGAAGGAAAGGAAAATGGGATAGTCCTATACAGAGTTGGGAGTAACCAAAATGAGAAGTATCTTCAGCAGGTAAGACTTTTGCCACCTTATAATCTTTTACTTTTTCAGCCTGATGCATGGCATTGTTTAACCAGCCTAACCACGTTAAGAAAAGATAACCTGAACAGGGTGCAGGAATTCATGCAGTTGTTGTGGCTCCCAGTGATGAACTCCCAGTGAGTTGCTTACTGTAATCTAGAACCCATCTGCCTTTCTTCAGATGTTTCTGGTGAAACTTTTACATGATGTTTCTGAACTTTTTGGTGCAGTTGCATTGGTGTTTGGACCCTTGGGTCGAGTGGACCTTTCTACCCTGTTTCTTCAGGTTGCCATTCCCATGTGTTTGCATGTGTGTGTGTGCCAGTGCTAAATCCATGGCTCCAGAGTGTCTTTACATGATAACAATCTCCTCATGTTGGAGTCCACACCACAGTATCACGATGTCCGTGTGACCTGAAGTGTGTTAGGATCTCCTTACAGACAGGCATGCCATGCTGTACTCTGTCCAGGTTTTTTTCCCCTTAAGAATCACTACAGTTTAAAATGGTGCTGAGGAAAACTGTTCAGCCATATGTGGTTTTAAAAGGAGAAGCAATGCAGGACCAGTGTAAAGCATTCAGAGGAAAGGAGACCAAACTCAATATGAACTTTAATCCTGCCCGTACTTTGGCTGAAGCTGAGCAACTTCTTTGGAACTGTAAAGGGATTTGAACATGTGTTCATCTGTTAATTATTTTTATTTTATATCTGTGCTATTTGCAGCAAGCCCTAGATTATAACCCTGAAGCCATACTTCCTGATATCAGACAAAATAACATGGATAAAACATCAGTTAGCACATCTAAATGCACATCTATATATGTAATCATTATGTACATAATCACACATCTGTTTTTTCTTAGTTTCAGAATGATACAGTCTATTGGCATAGCTGTGTGCTTTTTACATTAATTTAAACAGGTAAAATCAGACAATGTGTATTCTATTGCACATGCTGATACCCTTTTATTTTCCCATTTCCTTTAGACAGTGGTAATGAAAATTGATGTTTTTAAATCGAAAATTTCATTATCCAAAACCCCCTTAATGCTGACATGCAGATCTGGTCTCACAGGAAAAAGCATATCTGATCCAAGTCATCATCAATTGCTCTCTAATTGTGATGACAACATAAAAATGAAGCAATCTTACCTTAGCTCAGGAGACTATTTTTTGCTGTATCCCAGGCAGTTTCCTCTCCTTATTCACTTGAAAAGGAAAAATCCACTTGAATAAAGAAAAATAAATTCTAGAAGAGTGAGGGATTTAAGGAGTCCTCATCTGAGCTCCTGATCCGCTTGTTTGCAGCAAATTGCAGAAACCTTGATCCAGTAGTAGCTCAGAGAGACTTTCCTCTCCTCGTGTTTTCTGTGTGTGGGCTGAGAATCTGCAAGAATAGACCTGAGACGGTGCTGCAAGAGAGAGACAGTGGGGGGACCTTGGCACAGAGTTGGACCAAACTCTAAATATAGCCCAACCCACTTTCCATGCAGTTCTCTTCATACTCTGAAGGCAGATGACCTTGTCAGAAATCTGACCTCCCAGCATGTCACTCTCTACAAAGAGAGGTTCTAAGGGAACAGGACCACAACGTAAAAGGACAGAAAAGCAATCAACCATCTGCTTGCAGCAAATGAATGTAGGTATGAGCTCTATTTTTATGGCAGTTGCAACTGATCGAGTCATAATGTGCTTTATTTGACCATTTAGACATGCCGGTTCACAGAAGACGTGTACAGATGAAAGATTGCATTGTAAATGTTAGTCTTAAAAGGAGAGCACTGACATAGATGAAAAGCCTGTCGATTTTCCTCCTCTCAAAAACCTTAACGCAGCAGAGTGTGTAGTAGTTCCCTAAAAGCTTCTGTGTATAAGAAATTATCCTTCCTTTCACTTAACTGTAGTATGACTTTTTGGAAAAGTGAGTTAAATCCACGAGTGTAGATTCTAGCATTGTATAAATTTGAGATGCTAGGGTAGCTTGAAAGGGCAGTACAACCTGCAAGATCAGAGACCAAATTGCAGAAAAATGTGTAGTATATAGAGAGCAGGAAGTAAGAGAGTAAGAGGCATAGAAACATAACCCTTGGGCCTTAGATAGGCAACTGCTTTTCAACAGATGTTTTATAATCCAGGGAATTTGCCACTCTAAGTCTACGTGGCAACGTCAGGGTATTTTGTTCTCAACCTGAAGGAGAGATTAACTTGATATGAGTCAACCTGATACTCTGTCAAACAGGGATCTGATACTGCTATGTCATATGAAGACTTCTGAATAAAAAAAAAAAGCTGCAGAAATCTGAGCAACTCAAAATGTCTGCTCTCACGTTCTGTGTTCAGGCATGTAGGAGAGTTGGGATATAAGCTTGTTTGCAGTTTTGTTCTTCAGTGGGTTATATTTATTGGTAGTGACATATCTCAGCGTATGCTACACTGTATGCATGCATGCAATTTTCATTTTCAACATTCATAGAAAACCTGAGAAAACGTCAGGACTGTGATAACCTCATACTACAGATGTGAATGTCTGCAGAATGTGTGTGAGCCAAAAAGGAGTGAATGATATCAGTGGTCAGGAAAGTAGCAATGTGTATCTATGGACAATAATTTGGGCTGTTGAGTTTCTGTGAAGTGCGCTATATTTTTTTTTTCAGTTGAAGACTACTATTTTTGACAAGTTTCACTGTGTAATTTTATCATGATCTATCGGCTTTAAGTCCACAGGGTCAGCCAAACCCTGTGTGTTATCTTCACAGCAAGAACTACAGCTGTGCACTACAGCTGCTTCCCAAGATAGTGAGAGAACAGTAGAAAATATGAATTTCCTGCAGTATTAAGGGAGACATCACATCTGGGCCCATGATACATTCCTGGGCAAAACTTGCTCATAGCTACACCTAGGCTAGAGCCCACCCATTAGGTAGTTTTATGGATTTATCCAAGTTCCTTTTTCCTCCCGATTTACCTATTTCTTCCCAATTAACAAGAATAAATGTCTGTTAGGAGTCAATATTATAACAAATGAAGGATGCTAATGTTTATCTTTGGAGAGAGGACCCGAAAACGGAACAAGTCTGCCTCCAGACAGACAAATGTTGAGTGACATACTAGCACTATGTAAGTAGTGAAATTCCAAATATACATGATACCAACATGGTTAAACACTGATAGCATCATATTTTCTTTGCTCCAGGGTGGTACCCTGATGTGATCCAGACCAACACAACCAATTCCAGCTCTGCAGTGCCACTGCTGTTTCTGCCCCTCTTCCGGTGCTGGGATATTGAAATCACCACAGATCCTCTCATCCAGAGCATGAGGGAGATGAGGATAAGGGAGAGAATATTTACAGCATGAGTTGATACTATTCACTCTCCCCAGAAAACAGCTGGAGCAGTTTTTGTGCACGATAGATTGGTAGTTCTTAGAAAAAGAAGGAATCGAAGTGCTTGGTGGGTTCTAAAGCACAAGAGTAGTCAGTATTTACCAGGAGCTGTGATGTGTACTTCTCCTACGTGAAGATTTTGGAGAAGGGGTGATTTCTTGTTTGTACAAATAACGTGCTTGAGTGGCTTTGAGGAGGGAATGTTAATTTTTGAGGAGGCTTTTATAGAACAGTACTGTTTGTGTGTAGAGGGCTCTAAATGTTGCTTGACCAACCTCGGTAATGTGAACTTCCTGACAGGAGGGGAACGGGCTTTAAGAGTGATTGTATTAGTTCCTCAGGATGCATGGAACAGTATTTCGTTTGACAGCTGTATACACTCAAGTTTTCTTTAGGTTGGCTTTTGCATGAGTTTCCACACCACCAAGTGGGCAATGTAGTAGGGAATTAGGCCCTAGTTTGTGTCTAGCTTTTCCTGCGCTCATAACTTGTATTTTCCTTGTGATGCTGGATGATCTTTGTGGTTCTTTATAGATGGTTTTTCCTCTTTGACTACCCAGCCTACCATGATGGCATTTCCTCTGGAATGACTTGGATTTCCATACCCTGGTCTATTTCCTCTCTGAGAGGCCTCTATGGATTGATAGCTATTTCAAGCCAGCCTTGTAAGGTTCCCTCTCATACAGTCGTGCATTCTGTAAGCAGTATTTGTGAACTGATTTTTCTTTTGATTAATCCCAAATTCCTAGGCACTTGTAGTGCTCCCATGGAGTTTTTTACAAGATGAGATCTGTGAACCATAATGTCTCGGCCAATTTCCAACTTGGGCTACTGCATTCTGGCTTGCCCCATTCCCCTACTTGTCAGAGTTGGATAGAGTGTCCTTTTACTATCATAAACTGTTGCAAAGTATTGCTGGCATCCTTTTGAGTGGTTTCTAAAGTGACTGTAGGGTATATAATGCCTGACATTTGTCCACAAAGAAGCCCTTTCCACAAGGCTAAGTATTCAGTTTTGTAATCATCATCCAGTAGATTTGTAAGCAGCCAAAACTGATGCTACTTACAAATAAAAGTCTCCCACTTTCCCATCTCTCTAGGAATAGACTTTTAAACTGAGTTTGGGGATTTAAGGAGAAGACGTTTCAGCATAAAGGATAGTCTTTGAGAGAACAAAAGAAAGAGCAGCGACTTGTGGATGTCATCTGAGCCTTGACTCATGGTGTCATTGGCGAAGGGTACTAGACCAGACAACAGAACTGATTTGCACTCTGTGCTGGTGTATTATTCTATCTTCAGGCTTTGGTTGCTCTTGTTTGGCAGGCCTGTCACGAAGAAATTAAGTCGGATGGCAAACAATAAAAGAGCCTGTCGTATTCCTAACATGTCAAATCCTTGTGTTTGCCCTTTGTGTACCATGGGTTTTAAAACTACAGTGACTAAATGCATATTGAGTTCTTCCTTCTTACCTTGGTGGTGCCATTATTCCTTGTGCGAGGCAGTGATAGGATGTCATATTCAACCCTTGTTTTGCAGGAGAAAAAGTTACTTGTATTTGAAGGAGGGTGGCCTATTACTTTTACATCTGATCAGTCACTTTCTGTCATTTTTCTAACATGTTTCTGTCAATTTATGAATAGGCCTGGGTTGTAGCTGTACTACAAGCTAGGCCTAGCATTGATCGTGTAAAGTTTATTCTTCTATGCTTACATGTGTACAACAGAGGATTTCCTCTGGTCTTATTCTCTGATATGCCCTTTATTTTGTCTTTTGGTTCACCCAGAGTCAGCAAGTCGAGATATGTCAAAAATGAGTTTTGAAGTACCCATTTTGAATATTAGAGAGAACATGTTAAAAATAAGGAAGTAAGGAGAGGTAGTTGTTAGAAATGTTCTGTGGGAGATCCTTTACATGGCAGATAGTTATGTCTGTGTGCCAAAAGTTTTCTATTGTATCACAGCGTATTGAAAGTTAATTTGAAGTTATTCCATTAAGACCTGTTCTATTTTGCTTGAATGGGCAGTGTTTTTAATTTAAATTGCCATTCAGCGTAAGAAAGAGGAACATAAACTGAATATCCTGTCACAAGATGTATTGGGAAAAACAACAGTTTGTGGCACATGTGCCTTCTGAACTGCCCAGGGAAGAGCTTTACATTTTTTAAGAATGTTGTCTTTGTCTTTGTAGCACAAGCTATTGCCAATACTTAGAAACTATTACATGCAAGTCCTACAGGCTGTTTGCAAGGAAGTATGGCTTGGCATAGGCTTACGCTGGATAGAGTAGGAAGGAGCTTATGCTGTCTGGATGTCACTTAATGGGACATAATTTAAGCCCTTTCAATTCTTTGGTAGGCCTGTGTCTGTTTCTGCTGAGTTGCATGTTATATGCCCTTCAGGTATGTCTCACAAGTACATTTTAAAATACCTTTTTTAAAGTATCTTGGCAGCTAAAGTCTGCAGTTCAAGGCATCCTCGCAGATATGAAAACTTACAATTGTGAGGGAATAGGCCTGTTTTGGAAAAAGAGTCCTTAATTCATAGGGATGGGAAGGGAAGACAGTGCCCCGGCCTTGAGGGACTTTGGCTGGTTTGGGATGATGGAGCACTGGCACCGCATGTAATTACCATGGCGATTATCTCAGCCCATTTAGGGAGGCAGCTCTGTTCTCTGACGGGGAAAGTCACCAAAGGGACAGTAACTAACTGGTAGTCACCTGCAATAGAGCTTCACATGCAACTTCTTACCTCCTACTAACAGTAACAGATACCACTTCATTCACGGTTTTTCCTCTTTAGTTCAAATGGTCAAAATACCCAAGTATTTTAAGGCACTTCATTTGATTCATGACCCTGGTGAGAAATGTATGAAAATTTCATCAATGTTTTAAAACTGCAGTTGCAAAAACTAAAATGAAAAAAAAAAAGGGAAAAGAGCTTCATTAATTTTTGAAGTGGCATTTTGCTTGGCCATGTTGTCATTCTACCTTGCTTCAAAAATTTCCACTGAGCTTTAGTATTATGTCTTTTGATGCAATTAAATAGTCATTGTTCATTTCCTGTCAGTATATGTGTTCTCTTCCTGATTTCTAATACTAAGTCTTGGCTTACTGTACTGTTTAAAATGATTTAGCAAATCCTTGTGGGCTGGTTTTTGGTGGGTTTTTTGTGTTGGGTTTTTTTTGTAATCCATCATCTGGAATTCTTAGTCATGACACTGCAAATTACTGTGTGCCCATGATGGGGAGAATTATTTATCTTTCTGGGGGTGCCAGCGGACCCTTTCTAATTTAGTCAGAGCAATTTGAGAAATGAAGAGGGTACTGACACTGTTGTAGCTATTTTTGATGCAATGGTTATGTGATGATCTTCCCCAAGGACAGAATACTTTTGTAACTAATGTTTTATCTATCTCATTTACTGTCAATTTCTAAAGTATTGTCATGGTAAAAAGCGAGCAACTGGTCTGGAGAATTATATTAATAATAAAATTTGCATTTTTGGCCATTCCATATGGCTGTCCTGGAGGTCCCCAAAAGAGCTTCACAGCTATTGCTTGGCCAGTGGGTTTTACACCATGAGCTCCAAGGTATCTGAGCTATTATTAGGCTTCTCAACAGGAAAATTCAAAGCCGTCCATTGCCTACAGAGAGGGAATTTAGAGAGGGCTGTCCTGGTAGACATGAAAGAGATCCCCTTTTCAGGATTAGCAGTGCTGGTGACACACAGTTGAGTAATTTGGGATCTGTCCAGGAGGTGGTCGTGAACTGCTGCTTGCCTAATGCTGCTGTGCACCACTGGCTTCCATACCTGCTTCTCCCACTACTACAGGGTTCTTTTCCATCCCTTCTGATGGCCTCTCCTTGTCTCTCTATCCCTTTCTTTTTGTCAGGGAAGTAGTTGAGCTCAGAATGCTTTAAAATATTTAAAATGTTAATCGGCCTGCCAGCCCGGCCTGTTTTATTTAAATGACCTCATCTGTTGCTTTGGATACTGGTGGGCAGCATGGTAGGACCTGCCTGAGCTTTGTGTGTCCTGCTGCCTTGAGGAGTGATACCATAGAGGTATGGTAAAATACTGTTATCACCACTCTTAGCCCAGTTACTCTGATCAGCACAACTGCGGTGGCAAGAGGAGGCCTCTCAACTAACTGATCAAGGATGAACAGGGACCTAGGAGCCAATTTTGCTCACAGCTGCTACATTTTACAGAAAATTAATTGACCTTCCACTGCGTGTACCTGATGGGACATGCAGTGAGAAAAATTCAAAGTAGTGCATTGACCTGAAGATTACTTAATCTGATTCACTGAAGATTTAGGCCAATTTTTAATGGCAAAACTATGAGAATATTAAGAAAGTCTCAGACTTCAATTCTATTCTTTTCCTTGACCTTCTCTCTGCCCCTCTCTTCCCTTCCTCCCAAAGAAAAGGAATCTTAAATGGCAATTACGAACTAGGGATGCACCCAACACACTTGGCATTTTACTCAGCATCAAATATTTTTTAATCTGCTGAATTTAAAGCTGGGAGCCCTGAGAAGTATTCTCCCCCCAGATTAATGAACACACATCAGTACTGTTTAATCAACCAACAAATAAAAACAGCCTGCAAAGCAGCCTGAATTTAAACCAACATAGCATGCTCAATTGAATGAACTATGCCCACCTACAGAGTAATGGCAAACACATACTTTCCTGTAACATAACTGAAACTAGAAAGAGAGCATAGCAAATATAAAACCTATTTCCACGATGTACAGGGTTTTTTGTTAAAAACAGAAAACACAGGCCCTATTTAAAGTCTGTTTTCAGATATGAGGTGATTTTAGAACAGTCAGAGGAGGATGGAAATTGGCAGGAGGGGGACAAAAGCAGGAGGGGAGCAATAAAATTGGCAATAATGCATTACATACAAACTTTTTTTTCATGTAAGTAATTCTAGTTTAGTACTGATATGTAGCCCTGATGGGAGCATAAGGGAGAACACAGGGATTTCTGTTCAGACCCAGGGACTCTTCTGACCATGACTATGCCTCTGACTGCGGGCAATGATAGATATATAAAATAAAAGTTGAGGGAGTCTTCCTCCATGGACACATACAGCAGATTCCCTCCAAATTTCATCACAGAGATTAGTTTTAACGGTAAGAAATGAACTTGCCCTGTACTGGCCTGTGTCAGTGGGGCTCTTCTGGATACAAAATAGATGTCTGATCTCATGTAGTTTCCAGATAAAAACAAAAACCTAATGGAAATTATTCCCTCACTTATCATTGGGTATGCACACAAAAGAATGTGTTTCTATTCTGAGCTTTCTTTTTAATTACATCCTCATTATTTCTATATTATGAAGAGTTGTAAGCACCATGCCTGCTTTCTCTCTCAAAAAAATCCTTCTGTTCTCTTCCTCCTCTCTTCCTGTGAGGCACTTCTGATAGCTGCCATCATTTCTGTGGGCTTCCTTTATCTTTATTTCGTTTGTAGGCTGGCTAGCATCACAAGTCACATTTTCAAAAAAAAATTAAGATTATTTTCTGTTTCTTTTCAGTTGCAACTTGGGGGCATTCAGAGGTGTGCTGCCTAGAAGAGTTTCACTTTTTCAGTCAGCCTTAGTCCTTAAAAGAATTAACTATTTATGTTGTGGTCACTATAAGTCCTTTATTAAGTACTTCAGAGTAGACAAGTGGCATGTGAAGGTCAGAAGTCTCCGTAACAGTGATTCAGCCTAGCAAACTCAAATTTATATGTACTAGCTATTTTGTATGATCAAAATTGCATTTACATGAAAGCATGTGTCATTACCTCCTATATATCATTAAGGTCTTGTCTGCCTTTAAAAATACTAGTATAAATAACCAAGCAAATGTGCATTCTTTGTGACTATAGTAGTTAATAAAGGTGAATGACTAAAGGGAACCTGTTCAATTATCTAAATATCTGTGTGCTTATTTGTTTATGTGCATGTACATAAACATGCATACATGTGTATGTATTAATATAGGTGTATATGTGTATATATTTAATACACTTCTATGTACATCAATATGCATATATATATATCAATATTAAATTTGAAAGAAGTTAGAAGCCATTGCACTGAATGATTTTAAGTAGTGATTAATATCATAAATGAGACAATCTAATTCATATATGTGTGTGTGTTAAGTATAAATAACTATTTCCATTTCAGCATGATTCAAAATAAAATCAAATATAAATACCTAATGACTGGGAAGCCTGTTAGTATGTGCCATGCCGCTGATGTAATACCAAAGGAAAAGAAAAAAAAAGAAGAGCTGTGGAATTCACATTTATTTATCTATATCGAGAGCATTACGTGATCGCTCAGATGTCTTTGACAACCTTGTGGTTGCATAAGGTCCGTACGTCGCAGGAAAGCAGATGCAGAGGAATGCTGCGCTGAATAACATCACCCCTTCAGCAGCGTATTCCATCAGCGCCTGCCTGCCGGCTCATTTGCACCACAAGGGAGATGAAAGTCAACGTTGTATTAATCAATTAGGTTCTGCATTTGCACCAGTTTATTATTAAGGAAGGATTTGTGCACTCTCCTGTTCTGGTGGCTTGATGCCTCAAAGCAGGGCAAGCAGTGCTGCTCTCGTACAGATGTGTTTGGGATCTGTGAGCTGGGTGCTTCTGCATTTATTGGCATTGAGTTACGATTTAGTCTGTGAATAACTCTGCTGACATCAAGGTAGCTATTTGCAAGAGGAGGGTACACTGTTTAATGTGAGTACGGTTGGCAGAGTCTGGCCTGTGGTACTTTGATGCCCACAACAAAACGCTCCTGTCGTCACAGGAGCTGACACGGTGTCACAAACAATGACAGCTCAAAACTAGCTGCTGTCTCGACTGAGACGTGAGTGGCAGGTTTTGGACCAGATGAAAAGTTCTCCTGTTGTATCAAATAAAAATACTCAGGTACTACGAAACAATGCTCAAGTTTGAACCGTTTCCACAGATGTGTGTTGAGACTGGGGCTGGACGTTTGTTCTCTCGCTTCTTGCTGAAAGCGGAGGACGTTGCATCACGAAGGGCAGTCCAAAACTCAGATGGGCAGTGAACAGGTGGTACATTGTTTGTCAGGCTATTTCAGATCATGGAAACCATTTGTCCAGTTTTAGATTGCTATTGCTAGCCGTGTGTCTTTTCGTTATGAGAAAGAGAAGAGGTTATTTAAAACTTAGATGACTCCTGTTTGCTTTTCAGAGCATGCCAAGTGGGATTTAAGAAGGAATGCTTAAAGATCGCAGGCAGCTTCCCACGCATCTATTTCATGTAATTCTCGTTCATTTCCAATGTGAAATAAATATGCTGATAAAGAGCTGGCTCAGCAATTCAATTCAGTGAGACATGCACAGATATACTCTGGAATGGGTGTTTGGGGCTCAGTCACTGTGAACAAGAGGGACAGAGGCGGTTAGTTCTGACTTGTTTCACGTACTTCATTTATATATCAGGACCCTGGGGGTATGGAGCTGGTGTGTTTAAAAGCTGTCAGTCCTCCAGTATCTCTGAAGTCAGGGCAGAAGTGACAAAAGTCAGTGGTGGGTTCTCAAACGCAGAAGCTGCTCCATCAAAATGCCGAACAAGAAATTTGCCAGAGGAAGGATCTTATGGAAGGAAACAAGCCCATGGTAATGGACTGAGTTACCAAGAAACCTTTTAAACTTTCGGAAGTATGCTGGATGATGTGATTTTTCAGTACTCTTTCCTTTCTACTTCTGGTGGCCAATAAACTTTCTCAGAACACCTTTTTCATCTTTAGTCTGATCAACACTCTTGGGACAGTAACAGTGATGTTCTAGCAAAAGTGGCAGTCATACTGGGGATGGCTGCTCATTCTTCTTGCTCATGATCCAAATGGCAGCTCAGAAGAAGAGTCGATCGAACTGAGTTTGTTCCTAAGAAGAGAGGGAAAATAGCTAATGAGGGTAACTCATGGAGATCAGTGCCATATATTTCCTAGTGTACAAGGAAGCCTGAGATTTAGTCATGTCACCTCACTTGCTCATGTTCTTTGAGAAGAGATCCCAGAATGGACGGCCACCTAGTGTACTCTGAGGTTGACTTAGCACTAGCTTAAGAGGTAGGTTAATGTTACAGCCAGCCTATGGTAAAGGGCTGCCATGGGTGACATCCCTGCTCTTCCCCTGCCACCAGCCGCTCGGCCGATGTGGAATTTAGCACTCGTGTGGCCACCTTCAGCTGCTGATTTGAAGGCTGTGCCTGTGAAGAGAAGGAAACAAATAGGCCAGCTGAGCTGCAACATCCACTTGGTGCACCCATTTGTGTGTTTGCTCTAGATCTAGAAAGCAGTGCTTTTCTTGGTGTGTTCCCACTTAAGGATATGTCTTCATCCTGTGTTGAGATGCAAAACAAGTGTTGCCATTTCTACCATGGCCTTCATTTTGGTCTGAATGAAATTCAAGAATATGTTTATCCTTCACTTAGGCATCTCTTAGTTGTACTGTACAAAAGACAAATTCTCTTCTCAGTTGCTGCTCAGTTTCTAAAGCTCATGCAGGTTCCCAAGAATCTAATCTATATGAAGTTAAGTTTCATGGCAAACAACATCCAAACTGCTGCAACATCCACTGATTTTCTTCACTTGGTAGCTTTCAACTTCCCAACTTTTTGCAACTCTTAACAGCTGTCCTGACCCAACTTGAGGATGCTGACTGTTACACAAGCTTTTCAAAGTGGGAAAAAGCATGGAAGATACAAGATGGTATCTTTCCAAGCATATATATGTACCCATTCTGCCATCTGTTCTGTCACATTAGAATTTTCAAAGCCACTGCCTTATTGCCTTATAATATATAATGTTGTACTTGTGGATGAACAAAGATTTCTTTTTCCCCTTCATATCCTTTTTCTTACCTTTCACTTAAATCCTTTGACATATCTTTCATATATCCTTTCACTTCTATCTTTTCAACGGGTACCTGTTTCAACATGGAATTAGTAAATAACAGCCATAGTTGATTTTTTTCTCGCTCATGTTCTCTGGCCATCAGTTTATTCTGCTCACAGCTAGTGATTGTATAGATGTAGTTACATCATCCATACTTGGGGTGACGCTTAAGAAATCATACTGTTCCTCTTCATTCAAAAGAAATAACTTAATCATGAAGCTGTCAATTTACAGATTCAGAATACAGGAGAGTGCAATAATGACTGAGTACCTGTTGGGCGGAAATATTCCAGATACAGAAACTGAATTACTCAGTTCGAATTATTCAGTTCAATGGATGATAATGCTTCTGGCAATGATCAGGGAAGTAATTCAGACCTTAGCAGAAACTTCTGTGTTTGAATACAACATCTCAAGCACTAATACAGTACTATTAGAGGGAACTGTTGTTGTGGATATCTTTTTTCCCCAAAAGTCTTACTGTAGATAAGAGATGAAGAAGATAATGAGTAGAAAAAACATCTTAATTTAAATAGTTTTCTTTCAAAACATAAGCCTTTTTTAGTCTTGTGGACATTCTGCTTAAACTTTGGGAACAGTGCCTTTGCCTAATTGTTACTGAAGTAAGAGACACACAATTAAAATGTACTTGCAGAAAATGTTTGCATGTATTTTTATGCAATACGACATTTAGCAATCTTGCAATTTCTCCTCTTGTAGATAATTGGTGTCAGTAAGGCATTTTGGGCTTTTAGGTGGAGGCTGGGAGGTTTTTCGTGTGCGCATTTTTGTGTGTGTTTGGTTTGATTTATTTTTTTCCTTCCATCATCTGCAAGGGTTTTTTAGTAGGAGGAGATGACTTATTCTTAAAGAAGCATCCGCAAACCTAGCAAGAAAGATGTATTTTTACAGTGATCCTATGAACTGTAGTGCCATTAGTTTTCAGTACCAGTGCTATTGCTTGTTTTGGGGTCTAATGAGATAGGTCTGTAATTATATATGGTGAGTGCAGTGCTACGGATCCCAGATTATGTTTTCCTTGTTTTGAAATACTGCAGAGAGTTGTCATGCAACTTGACATGTAGTTTATCAAAAACATCTTCTTTCATTGTTCACTGCTTAGCTTAATTCAAGGGAGGTTTTGGAAAGATTAAATATTTCTACCTGTGATGCTGCAGCTGACACCAACTGTGCAGCATTCCAGAAAGACAGAGAAATATATTGCTTGCCAGATGTAATACTGTGAAGAGGAGAGGAAACCTGGGACATTTCAAATGCCAGTGTTCTAAAATGATAAAACAATTCTATTACAGTTGTACTTACTGCCAGTCTTGAGATTGTAGTATTGTGACAAGCTTTCAGCTGAAAATTTCCTCCTTATTTTTCAATGCAAAGATAGGAGATGAATTTGAAAAACAGTAACAAAGCCCCTTCTTTTTTTCTCATTAGATCCTTCAGATGATGAAGCTATTGAGAAAGCAAGTGATAACAGGACAGCGACACATCAAGATTTGGATTCCAAACCCGCTGTGACAAAGAAAAGAAAGCAGGTTTGTAAATTTAGCAATTGTGTAGACCATAGATGGTAATGTGTAGGGAAGCATGGTCCCCTCTCATTCAGTAAAGGGATACTTTTCTTCGCTTTTTGTCTGATCTGTTAATGTAATAAGATTGTTTTATTAAATTATTTTGCCTTATTTGAAAGTAAATATGTTCCAGTACATTTCAATAATAACTTCAGTCTTGTTTTGAGTGAGAGATTTTTGTGTTGAGATGCCAGGCCTGTCTCCTACAAAGTGACTGCGTAGTGAGAAAAGCCTGGATAGGGCTACTGAGTGTCCTTCCCCTTTCATTTTTTCCCTTTCCCTGCACACACAAGGTCTTGAAAGCTATATTTAAATGTTGCACAGCGTCTCTACCGAAGCATGTTCCCAGTGCAAGGTCCAAGTGAAGAAGAACTTCTACATCGAGTGATGTTTTCAGAACCTTGCACTACTAAAGACTTCCTTTAAAAACAGTGGGAACTGTGTTGTCAGCACTACATGGAGTATGCCAAGGAAAGGGCAGCAAAGTCTTTGACAGACATCATCACCCCAACTCGAGCAAAAAAGAGTCATCTAGACAACAGCTGAAGAAGTCTCTTGTTTGAAAGTAAATTTCTTCTGCCTTCCTGATACTGTTAAGGAGAGTTGACTGAATGGCTGTCAAAGAGCTGAAATAACATTGGAAGCTATCTCTCCTTGAGGTTATGGATATTAATTTTGACCCCTAAGTCAATAGTAAATTCACTGTGTGATGTCTAGGCAGTTGCCCAAGTGAAAACCATTTGCAGGGATGTTCTTTTTTTGTAACAGAGAAGTGTAAACAACACAGTAGCAATTACTATGCTTTTGGGTGTCTTTCCAAGGAGACCAAAGCTAAATATCTGAACTCGTTCCACGTTTTGATTAGGAAAGAGAAGACCGAGCAATACAAGAGAAAGCCGTATTGCCTTTGTACATGCCCATGGAGCCACTTTTTATCATCATTACTTTCACTTAAGCATTTGGAACTAAATTGAGTCGGTTTGTTTAGAGGGGTTGTTTTGCTCTTTCTATGAGAATAATAGAAAGGGTAACAAACACAGGTTATCCTGCCAAGGTGGACTGGGACTGCTCAGCTGTAGCATAACACCTGCCACAGCTCTTGCTGTTGTACAAAGAACATCAGTCTGCATTTTGGAATGGGGTAGTTTGATGTTTAGCCACAAAACTCCAGGAGGCAATGCTTTATGGGAGATCAGTGTCATGGATGTATTATTGTACATCTTTTAGAGCAAAATACTTGCAAAATCAGATGTATTTACAGAAAGCTAGTAGTTTTTTGTTCTGGTGCATATAACATAACCCATTTTGCTCATCCCTGCCTTATTCACAGGCTGGAAGCTATTTTGCAGGGGACTTGGCACTTTAAAGCCAGTCAGGAGACAACCTGACTGTTGTCAGAATTATGAACACTTATGTTTCTGGTCTGCAGGCTGTCCTCAGGCTTACAATGAAATGAATAATTTGCCTCCAATCTGAATGGCACATTGATATGTTTACTTTGTCCCAAACTCCAGAAGTCAGAGTATGTGTCTGACCTAGAATGTAAACTTTCACACATGCATGCAAGAATGTTTTCACTCTACATTTGAGTTTCCAGTAACTTGGCAACATATAAAGAATAAAAAAAATTGTGAGAAATATAATACAGGAAATACTTTACGTTCTGCCTATGATTAATAAACAAGGAATTTATGATATTTTAGTTCATAAATCAATGGTCTCTGCATAAATTTCCTGTTTTCTGCATTTTAAGAACTTCCATGTAAAAATAGCATAAAAACACAGTGCACAAGGGAGCCATGTCAAAAAACAGTAGGTCGTCTGCTTTGTGTCTTGCATAAAAAAACCATGCAAATGACCTTTTCTTAACGGTGGCATGCAAAGAGCTATTGCATGCATAGGTTGGCAACTAACATTCAGATAAGGGTCAGAAGTTCAGTCTAGATCAGATGCCTAAATATTTTAGACTGAAGATCATCAAAGAGGTGTAAGTTTACGGCCATTCACCATCATAAAGTTTCTCTTTTTGTTACGGTATTATTTTTAATGTCTGAATAAAGTAGACTTATTATTACTGGCCTAATAGTATACTATGCTTGCATATATATATGCCGTTGTAAAGGAGATAGTTTTGAGTGATGATAATCTTAACATGTTTCTCTGAGTAAGCAAGGCTTTGACTATAAGCCTGCTGTGTACTTCTGTTGCTGTTGAGAGAAAGGGTTGCATACTGTCTTCAAAAATGAAGCCATGGCATTTGGTGATACTTTTAAACATCTGAAGGAAGGGTTATCAGTGAGAAAATTTGGTTTCTCTTAGAGAAAATTTTTCAGCTCTGTGGCACAGCTTTATTCTCTTCTCATGCAGATACAAGTTGGGAGTGTTTTGCAGATTTATTTATAAAACAGTTCACAATGTATATGAAGGGAGAAATGGGCCCAAAATGAATGAGTGGCATTTTTCAATATGCTGAAAGAGCCGGTAGCACTTCCTAGGATAGGGAACCTGATATTCTACTGGAGGAAAGAGATTCAGGTTTGCCCCTTTCTGGCTCTTCTGTTGTTTGGTAGTATCCCTTGACCAAATCAATCCAAAGGCTTGTCCTTTGTATAAAATATGATCTTGAACATGGAATTCATGATTAAAACACATGACAAGTAGTCTTTAAGTATCTATGGACAGCTGGGATGCGTAAGGGTAGAGCAGGAACTGAAGGCAGAGAGTAGGTCTGTTTCAAACTCAATGTCTGGGAATGCTAATGGCAGGGGCAGGAATGAAGAAACTTATGGTTGTGTTTTAAAAGGACTTGAATCAGAGTCAGAACAGAGATTTTTAAAAAAGAAACAAACCAAAAATAAAAGTTCGTGTTAACCCTGGGATGATTTTTTTAGCTGAAGTGAATTTCTATTTGCAGTCATTCCCTTGATTTCTAATGAAAATAATACCTGTTTATATCTAAGAAAATGAAAGGGACAGATTAGTTGTTGAGGCAATATATGGTCCCTGTTACAACTTCTTGTGGGTGGGTATTGATCTAGGCTGCATTATATTCCAGCCCTAGTTCTAGAGTGCTTTGCGGGCTGTAGCCAGTACCCAGCCAAATATTCTCTGGTAGTTCTTAAGTATAATTTCAAACTTCAAACAGTTTCAGGGCCACATCTATACAGTTCTACTGCCTTTGCAAGTGCAGTGGCTGTGGTTGCATCGTGGCACAGAAGGCAGGAGAAAGCAATAGTTCAGTTGTTTGTGTTGATCATGGTGATTTCCCGGTTTTTCTAGCTAAATTAGCCAGGGAAGTGAGGAGAATAAGGGAAATGTAGGCATAGGAGCAATTAAACTCCACACAATGTTTCTGATAATGCTATGAGAGCGGGCTTGGAAAGGCACAAATGTGCTGGGTAGGGTCATATAGTACCAGTTGTCATTAAGCGTCCTCCTGTTAAGGGAGGGGGGATTGCAAGGAGGGCTCAGAAAGGCTCAGATATTCTGAACTTCTGTTAGCTTTCCTTTGGCCCTCTTGGCCCTGTTGAAGGTGCCCTCACGAGGGAACAGAGTACGTTCTCTGGCTTTCGACTGGGCTCCCTCCCTGCTGATACTTTTCTTCCAGGCTTTCCCCAGGGACCACCACTGGATTTGCTGTACCTGAGCTTTTAGTGCTCTGTGTGATGACACTTCTCCACAGTTTCTCACAGGAGCAATTTTTTCCAGCCAAATGCATCCTAGTATCAAGGAGCCCTTTCCTGTGGCTCAGCCTATTTTCCCATTGCTGTTCATCAAGACACTTATTAAGCTCTAAAGCCCGTCTGTATAGATTAATTTGTGTTTCCATGAAGTGGAAGTCCCTAGGAAAACGAAAGAAAAAAGAATTGCTATGCTCAAGACAAGGAAAGCCTGTGCCTCTCTTCCTCTGTTTTGGACAACTTTAGGTGGCTAAAGACAAATCCTAACCCTGATTTATGTGAACAGGGACTTTGGTGCAAATGGACCAATTCAGCCTGCTCACTCAGGCACAAAAGAGGGTTAATAATAGCAACACATGTTGGATGAAGATTATTCTGAAATGCACCATTTATTTTTCTTGTATGTATTTGACCATATCTGCTATGAGGAGACAAAGCAAGAATGGGGCAGAACAAATTTGAAACATGTTTTTGTAAATTTTGCATTACAAATGTTAAAGGAAATCCAGAGCATGATTGTTTCCAGTTATTCTTGCCCCGTTAAGTGGTGATGCTCACCTTAGACCTTAGTTATTTTAGAGCACTATTGGCAAAGTTCAGGGAAAAAAAATCACACACAATAATATAGATTAAAAACACAACGTTTCTGAAAGGTTTTGTTCATTTTTTCATCTTGATTTTTTTAATGTATCAAAACCCGCTTTTCACCATTTTATGGAATTGTGATTACAACCTGTATGTTTCAATTTTCTGTTCTTTTATCCCCCTCTTGGTTACAGCAACAGAGATCTCAATTCCAAAATTCATATATTATGAATATATGTAACAGTAAGAATTTGATCCCTTCTACAGGCGGGAAAGCTTAGTTTTGTTTGTTTTTCCCTAACCCAACGTTATACTTTATGTATCCCCTCTTACCTCCCTTTGGTGACTTATTTTTCCCCCCCAGGTGATCAGATATCTGATGATGAATCCTTTTTTCTTCCTTTTTTTTTTTTTTAAATATGTGCTGTGCAGCCTACAGAGTGTTTTCTGAGTCAGACTGAAGAAAAACAAGAGAGCACTGTAAAGGCGAAGAGGAGAAAGAAGGTATGAATGTCCTAGAGTGCGTATGGGGATTGGGCACTGAGTGTGTGTGCTATTGTAAGATTCAGAAGTGGGCCAACCCGGTGACAGTGAGAAGTAACGTTGTCCTAATGTTGCAGCCTCTGCTAGAGAAGAATAGAAATGCCTACTTTTTTGACTTCACTCAAAACACCCATTCCCAACCTGAACTGTGGCATTGTGTCTGTACTCTGCCCAAGGGTTGTGTATGCCTACAGCCCACTCACGGGTGTTGCACACCAGGAAAATGTAACTGCATCAAAGAAAGGTGGAATTTCAGTTGCTGCAGAATCTGCCCCATTTCAGTAGTGTGGTCAGGCTCCAGCTGCTGTTACATCTTTTAAGCCAAGAACTGTCCTTGTTCTCTCTTTTCCTCGTAGCATAAGTATATAAATAAATACTCCGTATTGTCCCTCTGGCCATGCTCCATCCTCACCTTCAACAACAAACACACTGTGCAGTCTAGATGGAAATTATATGGCACCAGGCAAGTTCATTGTCTTCCAGGACAGACTGTAAATAGTTGGCTCCCTCATAAGGCTGAGAGGTGGCCTTTTTATATTATGTCAGGCCTCTTAATCATCCAGGGAATGGGAAGAGGGAAGAGTGGGATTTAGCTTTAAATGCAGCTCTGGCAGAAATGGTCATGGTACTTGTTCCACTACTACCAGACCGAAAGCATCCCACAACAGAGAGTGGTGAACCAGACCTAACAAAACGACCTCATTCTCAGGCAAACAATAGGCGCTTAGTTGCACCTTTGGTTTCAGTGGAGCTAGGCCACTAAGTTGACACACACAGCCTGTCAAAAAACCCATCAGGAAATATTTTTCAGATTGATCTACGGGTTCCAAACAAAGCGCTTTCTCCAAAAATAAGGAAAAGGAGGGGGGATAAAACCCTTTGCTTTTAAGCATCTGGAATGAATTGGAAGAAAAATAATAAAACTTCCTGCATGAGGAACATATCCCCACAGCTCTCCTTGAAGGAGGAGAGTTTGCTCAGGTGTCCTTGCTCTTGCTCTTATGGAATTTCTTGTAAGTATCAGGCTTCTCCCCTCCAGAGTGCCATAATTTTCCTGAAGGAACCAAGTGGCCCAGTGAATGATGTAATGGTCCTGTGGAACGGCACCTTAATCTGAATTACCAAGTAAAATGAGCCTGATAGTTCTGTCTTGCTGTCTGCTGAATCAGAGGTTCCCAAATGTAGGTCACTTAAGAGGCAGGTTGTGGGGCTGCAGAAGAGCTTTTTTGGTCAACAGGAAGAACAATGAAGAGGTTCTGTTGCTGGCCTCACGCAAAGATGGCGTGTGCTGCGGATGGCCTCTGGTCATTCTTTGGGAAGACAGTTGTTGCATGGGAAAATTACAACGGTGCTAAATGAGGTGAGGGTGAAACTTGGGAAGGAATGCTGCAGATTCAGGCACTGCAAAAACCTGCCGAACAGCCAGACATCCACTGGAAAGTCTTCTGGGGACTGCAGAGTGCTTTGCCCCAGGCCAAAAGTAGACAGAGAGGAAGGCATAAGCACTTTCATCTCCACGTATCCCACTGTCAAAGATTCAGTTGGGGTCTTGCATACACACAGCTGGCTTTTAGCAGAGGTGAAAGAGGCGGTGGCCAAAGTGGCAGACAGCTGGGAGAGGCAGCTGCCTGTTTGCCTTTGCTGTGGGGTGGAGTGGCTTCAGCAGCCCCCATATGGCTCTTCTATGTTCAGCCTTCTGCCCCTTATGCTGCCATTCTGGGAGTATTTGGAGTGTATTGGGCCAGAGGGAGAGACAGAGCGGTGGGGAATGGAAGAGAAGGAGGGAGTGGGTACTAGAATGGAGTGAGGAAAAGAGGGATGGGAGATTTGTCCCCTACATTAAAATTCCTGCAAAAGCTGTTTTCAAAATTTCCATTGGTTTTTGGTCTCTCAGACGTTAGCCTGCTGAACTTGCACTGAAGGTACCCACCACCCCTCCAAAGCTGCCAAAAATGTTTCCAGGCCCACCTCATCTCTCTGTGAAATCTCACTTTGCAGGTGCATATGATATTGCTCTGTCCTAACCACACTCTGCTGCTCCTTTCCACTTCTGGGCTTATGCTGCCATGCGTCCTGATGAAGGCAAGTTCAGGTTGGCTTATGCAGCTGAGAAACCTTGACCTGGCCTTTCACGAATGAATCAGTTCTCAGTGAGAACAAGAGAGGCTGCACGTTCTTGCTGTTCTCTCCAGGCTTCCCCTGCCTTTGAAAATCTGCTGTTTTCTTAAATGTTGGCAGATCATTCAGATTACAGGAATCCTGGACAACTCTAACCCCGTGGCCCATTTAATTATGGGGAAATACACAGCAAAAATTCACTTCAGTGAAAGTTCAGACCTGTTATTTGCTATCATTCCTAAGGTGTAAAACACAATAATTATGAACTCATGTCCAGGGTCTAAAAATTATTACTTTAGTTTAAAAAAGTATACATTTTGGAACAACAAAGCAGCTGCCGAACTCTTTCTGCTCATCTTCTGGTTTTGTGAGCTTTTAAATCATTTTCATCATACTTGCATTATTCTGTGAACATAGCTAACCATCTTTCCTTCCAAAAGATAGTTAGTTACCCTTTTTTAATCAAAATATAACCAAGATTTATATAGCCACTTGATTCCTGGTTTTATGCTTTAAGAATAATAAATTAAAACAAATGGTGAAAAAAACCCTGAATTTTCAAACTGATACTTAAGTGTAAGAATAGCAAAACTCACAAAACCATCTTTCAGTTATGTTTTTGTTACGACAGCATTTCAGGTGAGTGCACAAGTTTTTTTGTCTTCAGGCTCACAGACCATCTCATCAAAGTATCTGAACTTGCATCTGAAGTCTGCATTCCCACTAAAGATGAAGGGAATCTCGTCCCATTGTAAAGTGTTTTTCTAATTAAGTTGTAATTAAGCCAATGGAGCCAATCTATGGAGGAACGTTTATTTACAGTGTTGTTAGCTAGCCCAAGAGCAGAAATCAGAGAAATGCCATACTTACCCATTTTCCTTGTTTTTTTTTAGAAGAAAATTTCTGATATTCTGGAAAAATCTGCTCCAAAACCTGGTGTCCCTGCAGATCTACAAAATCTGCTTAGTCAACATTTTGGTGAAAACCGTTCAGTGATCGAAATAGAGGAATTAAAGCTGTCAGGTAACTTGTCCTATATTTAATAGATAAATGTTTTTTTGCATTATACTGTTGAGTTCTTTTTCTGCAGAAGGAAGAGGATTTTGGGGACAGGTCTTGAGTTGTACTTTTTATGGAAATATTTTCTTATACTGTATATTAATTTGCTGTTTAAGTAGACATGTAAGCTTCTTCGGAATAAACGTGAGGGTTCTTGTAGTTATGGAAATTAAAAGAAACATTGTTTAAATGTGTCCTTTTATTGTAAAATATTAATTTCAAGAGCTCACTTTTCTAATAGAAATTATATGATTCCTAATAATAGCTTCCCAGATGCTGAGAGAGTGAAAATCTATTTTGTTTCTGGCATTATATGAGTCAATTCAGATGCATAATAGGAGGCCTGACAGGAGTAGAGAAAGAAATAATAAGACATCATTCTGATGTGGTTGTGAGATGTTGAATGCAATATTTTTTCAGGGAGTAGCATGAAATGAGATGGTAGCTTTGGTCTGAGTGTGAAGTGATGAAGTTTAAACCATGACAAGGACCCTCTTGGTTTCCCATACTCTGTCTCCATTTACAAGCCAGTGATAGAAGAGACAAAGCAGGACAGAGCAGGTTTAGCTTCTGTCAGCTGGAGGTTGCACTGGAGATGAAGGCAATGTTGAACTTTTATGCCTCTTACTCTGCACATAAAGAGGCGCTGACATTTCTTAGGCACTGTTCATTATTTGCTGGTAGTGCTTGTGAAGAGCAAACGACCTGGTAACTAACCTGCATACACCTTTGATACTTCTTGATCTTCTAGTGACCTGTGGCCAATATAGGAGTCTCCTAGACCAGCAGTGTTTTCTCTCTTTTAAAGTTAAGGCCTATCTTTCTAGATAAATATGCTCCTCCTTAAGATCCATGATTCTAGGCTGACCCTTCTTTATTTCTATGGCGCAAGTTCAGCTTTCTTGTTGAATCAAGAAAACCTGGAGAAGTCCCATATAGATTGCTTTGAAAAGCTTGTGTTAAATGTTTTTAGATCTTTAGGGGTTTTAACATATAATAAATTGCTTTGGTTTCTTTCTTATTAAAAGAGTGAAGTGACCCATTTCCATATGGATTGGCTCTTGGTTTGGATGGAGCTATTTTTTATTTCTTTTTGTGCTGGGTGTTGGAGGCTTAGAGTGCCAAGGAGTTTACGAACTTCTACAGCTGTCATGTCATTCATGTCAAAGCACTGAGCAAATAACAAGCAACTGCTTGGAGTTGTGTGTTCTTGTTAACTGAACTGGCACGGTGCAGAAGGTCAGGTTTGTAGTCAACGTGGTCTCTTGCTGCAGTCTGGAGCTATGTGCTTTTCCCCCCTCTCTGAAACAATGAGGCAATGTATTCAGAAGAGCAGAACAACAAAAGATATTTTACCACTGGGAGGAACGGCCCCTGGTGGATGTAAAGAGCTCTCCTATTACCACCAAGTGCTTATGGAACGGTAGCCCCTGCCCTTCCCCACAAGCATCAACTGCATCTTTTAAACGTGATTTTAAAAGTAAATCAGCTGCTCAAATCCCAGTAAATGTCCATCTCTGGATTTAATAAAAGGGATTAGTGCAAATTAAAAGCTTTTAGCAAGACAAGGCCCATTAAGTGGAAGATACAGAGATGGAGAGTGTTCAAGTGACTACACAGGCAGGACTTCAGCTAGTCATCAGCTACTGTCTGTTCCAGTGGAAGTCATGGATTGACACTGCGAGTGTTAGCACAGCACACCATCCCTGTGAACATGAATAACGCCTGTAAGGAAACCTCCTTAATTTAGTTAATATATATCAGCAAACATCTCGTTCCGTAGACAGGCATCCTGAGGTGCTGTACTTAATGCAGAATGATGACAAATATGTGGGTCCCTGAAGAGAGAGTTGTTGGTGCTCTGTGGGAGCAGTATTGTTCCATTAGGCAAAGAACCCTTAACAACGATGGGAAGTTTTCAAACTTAGACTTTCTATGTAGACACTGGAGAAAGGAAAGGCCTTCCAAAGAACCTGTTAGGACCTTCTGTTTCTTCATTGCCTCTCTATGAAGTTTAAAGTTGAATGGCATGTCTGCCACAGAGTGCTTTTAACACTTACTAGTTAACGTAGTGACCAGGTAAAAGCTAGGTGCTCAGTGGGAAATGAAGGAGGAGGAAGGCATTAAAATGCAGTGCAGCTGTTATCATTAGGGTCAATATAATTAAGTAGATTACCACAATATGAAAGGCCAGAAAGAGGAACAAACTTATTGACAGGTAGATTATTGGTAGGTTACTGCATTTACACAGTATGACTTGTGTGGGTGATCTATAAATGTATCCCATCATAGGCAGATTGGAGGAACCGTCTAGCAGGTTGACTGTAAGGCATTTGGCTAAGACTTTTGGTTGATTGTGTCAAAACATGAAGATTTCTTTTAAAGTATGTGATTGTACCTGTGCAGCCCTGTATTCAGGCTTTCATGATGGGAGTAAAGAAAGGAATTGCAATTGAGTTGAGAGATGTTACCTTCATTAGCATATCCAATATAAAGCTTCTTGAACATGAGGGGTACATTAATCTTTGTTTCACAAATGGTAATTTATTGATGGATTTTAACAGAGTTGTGATTTCACTGGTGTAACTAGTGGTTATGCTGCAAACGTATGTGCTCCTTTTGCTGTTAAAAATATGTCAGCAAAAGTATTTTTTCCTTTTATGTTTTCAGATTCCTGTTTTTTGCCAGCCAATGATCTCACCCACAGCTTTTCTTCATACCTGAAAGAAAGTGAGTTAAAATGAAAGTGAGATGAAAGCTGTATGAAAACATTGTTAATGCAATAGTATTGCAATTTTTATCTGCACCTCCAAATATTTTTAATTATGAAATATTAATAACTTTAAGGGTTTTTTCTTTTCTTCATGATGAGTCTTGTTTATCTGGCTCTTTTTTTTTTTAAATCAAAATGTTTTAGGGTTTCTTTTAATTGCTGGGGATTATTTGTCAGAAATTTATTGTGACTTCATAAGTAGGTGTATTTATTATCTTACAGTAAAAATCCTGCAGCTATCCACTGACATGAACCAAGAGAATTTTTATTTTCTTATATGTATTTATATAGAACTTCTGGTAAATGTATCTTTTCAACTGGTTTTCTCTGATATAAATTACCTTATGTGGGAAATGAAGACAATGGGCTTGTCATCTTACAAACTGTTGATTCTTAATGCTTATCTAATTTGTTCAGTTATATGGTATTTCTGTACTTTATTTATTTTGGGCATTTTATTTTTCCAATTTCTCAGCCATGACTAAATGTAAAAGTGTTGCCAGAGATCCAGACCTCATAGAAGTCAGTATGTGTGTTCGTGCTGCTGGCTACCATTTATCGTGTACCCTTGTAATTTAAAATTGTGGCATGTAGTACTTTTCTCTGTGTGTGTGTACATGGACTTTTTCATTGCAGTCTGTCCTAAGTGGGCAAAACTCCGTAAAAACCACAAGGAGAAGAAGTCGGTGGTGATGCTGGTTATCTGCAGTTCTGCCCTTCGTTCCTTGGAACTCATCAAGTATGTCGATAGCAAATGTTATGTTGAGGTTGGCAGTCAGTCAGAGGTTTTGTCTTGGAACCACAGACATAAAGGCAAAACTGGGACACTGTCCTCTGCTAGCCAACAAATTCACTGACTCAAACTGATGCAATATCCCTTGCTTCTTTAAACTGTGGGAGTCTGGTGTTTGGTTTTAGACTGAAGTAACACTTAGTACTTCAGTTGCATGGAAGTGCTATTTTTGTTTAAAACCAAAAATAAAGTGTAACCGATTGGGGGGAAATATGCAACATGTTATACTTGGGAGTGGAGTAAACCCATAAAGCATTATGATCCACCACAAGAAATCATGATTTTGCACCAAAGACAATGAGGACATGGCGTTCAGGGCCTCAAGTGCCAACAAGTGTGTCTGGCCTGGGCACCTCCAGGTTTGTGTCCATCTTCTCAGCTGGCTCAGGCTGGCAAAACTGCTGTGCAGAGATGACCATTTTCAGTGTTCCTTGTCCTCTTTTTTCCCTTCTCTATCCTCCCTCTTCTCATTCCAGAAGTCTTGATGACTTTGGTGAATTAATGTATACCTCACAGATTTCATGGCTGTCTTTTGTGCCTCGAACCTTGTTCCCTGTGGTTATCTCTCAGTAAAACATGAGATGGAGAGTTGGGAGGTTTGACTCCGTGCCACAGATAGAAGCACAGATATGGCAGATGTTCCAGTAGTGCTTAGCCCCTGCATGCAGATATGACCATCTGAGACTTAGGTTGTTTATATGTATGCTTGAATATAAACCTTTAGCTTTGCACAATAGAAAATTGAAAATCTGGTGCACTACAAAAAATGTGTAGAAAAAGCTGTCTTAAATGACATTCAGTAAGTGATGCTTGATTAATACAGAACACAGAATAGTTAACATGTGCCAAAACGGAGTGTCAGAAAAACAGGTCAGGTTTTCATACAAATTAGTTTTTGTTAACTGGGTTTTGGGCAATCTCTGCAGTAACAACTGTGAGTGCCTAGGTTTTCTTGGTCCATACGCAGATGTCATTTGTTGTGCACTCACACACATGTTCATTTACGCCTCTATCTCAGTGAGATGTTTTTTAATTTTAATTTGGTGATCAGTCAGTTTTGAACTAAGTTAGTTGTGAAAGCACAAGCCATAACTTCTAAATATTATCTGAAAAGCTACCTAAACAATATTGCCCCCTACTGATATCTGCTATTGTGTTTGTCCAGTTGTTGATCACTGTTGATCGAGTAGCAAACAAGAATGTACATAGTGTTCAAAGTACAAGCAGGGGTCATTGGGGAACTGTGTGTCTCAAGCAAACTGGGAAATGCCAGCTAGTTTTGCTTTCCTCCTGTGTGGTCTTAATCCCAGCCCTGATGATTGCATTTCCTTTTTCAATTTTTTTTAAATGCTAGGTCAATGACAGCATTTAAAGGAGACTGCAGAGTTCTCAAGTTGTTTGCAAAGCACATAAAGGTAAGAAAGCTGCAAGGGAATTTTGATACAACAACTAAACAACTAACTTTTTCTTTTTTTTCATACCATTTTCTTTTTAAAGCATTTAGCAATAGCTCCTTTCATTATAGTGTTCCTTTCTCTAGGTAAAGCTTCCTTCAGTAACCCGTTGTCGCAATTTGAGGAATCCAGCCAAACACCGTCTCCAATGGCTCTGGTGCAATCCTATGCAGAATGTAGATGCTTATACATGTGCTATGTTTTAAAGATGTTCCACATTCCTCTGAGGTGCTCATTCAAATGGCTTTTGCCTGTTTAAGTAGAAGGCTCACACACATAGGTTTGTAGAAGCAAACTGTACCAGCACCCATATTTGCATTCTGCCAGTTGGATGTCTAAATATCCAATATCCATACCTGTTGGAGAGCACAAATTGTAGGGATGTTGGAGGTAATGAGCAGACATTTGGCTTTTGATACAAATACTGTCAAACACACAAATGTCACTTGCTTTATTTCACCCTTTTCCGGTATCTTCATCTTGAAGGTGTTTAGAGCTAATTCAACTTTGTCAGTTTTCCAGATATTTCTAGAGAATTTGTTTAAATGCTGGAGGAAGGATACTGTTCTCACCTGCAGAAATAGTTGGTGCAATAGCAGATTTTTAAAGTTGAAAATGACTGAACTTCTCGAGAACTGTGATGCCCAGCTGGCTGTTACATTTCTTAAACTTGCTCTCAAATATATCAGTTTGACAGTTTGAAAGACAAATAGCATTTGTTACTTGATGGTATTCTAGAAAGAGATAATATGAGATCTTGAATTTATTTCCAGCTCTTTGAGGAGAAATTTTAAAACAATCGTGGTTTTACTGTGGTTTGTCTTTCTCTCTTCCAATTAGATCAAAGAACAGATGAATATGCTGGAGAAAGGCGTGTTCCACATTGGGGTTGGAACTCCTGGGAGGGTAAAAGCACTAGTGGAGCAAGGTAGGAGAACAAGGAGGGTTTTCTCCATCGTTATCTTATTCTTGGTCTGCTGAGAAGTGAGACTTCAATTATTTTTTAAGCACTTAGGTTAACGTGAATATGTGATGTTCTATTTCTCCACTTCTACTATGTCAGTCAAAATGAGGTCAAGATTCTAGTAGTTGATTGTATGATCAGTTTAATCTGGCATAAATCAGTATTACCAGAGAAAGGCAGAGTAATACTTCCCCCCCTCCCTGTGCCCCCCCAGTCATTATCTGCTTATTCCCCCTTCCTGATTCTTATGCTCACCCAAGAGTCTATTTGGCAGCTCAGTGAACTGATCCCAATTAGATCTGATCCCAATTAAAACAAAACCAGCGTGCACGCAAAATCAGGTAATGAGCAGGCAGAGGTGGGGGACTTCCTCTTTTGGCAGGAATACTGATTTATGCTGACTTGAAAGTGATTGCAAAACCATGATGTAAGATTTAAAGCTCCAGGAAACCAAACACTGCAAGTAAATCAAGAGGAAATAATGACAGAAGTCATTGTATCATATGTCACTCTGAGCTCAGGGTAAACTTCTGTGAGTGGTGGATAAAAGATCTGCTGCTGATTTGATTTTATTTCTGACTTCACTGTAATGAAATTAATTATTCTATATAAATCTCCTTTTCCCAAAGTTTGAGTTGTTTTACTTACTCAATAGACGTTATGTATACAAGAAAAGCAAACAACAAAATAACAAGATGATAAGGTGATTCTTTCCATTCCTCTTCCTAAATACCACTTTGCTCTGACTCCAGTTTCTTTGTCAGGGACTGGCTGTGTGTGGGGACTCTACCATTCCTTCCAAAAGAGGGTACAAAAGTAGCATAATTATGTTTCTTCCTGTGCCCCCCACCAACATTAAATCATTACTGCTCAGCATATCGGCACACTGCCATGTTAGATGGGGCAGCTTATAGCAGGGACACAAGGTGTAAGGTCTAGTCCTTTTCTTACACCTTAATGTTGCAGTGCCAGGTCACTAGAGAATGGAGAAGAGTCAAAACTGATATGAAAATTTGTGAACATTGTGTAGAAAACTAGGGAAAAAATAGGGGAAGAACTAGAGGGCCAGTTCAGGAAGGATCTTTTCTTCTTTCACCACCATTTGTTTGGAGGATAAAGGAATTCTTCAGCAGCACCACTGACCTGACTCACATTCACGTAGCACCCAGTCCTGTAAATTGCTAAACACTGTCAGTTCCCATTAACAGGAGTTTTCAGTCTAGGGTCCTTGTGACTTACCAGCTCCTCATCAGCTGTGGAAATTCAACTCCTGTGGTTTCATCAAGAGGAAGCTTGAGGAATTATTTTCTGGCAGGATGTTAGCTCTTGACAAGCCTGGCAACAGTAGTTGTTCTGCTTTTGTGTTTATCTTCCAAAAAGGCATGGGATTATGTGGTTAAGGGAGTTTGCAGTGTCACTGCATTAGTTTTCCAACCAGCAAATGTAGTACTTAAGTGTTCAAAGATTAGTGTCCTAGGGAACAGACAGCGAAAGATGTAAAAGCCAAGAATCATTTTGATAAGCACATTATATTGTCTTGGTAGTAAAATTTATGTTGTCTTTTTAGATGGCCTGTGCTTGAACTCCACAAAATATATGATTCTGGATTGGAATTGGAGAGATCAGAAACTAAGGAGAATGATGGATATCCCTGAGGTATTGTATAAGCACCTGTAGGTATTATATCCTGTGTATTCATAACTTTTGATTCTAGTGTCCAGATCTTGGTCAGTAAGTTTTTATTTCTGTAAAACTGACTTCAGTGGTCTAGAAACACAAAGAAGTCAACAGTTCACTGGTAAGTCTGTACTCTCAGGTCTCAAAATTAACCTCCTGGGGAATATTTTTTTCCTTTTTTGTTGCACGTCACAGGTGTGACTTTATGGCTGTGCTGTGAATTTCTCCTGTTTATGCTAGATGGAATCATATTCTACCTGTTCCTAGCAAGTTTTCTCAGTAAGATGACTTTGTGCAAAAGTTTCCTCAAAAACTAAATAAAACTTTGGAGAAGCATTTATTTATCTCCATCTGAGAGTAACAAAACTTCTTGTGAATAAATCTACAGATGGTTTTTTGGGATTTTTCAGTTGTTGCATTGGGGTTTTTTTGGCAAGAGGTAGGATGCAAACTGTGTAGAGCTATCCATCATTTTAGACTCTTTTTAAGATAATTCCCCATTCTTTTCAATTCTGTAATCCAGTTTCCACATTTGTTGCTGTAACAAGGCATGTACCATATACTGTGGGGCATCAGCTGGTATTAGCCAGCAGAGAGTGAAAGAGGCAAATTCCTCCACCAGTTGTTCTTAAAAAGTTGCCAGTTTCCAGCACAATGTTCCTATTTTTTGCACATTTAGAACAGGCCGATGTGCAGAATCTCCAGGGAAAAAGGACTTCTTGTGCATATAAACATTAAGCTGTTTCACAGATGAAACAAATTATCGGTCATTAATCCTTCTCTGCCTTTGTCTGTGTATTTGAATGTGCTGTATTTTACAGTCCCACATACAGAAAGATACACATTCCTAATAATCATGGATAAAGTGCCCCACAAAAAAAATACATTGCAGAAACGAAGCAGCAAAAAGCCCGCTTTGCTTTTTGAAGCAAGAAGGCTCCCTCTTGTGGTAAATACATAAGGCTCCTTACACTTACCTGTAATTTTATTAAGGAACACAGGACATGAATTCACAGACATATTAGCACAAGACAGTAGTACAAAAGGTGCTGGTTGCAGTGGGACGGATTTTTTTGAGTCAGCTGAAGTAAATATACATACAGAAGGCTGTAGGTGATCCACCTCAAAAGACTGAAGATTATCTTTCTATTATTTGATTTTGGGCTATTGCAAACGTAAACTACCCCTTTCAACTCACTGTAGGTAGCATCACAGCATTTCTGCATGTCTGTCTCAGAACACAGGCCAAAAATTGTGAAGCCAACTGTATTTTATCAAGGGAAAATCTTAAGCTATCTTAACATCAAAATGTTAAGGCCTAGTTCAAGTTGAAACCAAGTAAGAAAGAATGTTACACCTTCATATATAGCATTAGCACAGGGGATAAATGTATGATTACAGAAGAGTCTTCAAAATGGCACTTGATTCAGGTAATACAACATACAGAAAGGTTTTTGACACCTTGAGCTATGTAAGTAGAGCATCTTGCAGCTATTTGTCCCGCTGCAGACAGCAGGCAGATTCCTGAAAGTTATTTCTTAGGAATGTCAGTAAAAAAATAAAAAATGTATTAAAAAATAATATGAAAGATACCCAAATAATGTTTTAGAGATTAGGCATCTTAACACAGTAGAAACCAAGGGGATGTTTTGGCAACTTGCAGACTTGAAATATGGAATACAGTCTTCAAAATCAGGGGATCTTACTCCCCTACCCATATAAAAAATGTAAATTACATGCTAAGAATAGTCATAAGTTTTCTCAAAGAAGAAAGGAATTATAGTACCAAAAACATAATTTAGAGACTTGGCAGTTTGGGGTACTTATTTATTTCATCCCACATTAGTTGTGGAGGCAAAATTGTGGCCTTAAAATGGGAAACAAGGCATACTGAGCAATACAAATATCAGTTGTCAATAATTTCTCTGCATATTTAAGGTACTGCATTACCAGATTTCATTGTAATTGCACCAGGATGCAAGAACAGCTGGAACACATGTCCTTCTACTTGCTGTTTTTGTACTCACTATATATTTAGTGGAGAATTATGTATACAGTGGTATATTCTGATATATATATACATGAATTTAACCACATGACAGTCCTGTATCCCATCATGTCCACATAATGGAGAATGCCCTCATCCGTTGCCCTTTCAGTTACCTCAACATCTCATTAGTTAATGTTGTTTGATTTTTTTTTCTCTGTTTCTGTGTCTCCCTCTTCATTCATCCCAAACAATGGAGATAAAAAAATAAAAAGAAAAGAGAACCCAGAGGTTGAGTGAATGAGTTTATCAGGCTCTGTCTTGGCATGCTTGAGTTATACCAAAGTGTAAAAGTTTAAATAAACATTGATTGTATACTTCCTGATCTGACCAAAGGACAATCTTCCCACTTCGGAAGCTTTCTGTGTAGAGGTTGATGGCAAGAGAGCTGAATCTGCTCCTTGAATTGCTTGTTTGTAAGATTCAAATGGAGTTTTTACAACAAAAAACAATATTGCATTGTCTGCAAACAATACAAACGCTGAGCATTGAGTACGTTTGAAAATACAGAAAGTTTAAGTTTCAGGCTACGTGAAAGTAAAAAGATTTATAAGAAATGGACTTGTGAGAGAAAGACAACTGTCTTCACTCTCACATAGCACATCCAGTGTGGAACCAAAGACTCATCAGACTTTCTCACATCATTTATTCCTGTGCAAAGTGGAGGCACACATAATCCCGAGAGAAAATTTGCAGTAAAGTTATTTGTAAGTGGGAAGAGGAAGCTCTAAGCAGACTCTGGACTAACCATGATGATCGAGAATCTCGTGTGCCTGCTGAAATATGTAGTCAATATTTACTCTCAAGTACCTTTGTCTTTTATCTGTAGATAAGTAATAAACTACAGCCATATCCGTGTTATAAACCAAAGTACTTTGCATGCAGCACATGGAGACCTGACCTTCATGCTCACTTTCATTCAGGTGTCTCAGATGCAGACAACTTTGTGGCTGTTGCAGTGCAGTATTGCCCTTGGACTACTTGATACGGGTTGGTACTCCAGAAGGTCCCATAGGGATTTTGCAGCCCAGGATGGACATCTTGCTGTGGCATGCTCTATCAACTCCATTACAATGACAACTTTTCTGTAGCCACGTTAGACGGGACTTCATGAGTCATAGATGTACTTTGAGATTACAGAGCAAATGCTAGCTATTTTACAAAGTGGAAACATTCTAGAGCTCAGGACCTCATACAGGAACCTCTTCTTTAATTTCTAGTCCTACAGCAAAGTGCCTGAGTAAATACATAATACTATTCAGCCAAAGCGTTATCAGTAACTTCTATGCTTTCTTTGATTTTTGTTTTCTTCAGATAAAGAAAGAAACAATTGAGCTGCTGGAGATGAGTATTATAAAGCTCTGCAGAGAGGGGGCTGTGAAGCTGGGACTCTTTTAATGGTTTTACCAACAAGGAAGTAATTTTCAGCTGCATCTTACTATTATCCTTTCTACAATTGGAAAATTATTAACAGATGATGGAATGAAGAATTTGGACTTTTTGGAGGTCTATCAGTACAGAAAGAATGCACGTTGCAACTTTTTCTGAGTTTCCTTTTCTTTTAATAATAAAACAGAAGTTCCATTTGTAATTTTAGTATAATTTTTATTACAAGAACAATGTGATACTGAAATTAGAGTTACATTGCATTCACCTGCTAGGTTTACTACTGTATGTCACTTTTAAGACTTTGAAGAAGAGCAAACTTGGGTGTGAAACTCTTTGTACAACTCAGTTCTCTATTATCTCCCTCTGCTGTCCCACAGGAGACATTAATCTAGTTCTTGCCTTCAAGGATCTTAGAAAATATTGTATGAATTTCAGTAATTTGTCAAAATGGTATTTTTTCACCTATCTGTTCTGGAGCTGGCCAAATGCTATTTTTTGCTATTACGTATTAAATTAACTGTATATCGAGACTTTATTTTAGTTAAACTGTTCAAGTGTGCAAAAAATATTCTTCTGTTTGTCCATTTAAATTAAACGGAGATGAATTCTGGGTGATTCTTTTGTCATTGTGGATAGTAGGGAATGGATGGGGTGTTTTTTTCAGAGGACAAGATGAATAGAGATGAGCAAATCATCAGCATTTTGGAAAGCCGTGGATCAAAATCAGATGTTCTGAGAATTAGTTGCACTTTTGTAATAAAGAACAGGTAACCTTTTTACAACTTTACAGAATCACAGAATGATACGGGGTTGTAAGGGACCAAAGCAGGTCAACCTAGAGCAGGTTTCACTGGAACTTGTCCAGGTGGGTTTTAAACATCTCCAGAGACAGAGACTCCACCACCTCTCTGGGCAGCCTGTTCCAGTGCTCTGCGACCCTCAAAGTGAAGATGTTCCTCCTCACGTTTAGATGGAGCTTCTTATGTTCAAGTTTGTGCCCATTTCCTCTTGTCCTGTCACTGGGCCCCACTTAAAAAAGACTGGGCCCTTCCTCTTGACAACCACTCTTTAAGTATTTATAGGTGTTGATCAGATCCCCCCTCAGCCTTCCCCAGACTAAAAACACCCAAGTCCCTCAGCCTTTCCCTATAAGGAAATCATCTTTGTGGTCCTCTGCTGTACCCTCTCCAGCAGTTCCCTGTCTTTCTTGAACTGGGGAGCCCAGAAATGGACACAGTACACCAGATGGGGCCCCACCAGGGCAGAATCAAGGGGCAAGATAACCTCCCTTGACCTGCTGGTCACACTTTTCCTGATGCATCCCAGAATGCCGTTGGCCTTCTTGGCCAGTTTGAATTCAGATTCAATTAAACTCAATCTGAATCAACAGCAATGAATGTAGTAGGTTAAGAAAATTGTTTTGGTCTTCCAAAGCAATGTTCTCTGTCCAGTGCTGTCTCAGCACCTGCAGTCCTCCCCAGTGGCATCCAGTGGAATTGAAGTAGAGCTCCTTTCATTGTGTGACATGCCTGTTAGCAGGGCAACTATGGAAGTCAAGGGAGAAGAAATAATGCATCTGAGATTACACAGGAATTCCAGTATAGCTGACAGTATCTCTGCAAATGAATAAGACATAAAAAATCTGACTTAACTGTGGTTCAGGAAAAAAAGGATGTATTTAAGCTTTTCCAGGAGGCATGAACTGGACACCCTGACCAAAGTGCACAATCGTTTGATTGGTACACACTGATCATGGGGATCCAGGCCCAAATGTAGAAAATGAGGAAGAGAGAGATCTAGTTAATAAGTAATTCCTGGCCATAATGCATGTTTGAACAAACAATACAGTCTCCCAACAGCAAGGACAGTGTTTCAGCTTAAACACTCTCCAGCACAAGTATATTATTCCTTCCTCTCACCAAGAAGAAAATGAAAAACAAGACAAGTTTTCCTCCGCAAGAAGGAGAGGCGCGTCCTTCCAGGTGTCCGGATAACAGTGCATTCAAACAACAGAAGCTACCAGCTTGGAAGCCCCAGCTGACCATTGCGACTGTGCTCTCCAGCTTCTTTCTCACAGGCGCGTTCTGCCTTTCTGTGGGAGTTTGCCTCATACTGTCTGCAAACAGCGTCAGAGAAATCCAGGTTTGTTTGGGGATAGTAGCGTTCTTGGATATTCTATGAAGAAGAAACTGGGAAGGGAAGGAGGGAAAAGACTTTGAATTTTTGCTTCTGGATAAGGATGATAGTAATGGCTTCATGCCTTGGACATGTGTCCAGCAACCAGTATTCCCGTGAAAATCCTCAGAGATAGTTGGTCGTTACATCCCAGAGAGCACTGGGTGGTTAACTGGGTGGTAATAGCTGAAATATGGGTGGTAATTATTGCCACTGGCTGGTAATATCTGAAATGTTGTTATTATTTCCTGGGTTTTTGAAGGGAAATAAACTAATCCCTTTGATAGTGTTTGGTCCTAGAAGAACATACATGTTTGCTGGGGCAAAATCTTAAAATGCAGGGAGCTCTTATGTTTAAATGCCTCCTGGAGACAAGGTTGATTAACAAGGTGAAGTTAATGGACTCCTGGTTGCTGCTGAAACTCAGCACTACACCCTGGCTGGGCTATAATGCATGTGGGGATTTGTCAAGCATTCCTTGGTCAGCCAGACCAGACTGCAGAAGCATTCTTCACTCAGCACTCCTCTGCTGAGGAGCAGATGTGGAGGTTCTGCAGCAGTCATCAAAAGGCTCTAAACCAGCTTCAAACTAGGGATAAAATTTGTGAATGTTCATTGAGGCCAAGTCCTGGCTTTCTGTCTCTGTTGAGTTTTAACAGCGTTTCTGGCAGTCCAGATTCACTTAGAAAGGAACTGCTCTGAGAAGTCCTGGAGCTCAGAGAAGTCCTGGAGCTAAACCAGTAGCTTTTTCCTGTGTGCATGTCCTTTATTGCGGTATCTCTGCTTGTTCTCTGACAGATTGATTATTCAGATAAATGCTCAGATTGTTCAAAACTCCGTGAAAATTCCTCTAATTGGAATAAGGAATGCCACTGCTCTGTTAATTTCACGCTAAAGGAAGATATATTGGTAAGTGTATGTGAGAAACCAACTCAGGTTGCTTAGTACCTCCTGTTATTTATATGCCTATATGATAAAATATGCTAATTCTGCTCTGTAGAGCTCCTGACTACATTTTCTTTGTACTTTTTAAAAACACGAAATATTCAAAATTTTACACTTTTGCCTCTGCTATTTGTGTTGGTACATGTTAAAAATAATCAAGATCAGGCTACCTGTGTCCTTGGCTGGGAGATGGCCAAGCAGAAGATGAGGATGGGGGAAATGGTGTTAGATTGGAGGCGGCTTCTCTCTGTATCTCTCTCTGAGTCAGTAGCAAACCCTTGCTCTTGCCCTGGGCTTAGTTGTTACTGCGCTGCTGAGCTCTCAAATGAGAAGGAAATATGAAGCTCTGACCACTTGTCATAAGTAAAGCCCTGTAGTAGGGTTATGCTGTTAATCCTCAAGGTCCTTGAAATAATTCAAGTCTAGCAACGTCATTCTGCAGTTTCATTTGGGAAAAGTATCCATCATTTCCTGTCCTAAACTACTGGGTCATGTTGCTGAGACTGTTAAAATGCTTCATGTTCTGCCAAAGAGATCTTATGCCTAGTACTGCATAAATGATCCCTTAAAATTACAGTGCGATTTAAATTATAAAGTCGCTTTAGGGTTATTCAGTATTGAAGAGACTGTTAAAATACTCTGTAATTCTTCAGATTACAGTGATGTTTCTGATGAGAAGTTTACTTAACTGAATAATTTTTTTATAGTTTAATAATCCTCTTTTTTGCCTGTGTTTGTCTGCCTAGCATTCTCCTTTTAATTACAGAACTAAACTTTCCGAAGCATTCAAATAATTGATGAGAAGCAGCCTTTTTTTCAGAAAATCTGAAGGAATAAAGAGTTAATGGGTACTTTTTGAAGTCCTTTGTGCACATTCCTTTGTGGAAAAGTAGTGTCTTGTCTCCACAAAATTTTTCATAGCCATTGCAGGTTCGTGCCATCCTGAGTAAAATAATAATCAGGCATTTTTGGTGTAGGTTTCATTTGGTGATTTAAGGTATGTTTAATGTTGTGCCAAAATGCTAAAACTTTCAGTTAGGATAAAGACTAGATTCTAGCCAGTATCCACTGAAGTAATTGCTTAGAGTGTAGTTACCAACACTTAAATATGAATTGAGCACTCTCCTTCCCTCTCTTTTTTAGCAAGTAGTAGGATTTCTTTTTGACCGCATGAACATGAATACTGAAGGTATTTATCCTTGATTTCTAGGGTGATGTTTTTATGTACTATGGTCTGCAAAACTTCTATCAAAACCACCGTCGATACGTGATATCAAGAAGTGATGCACAATTGCTGGGTCGAAATGTAAATGTAAGTTTTCTTCTTTATATTACAAGATCATCAGTATTTCCATCAGGTGCATCTTTGACCATATGGAGGACTAACTAGGCGTAACTGTTAAGTTTGTTAAAATAGCTCTAGGGAATAATAAGAAGGTACATATTTTCAGTGTTTGGTCTCTGATTTTATGATTGTTAGGGCCATTATGTCTAATAAATTAACAAGAGAGGTAGATTGAGGGGTTAAATAAAAGACGTCAGGCCAGTGTTGGAATTCTCAAACTTGCATCTTCTAGGGATGATAATTAAAAATACATTCTCTTTTTCAAATAGATTTACAGAAAGGTTTTCCTTCTGGTGTTTTAGGTCGTCTTAGCCAGAAATGTTTTAAGCTGTGCATTTATTACAGGATTTGGGAATTAAGTTATTTTAAGTCTTTCATTTTTCCATCTGGCTTTGGAAGTGGACAAGGAGCAGGAAAAGGTTCATGGTGAAATCAGTGATCATGCAGCATTCTGAAGTAGACCTCTTAGAGCTCTAAAGAGGAGGCTATACAACGTCACCTGCATAAGGAAGTTGGAGAATGCAGTCATTGCATTCAGTTTTATTACTTACAAATCTAAACCATGTTTTCTTTGTCTTAAAAGTAGCATTTCTTAATATACACACAGGCTACACACTATCCTCTCAGTAGATATGATGATTGTGCTGTAATAACCTGTTGTTTTTATAAAATGCTTCGTGGAACTCTCAGGACACATTCCCCATACATCTGCTTCTCCAGGTGTCCAGTTCAGCTTGTTTGTTTGCATCCAGGTGCAACTGCTTTTGGCTTTTGTGCCAATCAGATAGAGAGGTTTTTTGAGTTACTTGGAAACGTTTCTGTGTTTAAATCTGAAGATTTATGGCTTCTCATGAACTGGGATAGGAGAAATGTGATAAACTTGAGATGGGCCTTTGTTTTTCATGCTGTGTCTTCATACTTCAAGACTTCCCCACACAGAACTGCAGTAACATGGCTAACTGCGTCTGCTGGTCTCTACCAGTGAAGCAGTCCAGGTCAAAATTAAAAGGAAGGAAAAACAAGGTGTTCTAGGGTAAACCAAGGTTTCACAGGAACATTTTTAATTGTAGCTATGTTACAGTAGGAGATCCCCAAGTGAGTTTTTGTAGTCTGAAGTTTGCAAGTCCACAGAGGACTTCGGTGAAGACCTTAAATTTACTTAGCGTGATATAGAAGGTCTTCAACTGCAAACCTATTCATTTGGATGTATCTCTAATGTGACCAAAAGGTACTGGAGACTCAATTATTCAGTGGCTTTTCAGAAGAAGGTATGGGAGGAGAACATTAACACCAGCAAACCAAAAGAAAACCCCCAGGTTTTGTGCCTGATTTTTCTGTGACCTTGAATGCAGATTCAGAAGAGCTACTGCGCACCCTTCACCACCTACCGAAATGGGACACCCATGGCTCCATGTGGCGCTATTGCCAACAGCATGTTCAACGGTAAGTAGGTACCTTCCATATCGGCTTACTAATTTCCATGTGAAACTATTCCATTACCCCAGTCCCTCTGAGTCCTGATATTGCATGATCTTTCTCCCTCAAAAGTTTTTATTTGGTGGTGCTACTGTGGTGAATATGGGTCTCTGCTTTCTCCTGTTTAGTGTCTTGCCCCTTTGAAACTAAGGAAGATTTTTCATTTATTAAGGCCCTCTTCAATGTGAATATCCAACAAGACTAAGTGATTGAGTCGCTGGTGAAATAAGGAATGATGATACAACAGATTTAGTGTGCTTCCTTGCTAAAAAATACATTCTTGTACAGTGATGGGAGAGCCCAGATTCTGCCTTCCCACAGTGGTGTGCTTAGAAGGAGGTGATGTGTTCTTCACATTGGTTTGGACCTTTTGGATCTGTGTGGTTGCAGAGAACTAGGAATTGTAAGATTTTAAAACACTGAGGGTAAACCTCCCAGTGTCTGCCTTTGCATCAGTCCTTAGTGCAAAGTGTGATGAAATGTTCCAGCTGCTGGTGATGTTGGGGAAGAGGGTGATGTCTGAAACCCCCCTCTGGTAGCTCGTTTCTGTCCCTCTGCTGTGCTTCCCATTCACTTTTTCCAGTTTAGCTGGTTGTCTAATTGCTCTCTAATCTTCTTTTGTAAAATGAGGAAGATGGTCAAGATCCTGCCATGGAAACGGTTTTTAGCCCAAGCTAGCAGGTAAGGGAGCAGTCAGACAAGCAATTAACTAGGCAGAACTTAGAGAATAGCAACTCCTGTTAATAAACCTGTGGCAAACAGCTGGGGACACAGTGGGACACACAGAATATTCACTTACTCAGAAGAGTGTGTCTGAGCCTGAGCCTTAAGGAGCTGTGTGAACACGGGTTTTGTAGCAGGATAAAAAAAAAAAAAAGGTGTGTTTTCATTGATGCTCATGCAGTTGAATTGTGTTTTTCATGTTTCCTAAAAACCAGCCCCTCCCCATCTATATTATCTAACTATCCCTGCCTGTCATCTCATTGGCTGCCTAGGTGTTTACATAGATGTTAATGAGACCTATAATGGTTTTGCCTTATGTTTAACTAATCTAAATACAAAAATATAATGGATAAAAGCAAGCCAAGTGCTGGGTCCTGCACTTAGGTCACAACAACCCCATGCAGCGCTACAGGCTTGGGGAAGAATGGCTGGAGAGCTGCCTGGCAGAAAAGGCCCTGGGG
>VXAK01027018.1:1840-46208 GCA_013399435.1 Arenaria interpres | reverse complement strand
GGTCTCGTCTCCCAAGTCACAGGTGATAGGAAAAGGGCAAATGGCCTCAAGTTGTGCCAGGGGAGGTTCAGATTGGATATTAGGAAAAATTTCTTCACGGAAAGGGTTATCCAGCATTGGAATGGGCTGCCCAGGGAAGTGGTTGAGGCACCATCCCTGGAGGTGTTCAAAAGACGGGTAGACATGGTCCTCAGGAATATGGTTTAGTGATTTTTTTATTGCTTATTTCTTATTTATTTTTTTGTCAGAGTTAGGTTGATGGTTGGACTAGATGATCTTTAAGGTCCCTTCCAACCTAGACGATTCTATGATTCTATGATTCTAAGTGCTTTTTTCTGGCTGAAACAGAATGGCACAGTTAAGCACAATTTTAACTAAATGTTTTTCAATTGAAGGAAGTGTTCATGTCGAAGTTGGTAGACAAGGTCTAGTTAGCATAAAAATAAAGCAAAATTTTCTCTAAAGGATCATGCATTCCTTTGTGCTTTCACCTCTCCCCTATTCCCTGAAAACACATTATATGCAGCAAAGCAACCAGTTTAGGATAACTGTCAAAGAAATGCTAGGGAACACTAACCAGGAGAGTAACTTCTGTAACTACCTAGAGAGCTCCAAAAGTGATTTGCAAAGAAGTTAGTCACACAGGAGTTTACGGATATGAGATACTTGCACGTATTTCTACGCAGGGATTCAGTAGGATTATTGGTAGGAATACGTTCAGTCTTTAAAACTTCAGAAATTCTAAGGCTCTGGAACCTTAATTCTTCTTGTGGAGTGTACAGCGCTCTGTGAACAGTTATGATGAAACCTTTCCCAGGTTTTTTTTTTTGGTTTCTATTGACTTGAAAGATGCTTCAATGTGACAGTTTTTGTTATGTTAGTCATGCTGCAACTACAATGACTGTCTTTTACTCACGCGTATTGCTTCTTGTATTCCCTGCAGATACTATTGATCTTTTTTACAATCGTAACTCGTCTGTTATTCAAGTACCACTGCTGAAGACTGGAAACAGTTGGTGGACAGATAAAAATGTGAAATTTCGCAATCCAGAATCGTACAATCTCTCTTCTGCATTTGCAGGTAAGAATGGTTCCAATACTATTCCTTATTTTTCAATGGCTTCCCTACCTCCCCCCAATGCGTGAGGGCCTGGCTTTCTGAGACAAATTACCTTTGGGAGAAATACCTCCTAAAGCAGGTTGGAGAAGCAGCTTTAGAGTGTAACTGAGAGCAGAAGACAGACTTAGCCAAAATATTGCTGCTTGTTTGGTTGGTTTTTTTTAATCACTGACCATAGAAACTGGGAGAAAGTAGTTTTGGAAGACTGAAGTTAGCGCATGTCAAACCCCTTCTGTATCGTTTCTTGTAATGCTTAGTCTGTCCAGAGAAACAAGGATGCAGTCACTTTATTTCTTCCTGTTGAAAACATCTGTGAAGGAGAATTGCATGCCACATCTTTCCTTCTTCATGCCTTTGCAAGATTCTTAGGCAATTATGAGACAAGTGAGGCTGCCATCGTCACTAGCTCTTTCAAACAGCTGTTTCCTAGGGCTGTTTTCCTTTTTATGGTTGACGTGCATTGAAGTGGGACTAAAAAGCTCCCTCTTCTGGATCTGAGCAGTGCTGTGCTGGATGCAATATGCAAGAGTTCATTATCTAAGTAGTTTTTCATCTGACAGATTCTAAATATCATAGACTGTGCCATTATGCTGCAAAAAGGTGCCTTTCTGCTTGTACAGGAACAAGTTAATGTATAGAAATGAAGGCAAGCTCCTCATTATACAGAGTATGTTACTTGCTGAAAAGGCAAGAATCCAGAATAGACAGTGTTTTCATTTGTGCAAGTCACTTTGTTTTTCCTGTGCTTGAAGATTCTAATGTGCAGCAACCCCTGGGTACTGTTAAACTCTGTTCATTCACGTTTGAGGTGACTGGAGGTGCTTGGGTGAAAAATGTTATCTAGCATCTATAATTTTTCAATACTGGACAGAGTCTCGCGTCTCTTTCATATCTCATATTCTGTGTTTGTTGTAAGTAGGCCCAGAAATTAGTCACCAACCACTGTTTTTACTGATAATATGTCTTTCCTGGTTTCTTTTTTTTTTTTTTTTTCATCAGGGACAGCAAGACCTCCTTACTGGCAGAAGCCAGTATATCTGTTAGATGAGGAAGATGAAAGGAACAACGGTTATATAAATGATGACTTCATTATCTGGATGCGAGTGTCAGCCTTTGCTACGTTCAGAAATCTTTACCGTCGTGTCAAACGGATAAGGCAGTTTGCGGATGGTCTCCCAGCAGGGAATTACACTTTTCGTATTTCCTATAGTATCCTTTCATATTATCCAAGACTATTAGATAGTTATGACAAGATGTAAGTGGATGGGATTTGTATAGTTAAACAGCAAAGAAACCGAGCAAAACACCCCAAACTAAATTACTGTGAAAAGAGCTAGTTTTGAGGGTGATGAGACACTGCAGGTGGGTTTTCTTTAGCCCATGCAGATGGAGTTAAGACATATTACTTAAATAGTAGCTCGTTACTTTGGATTTGACTTCTAAGGGGGCTACTTTTGGCGGGAGACAGCACATAGGAGCTTTACACAAAGGGTAAAACTGAAGAGTGGGAACCTGAAAAGATGGTTGAGGATGATGTTTTAGCTGAAATCTTTAATAGTGGCCTAATCAGATGTGTAGGCACCCTTACTGGGGTGCAGGCAGTGCCAGAGGTATCCCTGCTGTTGAGAGCTGTGTGGGATGTCTGTGTCAGCAGATCTCTCAGTCAGATTTGGGCCATGTGCTGACAGGAACTTTTGTGCTGGTGAAAATGCCCTCTCATGCTGAACAGCGTGAACTTTACTGACTAAAGCACTTATTTTGTCAGCAGGAGTTATGTCAAGATGGCTATAAATTTCTCTTCTCTCTCAGCCAATAAAGCTATGGTTTTAAATGTTGTAGAGCAGTTCTATTCTGAAAGCTTCCTTGTGGAGAGATGAAAGGTAAAATCATATAATATTCTGGGTATACAACATATTGGATAGAGGTCAGCACTTCCCCTCAGTGAGAATATGTGGAGTATCATCATGATAAGCTGCCCAAAAGGCTCATTTTCAACTGAGTTTTCATAGCAAATTTACACAATTGCAGTTACATAAATTATGACTCTGCAATTTATAATGAAAAAAAAAAAAAGAACTTCCACATTCACACAGAGACTGTATCTAAAATAACTGGATTTCTTACCACCAGCTGCTTCTGGGTTTTTGGACCCAGAATAGTAGAGACATCACAGATAAGTTAAAGGAATTTTTGCAGCAAATGCAGAACTCCAGACACTTTATGTCTTGGAAAGGTTTTTGAGCATTTGCTGCTACTTTTCTCCTCCTGGAAATAACCTAAACTTTGTTAGTGAAACCTTAACATCCTTCTGTCAGATTTCCCTGTTACCAAATTCAAGGGGAGGAAGCATGTGATTCTTTCAACTGTGGTATGGAGCGGAGGAAGTAACCCATTCCTGGGAATTGCCTATGTGGTTACTGGCTCAGCAGCAACCCTGACAGGTTTTGTCATAACTGCCATCCACTTAAAGCTCAGAAAAAAGAAAACATACTTTCAGAAGTAATAAGGTTCCCTGGCTTTCTGAACAAAAGCAAAGGTGTGGTGTGAATGAAGAACATGCAGCACAGACCTTTCATTCTTTCCCCTGAGCCCAGGATCTGTTTCAGTAACAGGTTTGGTGAACATAAGCAAATTGAGGGGCAGTGCCATTCCATCATCCAAAACCCAACTTGCCTGAGGCTGCATTCTTCTTAATGTATGTGTACTCCTAAATTTGTTTCCTAGGAAACTTGTAGTGAGATGAGCTTCAAACAACAGATAGTGTAGTGGTTTAAAATTGCAATGGTAAATGAATTATAAGGTAGTAATGTCTGGCCGGAAGTAAGGGACCATATTCATTTCGTATTCAGCCCTTAATTCAGAGAGCATTTCTCTTGACTTAAATGAAGCTTTGGTTGGGTAAAAAGTGAGCAGGTAGAATATGGTGTTAAAGTCTGTTTGTGGGCCATATGCGTGGGCTGAATGGCTTGGCTTAGGTTTTATGTAGTGTTTTCAGCTATCCTGAAAAAGCAACCAATTTAGCACAGCATATGCATCACAGTTTGAAACTTGATATCTGATTGAATACAGGGCGTTTTTTAGGAGTTTGGTTTGTTTAAACCCACTTTATTGGTTTTATCTAGGTACTGAGACTAATCCGCAGAGCCAGAAGGCATCAAAACACTGACTCAACACATTTTTTTAATTATGATTGAATAGAAAGCTTGAATTAATAGCTTCTTTAATGCTAAATATTTTGGCAGAAATATCTACCTAATATAACTATTAGGACACAACTGAACTCCTACCTACCCCAACCTTCTGGGCAAAGTTCACAAACCCTTACGTCTCTTCCCCTTTCAAGCCTGTTTCTGTGGTGTGGTGACTTATTGACAATGGAAAACAAAGCATCAGAAAATCCATCAGCTTCATTTTCAGAAAGTAAACACTGCAACTCGTGGTAGGCTTATCAATTTCCATGTTTCACATTCAAAATTTTACACATTTAGGAGTTATTTCCAGTCTCTCACAAGATGTAGGAACAGCACTGAAGAATTTAGGTCAAGTACACCATGGTACATCTGAATTTTTTAAAATAGTTTTTCTGTTGCAAAAGTGTAAACGGAATAAAGCACTTTAAGTCCTTTGATGAGTATTCTGTGTGCCTTACCCTCCCCCTCCCCTGAAAAAAATATCCACACTGAAAACAAGAAAGAAATCACAAACCTAGAGCAAGAGAAGGGAATGTGGCACAGGGAGGGTGCGTGCCAAGAGCATTCATGTCTGCTTTTAGAAGTGTCTCAGGCGCTTAGCAGCTTGTGACCTTTGAGAGATGGCCTCTGGTGAATCTGTTTGCAGCCACAGAAGGTATGTTTCCTTTAATCTCTGCTTCGTAATTGTGCCACGAGCAGCAGAAGGGGTGCTGCCCCAGTTCACAGCCCCAGCCTGTTAGTACAATCTCGCTCCATCGCTGGTTTATGCTGACCTGCTGGGCCAAGGTGCGTGTCCCCGTTTCCTTTTCCTGGTCAGGGCCAGTCACCTCTGTCAGAAAGCTGTAGAACTGGGATTCCAGCATTTCAAACCCTAGCATCTAAATCTGGCAGGAGATGTGGGAGAACCCTGCCCCGGACTGGACTGGACAAGACAGAGCATGTAGCGGTACATTTAGCAATGCTTAAGCTCATTAGTCTAAATCACTTTTAACAATGAGACATGCTCCTAAACCTTTTAAGTCCTTTTGACAATGTAATCCCATGCAGCCCTCCGGAAAGCCCTGATGGGAGTTGCTGCCAGAGCTGAATTTAGGATTTCTGGCACCAAACAGACCACGGGAGCCTCTTTCTTTTTTTCCTTCCTTCCTCTTTTTTTTTATTTTTTAAATCCTTCAAGAAACTGACTTTCAGGAAATGATAACACATCTGGGTGTTTAAGTGTTTAAGTCACAGTGTAATTGTCACTGATTTTATTTCTTCATGAAGTATCTGGTAAAAATGTTAGTAAGAGGAGACTGAATAATGAGGTATGTGTTTCAGTGAGTCATTGTCTTCCAGAAAAAAAACTTACTTAGAAAACACAGTGTAGCAAGCAGTGCTTACGGTTTGCCCATTATCTCCCAGAGGTTTGTACAATAACCTCTTTTCTTGAAAAGTAAAAGTGTTTTCAGACCCCTCCATAGGGAAAACCTGTCTTTAAACAAACCTTCCTCTTTCTATTATTATGGAAGTTGTCTAAGTCTTTGTTTATAACCCAAAACCTCTTTCTTGTCTTGCCACAGCTTTAAACATGTCTTGCATCTTTCTTGTACCCCCTGAGCAGTGTCCTTGGAAGCTGCTGTTTGAGCTGTGGCAGCTCCTGTTGTTAACTCAGCAGCTCTGCAGTGTCTGTCCTGTCGTTCGGGATGGTGCTGGCCGGGCCAGAGCAACGGGAATGGCAGTTTTGATGAACGACTCCCAGCAGATGGAATCTGCCTTGCTCAAAAGGGTGGAAAATAAAGTTTAGCAACCTCCCTACACTGCCTTTTGTGCCAGTGCTACAGCTATGCTGTCGGTCTGCCCCTTGTGCCAGAGCTTGCATGAATATGCCTTTTTAAGAAAATTTTGTAGATGTGTTCCTCAGTGCCCATATTGTGGAATACTACCTATATGAAATGCTTGTTGGAGTTGTTTCATGCTGCTGCTGCTGCCTTATTCTCGTGCAGGGGCTGAAACAGAAGTGAGAGCCCTGGCTGAAGGACTGGCCCAACATAACAGACAGTTAAAGCCATCATTAATCGCTCCTCGTTGTGCCATGTCTCAGGGGATTGTCCCCTTCTGTCAGCTGCTGAGACCAGCAGGAAGCATGATTCCAGACAAAAATCTAGTGTGATTTTTTCATTAGTTTATTCTGGCCATTAGGAGATCATTAAGTCAAATTGATCAGGGAAAGCATCCTGAGATTTGGAGAGCAGAGATATGAAGGAACCAGAGATGTTCCACTTTTGCTGAGGTTCAAATTGCTTTTAAAATTCCTGGAGTGTTATGACCAGTACTTTGTCTTTGGCACAGCACTGCTTTTGCCTTGCACATTTGATCTTATAAATTAAGATTATGTGTCTTGAGTAAAGGGAAAAAAAAACACTTTTGTAAAACTCTTCAAAATTTAGTTTTAATCAGTTTATCTATCAAGCATATTTCCAGCAAGAGTAAGTGGGCCTTTTTATATGAGAGGCCAATTCAGTACAAAGGTGTCCTGGTTTAAGATTGCTGAATAAAATTAAGGGCTGTACATGGAAGGTGTAAATCAACAGCACCACTATGAGTGCTACATCACTAAGGCATAAAAGACTTCTTGCCATTATTTGTAATGTTTTGGCATATTGAAATTATTAAATTATTTGAATCCCTTTCCTACAGATGCCAGCACTTCAGAAAATAGCATAATACTAAAAATATTTTGTTTGCTTTCAGAGGAAAATGCTGGTTCCTTTGTTGCTGCTACTTAAAGCCTTGTCTTGCATCATTGCCATATAATCAGTCCCTTTGAGCTCATGGAAGTTTGCCTATCTTCTTCACTCAAAAAAAAGACGGATGCATGTCAGAAATGGGGTTTAAGTTTGGTGGACTGAAATGTATGGTATCTTTGATGCTTAAAGTACTAGAAAGTGCTGCTTTTTTTTCTTCCTTTTTTTTTTTTTTCCTTTTCTCCATCTTTTTTTCAAGATAAATAAAGGAGGACATTATTTATTGATTTTTTTTTGTTGTTTTGGTGAGTGCATATTTAATAAATGGAAAACTGGACAAAGGATTCCTGTTAGTAGATGTAATCTACATTTATACAATAAGCAGATGAGCTAAATGGGGTATAAGTTTCTGGGTTTTGGGTTTTGTAATATATGTTTTCATATGTAATTTTGAAGATGACAGTTACAAAGGAGCGTTTTATCTTCTGGAGTTCTGTAGACCATTTTTAAGAGTTGCAAAAATATCTGAAAGTGAAAAGATCCCATTATTATGAAAAACATATGCAATTTAAATCTCATTTCTAAATTACAGGGAGGTATAAGAGCTGTATTTTAACGTCAAAAACTGTTGTACTACTTTTGGTTGCCAGCTCCCTTTAGGATTAAATTTCATTAATGAATATATATATATCTATATAGAGAGACATAACAGTGAAGCAGGAGTTACAAGATATTTTAGTAGCACTTCAGTTACAGAATTTTTCCAAGTCTTTTTCAGGCTTTACACTTTCATGCATATATGTCCAGTATCTATCTGCCTTGGTTGTTTTTTCTGTATTCTAAACATAGACGTTTGCTTAACTCATCCCGTCTAAAAATAAAGGGATGAGTCCTTCATGTGAAACAGATTTGCATGATCACAGACCTATAGAATCTGGAAAAATTAGTTACATGCTGCATCTATTTTATATAAACAGCTGTGTTGCATGGAGATTATTAATAATAGTGTTTGGATGGGGTGCCATGTATTTTAATGACACATTGCAGCGTAAAAGCTTTCTCTCCTTCCTCTGAGAAATCAAATTAATACCAGAGTAAAGTCAAAGATGGCAGTTCAAAGAAGGGAGGGCTTGGAAAGTTTTGATAGCATAGAGGGAGATCGCATGCCAATTTGAATTTAAGTTTAGATCTAAAATAAGAGAAAGCAGTTGCTTGTCACATGATGAGAAGGTGCTCTCTTCCTTTGTTGGGAGCAATATAGTATGAGAGACAGAGCCGATTTGAGCAAAAACTGTAATCACACAAGGAGGGAGAATGGTAGAAGTGGAAAAGTACTTTTCCTGCTCTTGGATGTGGAGGCAAAGAAATTTGGCTGAGCTGCTTAAGATGGTAGCATATCCTGACGTGTGATCTGGAAAGCCCATATGGTTTTGGTGAGCAGCCAAGTTAAGTAAAAAAATTTCTCAGTTTTTCAATCGAAAGTACACACTCTCTTGACTGATGGTGCATAGCTTTTGGGCTAAGGTGTTTTGACGCAGTTCTCTCTAATTGCATAATTCCCTGCAATTCCAAGGATAATTTTCTTATGAGCTGGGAGTGCCTTGGGCAGCTGCCTTTGCTTTGGTGGTCTCTTGTTTGCAAGAGAGGGATTGTTGAGCAGTTTTTGTTTGCTCTGTGTCCTGCTTTCTCCCCAGGCTATGGCAAGCGCCACAGAGGAAGAATGGGGCTCATTTGGCTTTTGCTTACATTCATGAGTGCTCAAAAAAAGTTTTCTCCCTTTCCCTATATAGCCAACAAGGAGAGGAAAAGGACAACAGGGCCGACTCTGGTCCAGTGCAAGTAGAGGCAATATTTAAATGATATCAAATGGTAATTGGCATTGGTAAAGAAATCAAAATAGCTCATACCCTGGGAAGTTTATGTTTTGCACAGCTCTAATCAGAATATCTGTATATCTGCTAAGTAGGTACTATGTACTCTGTTGACAACAGGAAACAAGATGAAAAAGGCCATTCAGTTATACTCCGCCTCAATGCGGCCATTGTCTCTTTGCATTTAAGCACCTAAAATGATCCCTTTCAAACTGAAACAATTAAAAAAACTTGTGAAAATATGAGATTTTCTACTGTGTCAGACCCAGCTACACAAAGTTATTTGCCTTTTTCCACATGATGATTCCTGCATGTCAAAAGAAACTGTTCCATTAACAGCTCTGTTAACCCTGTTACAGTACTGGGAGATTCAGGGTTTAAGATCAGGTTCTTCAGGTTTCTCAAATAACTTATAAGAATCCTTGGGCTTTCTATGGACTGTATTATTAATGGCAACAAACCTGAAAACAGTGGAAAAATGAATGTGTCAAAAAACCCCAGAGTGGTTAAAAGAAAGAGGGAACAAAGTAGTATCTGCCCATAGCTCATTTGTCATAATGAGTTAACATTTGGGGGATGTGTACTGAGCCGCTGTCACTGCCTCTGAGGTGAAATATGGCAGTTATTTGACAGTGCAGAGAGAGGGTTCTCAGCAGCTCAGGACAATAATAACATCTGCAGTTAATAACCCGTCTCCCTGCAGTGGGTGTGCCGAGAAATCTGTCATGGTGGCAGAGGACAACAGGGCCGCGTCCCCCAGCGCCGGGCGGAAGCAGTGATTTAACACTGGATGCCAAGGAAACGCGCCGGCGGTGCTTCATCCTGGTGGGTGGCAGAGTATTTCGAAGTTGTGTAATTAGGTTACAGTCCCTGCATGGGCTGGCTTTTGCTGGCCTGCATTGTGCCATCCAAATGTGGGACATCAGTAAGGAGTTTGAGACGCCACCCAGGTGTTTGCTGGAGGCAGTATGTGCTGCCGGGATGTCTCTATGGCTGCTGTGCTTCTGACCTCTGTAGTGGTCTGAGTTGCCTGCAGAGCTAAAGTATGGAAATATAGAAAAGGTAAGGGAGCAGGGAGAGCACCAAGGTGGTGCTGTGTGCTGTTTGCCTATTTTAGAGGCCGACAAAATGAGATACAGTCACAAGAAAAGCAACCCATGGACAAACCAAGTGGGGGCATAAGTGCTTTGGCTCATCTGTATTAGCTCAGATCCTAGGAATTTTATTTACAAATGGAATTTAGCTTGTAAGCGACTTTTGAAGTACTATTCAGTTTTGTGAAAGACGGGTCTTGCTTCAGTTTTTACCTCGGTTCTGTGCTCAGTGTGTTGATGTGACTGCAGCAGTGTTACTTTAAAGTCATGAAAAGTAAAAATAATAAAAGAATAAGCAGTGAGTCATCAGCTACACCTTACAAGAATTAGAAGGCCTATAAAGCAGACAGGTTTCTGCGTCTAAGGTCATTAATAGTATTATCTTCGGATGACTAATAAGCCATGGTCAGAGATCAGAATCCAGGGCTGACAAACATCAGTGGTGCTCACATGTAATTATGGTCTCAGCCATTCTTGTTTTGACTGAGCAAAACAAAACACAGGTTTTTATTTGCCAAGCTTGTTAAGAAAAAAAAATCCAGTGTTTATAGTCAAATTTCCATGTTTTAAGTTCATTGTCGCTGGGTCTCATGTGAGATCCAGCGATGATTCCGGAAAGTCTTTGAACAAGCTTTCTTCATGCACTGTCATTTCAGGCTTTGCAGTTGAAAGTTAAAAAAAAAAAGGCATTGATCCTGAATGAAGCTGATGAGCTAAGAAGTAAAGCTATGGGTAAGATTTTATCTCTGCATATTTTTGTTCCTTATAAAATGAATTAAATGCAAGAATTGCTTAACAGATGTATAACCTGTAATTGGGTTATAAACAATGGGTTTTAGGCTGTAGGTTGAGGAATTTATCATTCCTATTTCTAGGTTTGTAACTTCACCTCAGGCAACCAGTGGAAAGCCAAGTCTTAGCTAAAAAGGTCAAGTTGCTTTTCAAAGTGAGGTAAGAAAATTAGAAGACAGAGCACAAGCCTGTTGGGCATTTTCATAATTTGTGGGGCTTTTGTGTTTTGATTGAAATGGAATGTCTCACACAGCATAAGTAAATAGGCTAAATTTTTTAATTTAGGATTTGCCCTGAAACTTACTTGTTTTGTCAGGAATTCTCATATCTGCCTAAAAGGTGATAGTGATCATGTCGTAGAAAGAAATGAAGTATGAATGTGTCAGGTGTAATTTTTAAGTGTTCTCAGCTCTTGAAAGGTTATTTCCCATAATGACTTCAATTAAATAACACAGAGTTCTGGGGGAAAAAATGTTCCCTCCCTGCTGGTAGGGTATAAAGTCTCAGGAGTATACCCAAGTTAACTGAGTTGTCCCCATTTTGGATCTTGGGCTTTACTACTTTTGTAAGAGGTGGAACAGTAGCTCTTAAGCAAGGAGGCTTACTTAGAGGTAGCCTGGGCTGTGTACTTGTAACACTGTCAGTACTCTCTCTTGTTCGCTTCTGATTTCATAAAACTCCTGACAAATGTGACATTATGGACACACTGGCAGGTTTTCCTCAGACAAACGTTACTCAAAAAATTATTTTTGGGGGGATGCAGGGAGAGAGAGCATGATTTCCTTAGAAATTGGTGGGAAAAGCAAGACTTCTGTAGTCAAGCCTTTAGTGTATTTGTTCTTTAGACTTCACTGTGCTGAGTTAAGACACTTACCCTTGTGCTAGGAAAACGTGGTTGGTTGATGCTCGGCCTTGTCCAAAACTTGCACCTTCTTAATGGGATGGACATAACAGCGGGGAAGAAACTGGGATCTTCTGAGCCCCTTCCTGCAAGGCCCGTTTTGCCAGATGAAAGAGCGGCCAGCATGGGGTGTTCACTCCCCTCAGGTAAGCGCTGAGGGAGCTGGGTGTTGTGCTGATCGACGGGGGCCTGAGCCAATCGGTGAGGAGCGTTGGCTCGCTGCAGCCAATGGGGCTCCGAGGAGCTGAGGGTAGGGTGGGTCTTCACGGTCACAACGACTCCAGGCCGGCCTAAGGTGAGAAGGCGCAGCCACTGGCAGCCATTCAGGGACAGAATAGGTCCTTGCAGCTGCCAGGCCCCAGGGATGGACCACTTGGTGGATAAGGAACTGCCTGGACGGCTGCACACAAAGAGTTGCAGTCAATGGTTCCATGTCCAAGTGGAAGCCAGTGACAAGTGGTGGTCCTCAGGGGTCGATACTGGGACTGGTGCTGTTTAATATCTTTGTTGGTGACATGGACAGTGGGATTGAGTGCACCATCAACAGGTTTGCCAACGACACCAAGCTGTGTGGTGTAGTCGACACGCTGGAGGGAAGGGATGCNGGAGGACCACGAAAATGATCAGAGGGCTGGAGCACCTCTCCTATGAAGACAGGCTGAGAGAGTTGGGGTTGTTCAACCTGGTGAAGAAAAAGCTCTGGGGGCACCTTGTAAGAGCGTTCCAGAACCTGAAGGGGGCCTACAGGAGAGATGGGGACTCTTTATCAGAGAATGTAGTGATACGATGAGGGATAATGGTTTAAAACTGAAAGAGGGAAGATTTAGATTAGATACTAGAAAGACATTATTGACTGTAAGGATGATGAGAACCTGGAACAGGTTGCCCAGAGAAGTTGTGGGTGTCGCATCCCTGGAGGTGTTCAAGACCAGGTTGGATGGGGCTTTGAGCAACCTGGTCTAGTGGGAGGTGTCCCTGCCTATGGCAGGAGGGGTGGAACTAGATGCTCTTTAAGGTCCCTTCCAACTCTAACCATTCTGCGATTCTATTCTATGACTTGCCATGCTTACTGTGGATACATGTCTGTGTGAAAATGCTGCCTGGTCACACAGAAAGCACTCTGTAGAGCTGGTGCTCGTGGTGGTGCTTTTCACTTGTTACGTTCAGCAGCGCGCCTGGTGGCCTGTGGACCTGAGGCTTGCCTGAACCTGTGGTGGAGCACTTGATATTTGCCAAACAAATTGCTCTAGTGCACCAGGGCTCACAAGTCTCCCACACAGGAACCTGTGATAGTTGTAGCCTTAGAAGAGATCCCAGTGTTGGATTAAAGCTGCTTCAACCCTGTGTCTATGTGAACAGAGTACTTTCTTTTTTATTTGTTCTTGCATTTAATAGTATGAGCAGACAAAAGCTTTTTTGGACCTTCTGTGTATGAACAGCCACTGTGAAAGCAAGCCTGGAGACTCCAAAATCACAGGTAACACTGGGCAAAATTAGTAGCATATGAACAACCTTGAGTGGGTCCATCTAGCAGGGTACTGGCTTCCAGTGCCAGCTGTGAGCTAACGAAGAATGAAAAGAAGACAGATACCAGAAAACAGGATATGACTACTGCATCCCAACCAATGCACCACGTCTAATCTTGTGTCTTCTAGGTTCAGATTTTCATCACTAAATCAGAGTGTCTGCATCCATTTCAGGTGTTCCAGATGCCTTTATATGAAAGAGGCACATTTGGGCACAACTTACTCTTTACTAGAAACAGAATCAAGGAAATTGTTTTGTTTTGTAAAGCCTAAAAAACTGTATGCTTCTCTCCAGCTCAGTTCACACGTACCATGTGAATAAAGTGCCCGAGAGGAAAATGCTGGATTGATCCTGGACTTTGCCAGGCATTAGCACTTTCCTTCTCTAGTAGACAACATAGGATGTCTGTGGTTCGATTATTTTTGAGGCCTTTTGAATGCAGTTTTAATCTTAAAATTGTTTTGTTAATAAAAAGATTTACAGTAATGTCTTGTAATATAAGTATAAAATGCTTTTTTGTATAAATAATGATGTTCTGAGATTAATAATACATAACTTTATATGAAAGCAAAAATTTAATTTTTCTTGTTTAAAGCTGAAATAACACACATTCAGAAGTCAGGCAATTTTAAGTTTGACTCAGTAAGGGTTTTTTGTAAGTATTTTACATTGCATATTTAGAGTCTACAATCAAGGACTTACTTTGCTAATCAGCTTCAAAGTAGCTGGTAATAGAATCCACTTGCTTTGTTTCCATTGAGTTGTTAATGCTATGAAGAAATAAACTTCAGTTCATGGCAAAACTGCCTTGCAAGTGTGCCAGAGAAAACCTGATTAAGACAGTGGTATTTTTATATTACAGATTTGTCCAGAGAAAATGTGGTTTCACATTCTGTTTTTCCCCAAGTTATGTGAGAATAAGGGCTTGTTTTTATTTTGCAAAATTTTGTAACACTGTCTTGAAATAGAACTACATATAGCATATAACTATACAAACGAGTATTGTAAATACATTCTTCCTACATGTGTTTATAGAGAAATGATTGCTTAGAAAATCAATTTTTAATGTTTATTTTCTGTTTGGTTCTATGTGAGACTTCATGGTTAGAAGACATACAAACCATCTGAGGTTACACTCAAGTAAAGGCTGAAGACATGCAAAAAGGAATGCCAGGTAACCATTTTTTTACCTACATGAATGACCATCTGAAAATATTTGTATTTGACCTGCAGAACTTGAAAACAGTGAATTTGTGAAATATATCTTAAAATGCAAAATGAAAGGGAAAAAACTTCATTGAAATAGTGTAAAATTGTGCATACAGCTTGTCAGAACTCATGTGTCGGTCTTTTGGCTCTGAGAAGTCCTGCCTCCAAGATCCTGCAGAAGTCTAAGATTTCATAACTAGTTATTTTTTTCCTAAAACCCACCTAAATTAAAGTATAATAGTGTTGTTCCCACAGGAAAACAGCTTCCTCGTACCCCTCTTTGTTTGCACCAAAAAAAAATATTCATCACTAGAGAGAGATTTTAAACTGTCATTAATGAAGGGAGGATTCAACTGCTATATAGTTTGAGCTTGTCATTCAAACTGTTAGGCACCTATCCTGCAGACTGGTAAACCAGAGAAGTCACTGGTGATGGAGACTGACAGAAAAATATGTATCTCAAATGCACAGATATATGTTAAGGAAAAAGATTATCTATACCAACAAAAGATTCCCTATACCAATATATGTTAGAGTCTCTTGGTGTCCCAATTCTGTTGGCATTACAGAAAACAACAAGGTGATTGCATCATCTACAGTTGAGAGTAAGGAAGAATATCTTTTTAAAATGTATTTCATAAAATAGCTAGTATCATGAATTACAGAAAAAATATTCTTGGAATTATTTTATGCTAACTCAGTCATACACATGCCTTATAAAAAGTCAAATTTGGAAATATGCACAGGTTTTGAAAATACTTGTATTTCAAGTTGTCTTTGAGGTCAACTCAGTGGGAATTCATTTTTCTAGGCAGCTTTATTAGTACTGCATATCATGTGGCTGTTCGTTTCATTACTTTATGAGTTTAAAATCTGGTACAGATGCAAAAAGTGTTAAAACTTTAGGAATAATGAATAATGGTTTCAGTTTCTTGATACTGACAAATTTACTATCTGCCACTGTTTGGAGTGGGCATACTGCCAGTGGAGGTCTAGTTTTATAAAAGAAGTTTGGTTTAACAGTCAGCATTTTTTTGGTTTGTTTTATGTAGCAGGCCAGTTCTTTGTGGATATGTTTTCGTCTTCCTCTACTGTGTTGAAAAAATGCTATAAAATATGCGTAGAAGCATAAATTATTTTTATTTTGCTCTGAAAACATAATTGAAACATCATTGGTTATAGTCTGCTGTTAGGAATTGAAATGTTGTTAGGATGTTGGCGTTTTTTCCTTTACATGAAAGTACTGAATTTTGATCCCATTTAATTTTGGGAAATGAAGTTAACTGTCAAAATAACCACTGTATTGTGGTTTGCTGTGATTACTTAAACTAATCCTCCAGCACTATGGATTCCCAGAATTTTTCAGAGTAGTTTAAGCGTTTGGTGTTAACCTTCTGGGAGCCCGTTCAGCCCCTGCCATACATTGCCCAGGCACATTCTGAGACCTCATTATTCCGGTGGTGTGCTGGACATTGCCCCGCTGAAATCAATATGGAAGCTGTCCTGCATTAACCTAGTTGCAAAATTCGGACCTAACATTATGTTGGGGATCTACCAGCTACTGGGAAACTGAATGTCCTCATCACAAGTGTCACTTACTTGAAGCTTTAGAAACTTACGGATGCAAGAGCAGGGGAGGCAGGGAGCCTACTTCTTGCATGTGTTATACCTGAAAAGTTTGTCAGTATTTGGAAAGCTGCTCTTCACTAGTGATTAATGAACTATTATTAGTGTTTGAATCTCTGAAATAATTTCGTATCTTCAATAGTTTGTGATAGTGAGATTTATCTAGTAGGATCAAATGATGTATATACTAAATATGTGGTGCATGCTTATTGATAAGGTGCACATTGTGCCAGATGTGACATAAGACAGGATGCTGAGTAATTATTTGAGAACAGTGGTTTTGGCTACTAGTCTGAAGGAAGATGAATTTCCAGGATTATAGCTAAAATGCTCTTACATGGGCTGAGAACGACAAACCCTGTTCTGGCTACCTTTTTACATTAATGATTTTTTGGACCGGTGTGATGCTTTCTTGTTGCATGAAACCACGTCTGGGAAATCTCTTAAAGTTATGAAACATGTATTTGAGCTTTACTGAAAAATCCAAGTTTTTGCTTCCAATCAATCAGTTGTCTTGGGCAGAAGGAGACATTGGTGTAAGTTACCTTTTAATATAGATGGCTTAGGGACTTCCTTTGGGATTTAAATGTTTTTCTCCATTTTGTTTTTTTGTTCCAAAATTGTCATTGGAAAACCTGAAGAAAAAGAGCAGAGGCTTGTTTGCAGTATTTTGTCTCAGTGTCTGGAGAATATTCTCATTTTTTTTCTGCAAATGCAATCCTGAATGAATCCTGATTATATTCTATCAATCATAGCTGTTTTACATACACAAAGGAGTGCACATTTTTCTGTGTGGTTTACAATGCTGTTATCTCTGACATAGAATACTACTTTTTGTTCACAGCAGGAGCTAAAAACAAATCTTGAAGCTCAGCAAGAGTCCTGTGAATCGGAAATTTTCACTGCTGTGTTGTGAGATTGAACAATACATCAAAGACAAGTTCAAGACAGGTACTATTTTCATGTCTGTATGCGCTCCTGTTTAAAATACTGTTATTTGCTAGGCTGCAGTGAATGTAAATTATCCATTCCTGTTTCAGTTCCCATGAAAATTACATAGGTTTGTGATGGGACCCTCTGCGGGGTGGAGCTTTGAGATAGATTTCCCTGGACCTCTACTTACAATGAGCTCCCAAAAGAAAAGAAAGGCTTTTCAATTAAAAAAAAAACAAAAACAAACACAAAATGGAGCAACTTAAAAAGGAAAGAATCAAAGTTAAGGCAAACCAAGTAAAGGTATCGCATGTGTTCCTGTGGTGCAGGTGTCAGCATGGTTCAGGCGTCTGTTTAGTTTTAGGGCTGCCTGGGTTTCTCACTCTCTGGCCCATAGGATGCATCTCTGCCTCTCGCATGCTGTGGTGGTGGCTGTCTGCCCCTCTCCACAGAGGCTACGTGTCATCTTTACCATTCAAGCCAAGAAAGAATGTTGTAGAATTTGAAATGTAGATAATCATAGATAATTGTAAAAGACATTTGCTCTTATTTTTTCTGGTCAGTTTCTTTATAGTGTTTTTTGTATGACAGTCCGTGCCTGTTTTAAAGTCTTTTACTTGTACTGAGGAGTTTTCCTGCGGTTCTTCCAATTTTCATCTTTCCTTTAAATTAAGTTTACTGTGGTAGAGCAGAGATGGCTGTTAGAAATAAGGTTCTGTTTTCTCTCCCTTTGAAGTATGAAGGAGTATAAAATATCACTGGCCTTTTTGGTTTATTTGCATCAGGCTTTTAATTATTTTCTTTATTGCCTTGTGGAAGTATGTGTGAAACTTGTCTGCCTTTTGATCTTAAAACTGCAAAACCTGCTATGTTAGAGGTCCTTATCATTTAAAATCCCCTCTGCTCTGTTTTCTTTGTAACCATTTCTATTTATTGCTAATAATCGCTATGGAAAGCTCTTTTTCTTGACTCTTTAGTTCATGAAATGCAAAACAGACAGCTTTTCATGACTTTGGCAGCTAAGGAATGTCATGTAACTGTTGAAACAACGTTTACCTTTTAAACTATTCCGCTAGTCCACAGGACTGCAAAATTTTGTAGTCATTGGCAGGTCAGGGAGTGCGACCAGCTTTTCAAACTATTAATACAGACATATGTGTTGTGACAGTTGTTCCACTGCACTTTCTTCCTCTGCCTGTCTCCGCCTGCTTTCCTTTCCTGAGCAGATTCGAAAGAAGCCTTGACAGAGGCTGCACTTTTACGCTTTGCTTGCACTGATGGAAATTCTTGACTAATTATGGAGCTTTCACAAATCCTTTTTATTATCATTTCTTGAAGGAATTGAGGCTTTCTGTGTGGTCTATCTGCTGTGCCCTCTCCTTTGCCAGAAGCCATGGGCTAATTTCAGCCAAACTTAAACAAATCCCTAAAGTCTGCACTTTTTTTCGTTTGTTTGTTTGTTGGTTTTGGGGGTGGGCTTTTTATGTTTTGGAGTGTTTTTTTGTTTGTTTGTTTGTTTTTAAAAAGTGGATGACTGGGTGAAGGAAACCCAACTGAGTACTCCTCAGAGCGGCAGACACAACTAACCTATGAACCTTCCATTATGCTCCAGCTGGTCAGATATTTTGGAGGAGAGCATGCACAAAGAGACAAAAGACAGAAGGCTTTATTTCACTTCCCTTAGATTATTAATAATACAGTGCAGGGAGCTGAGCTCTTCTCAGATGGGGGTGTATTTTAGCAAATTATTTTTCCTCTCCTGTGCAAGCACTAGGCATCTTGGTAGTAAGAAAGTTGGCTTGACTCCTCCTTTAGACAAAAAAAAAGCAGGCATTTCTTTGTGATCAGGCTTCAGAGAAGTGAGTATAGAAAAAATATAAAGAATAAAAGACTATAGATGCACAAGGAAGGATTTAGAATCTCTTCAACACATGAAAAATCATTCCCAGCATAGATACTCTAGGTAAGCTTATTCATACATTATGCTAAGGGATGAAGAACACCAGACAATTTTTAAAAAAATTTTTTCCACTGCAAAACAAGAGCAAGACATGAGAAACCGTTCCATATTTCCGCATACCACCTAATCAGAACTCAGAGTCTAATCATGGATATCCTTTCAGCGGAAAGGCGGTTGCTCACCTGAACTGCAGGTGACGTTATGGGATGATCCAGTCCCTTCCTATCCCACATTCACAGCCTGACCGTTGTAAACTGTGCGACATGTACCCACACAATTCAGGTTACACTGGGGTAGCAACTTCCTACCATGATTGTTGCTGGTAGCCTCCTAAAGGCTGTACAGGCAGAACTGAGGTCTAAGATTAGATCTTTTTTTTCTTAAACCAAGTACTATTTTGTTTGCACACTGACAAAATTAAAGCTAGTAACTTGGTGGAGGGGCTCGACTGTGTGAGACAAAGATGCTGTTGATTAACAGCTCAAAAAACATGTATACCAGTGTAAGTAAAATAATGCTAATGCTGAGAAAAACAGCTCTGCTCTGGTGTCCAATTTACTTGCTCAGCAAAGTCAGGGATTTCTGGGGAAACAAAAAAAAACAGCTACTTTTTAGAAAACAATAGCTCAAATTCTCCACATACTGTAGTTTTCATTCTTTGAAGTGTACGCACATGCAGAATGTTTTGTACTTATTAGATCCTGGTATGTTACATGGCAATAGCTAATGTCCTTTCACAGGGAAAACATTCACTAAACAGGATTTTTTCCACACAAAAACTTCCACAGGCAGTTGCTCTTCTCCAGGGGAATACCTGTACTAATATCCTGTACAGCAGGCAATGGCGCTTCTACCGGTACAACAGAGAAGAATGCACGAACCTGCAGAAATGGTAAGAAAGTAATTTCCCAGTGTGCAAGAGGCAGTATAAGATGAATGTTGAAAGTTGCTTTTTTTTTCTCAATGAGAAATTTAGTAATTATTGGTGCAAGAACTGCAACTGTTTATTGGTAGTGGTTTTTAATACTGCTGAGGCTTTTTGTGGGAGCAAACAAGACCTTTTTCGTGATTCCCCAAGTTAGTGTGTAGCAACATCGAGGGGCTGTTTTGGTGCTGGAAGGTGACCAGGCAGCGAGGTTCAGTCCTCCCTCAGCCCTTGTGGTCCCTGTGCCTGGAGAAGCTTCAGCAGGATTCTGGCAGTTCCCAGGTGCAGAAAGTGGATCACTAATTACAGAAGTGCCAATAAGCCACAGCAGTAGTAGGCAGTTCTGCTGAAGGACATCCTGTTTTCCAGGTGAGACGCTAAAACAAAGGCTGACCATTTTTCCTTACAAGAGCTTTAGTTTAACTTCATTGCAAAGTCCTGCTTTTTGGTAATTTCTCCTAGTAATAATTACAGCTTTTAAACATCTAAGTGGTGTGGTCTACGTCAGATGTGGGTCAAGTGACAAAGCACTGTCGTCAGTAAAAGGCTGCCTTTGGTTTTGTGATGCAGAAAAAAGTATCTTCACACAATTACTGAAGGTACAGCAGTAGAGCCCGTATCTTTGAATCTATTTTGGAGAGGTTATAAAGTAAACCTATAGAATGTCTTGAGATAGACCTATTTCTATAACTTCAGAAGGAATATTTTAACCTCCCACGCCTTTGTATCAGCTGTTGTAGATGTGTACCAGATGTTTGATACATAAAGCATGGATTCTTTTTTTTTTTAGTAATAACATTAAACATTTTTTGCCTTTGTTTCAGAAAGACTCGTGTACCAGAATAGTCCAATATGAAGGAGCCTTCCTGAGCAGAATGGAGTCTTGCACTCAGCCCCTTCTCACCAAAAGCTTGGTTTTGGAGAACTAAAGCTTTATGAAGCTGCAGCACATTCAGGAGCAAGGCAAGTAAACTGCAGGCACTTAGAAAATAATGCAAGACTTTATAAAAGTCCAGAAGTAATTTTTATGTATTGTGGCACTGTATTAGTGTAAAACCTGACCTGCGGACTTTCACTTTGCCCTGTGATTGCATTCTGAATGTTTTTGACTCTGTATTGCTTAAAGCCGCATACAAAGGTAGAAAAACTAAAAGAATCACAACATTATTTAATCTTGAGTTTGTTTTTAGGTAGACTACGGTATTCTACTGTAATTTGACCATAGAGTTGTTTGTGTAGTCACTCTAGATGAGTTCAGCATGTGGACAGTACACTTAAAAGCTGTTCTAGTCTTCTTGCCACTTAAATGTGACTGTAAGTAGGAGTCTTTCTTCCTCTTTCATGTGTGGTACTGCCATTACATGCGCAAAAAAATAGCGGTTCTTTTTCTTTTGCAAGGCAGCAGAAAGCAAAAAGCAGCTTTTTTTTTTGAGTGATTGGAAAATAGCCATGGTCTAGTCAAAGAATAAACTAGCAGCCTCTTTACCACTACAGAGGTGGTGTGCTGACCGGGGGGGATGAGAGGGGATTGTCTCTGCATCTAACAATACTGAACCTGAGCCTGTCTCATTACAGTAGCAGAGGGCAGCTGCCTGTGCTGTTCCTTAGCCTCTCATCACCGAGAGAACTCTAGAGCCAGCATTCTGCCAGCAGCAGGGAACTCCAGGGAAACTCTCTCCTGTAAAGACCACTTGCCCCTGCAGCAGACTCCAGCCATCAGGACTGCTCTGGTAAGTGTCAGTTGTAAGGCTTGGTGAGATGGGGCAGGGACCAACCTGTCCTCTGTGGTGGCTGCTACATACACCGACTGCAAGGACAGGGTACAGGGTCACTCCTGGAGGCAGCGCATAATCTCTGTTATAGTATGGTCACTCATAAATAACCCTTGCATTTCCAAACTACAAATTAATTAGATGTAAGGTAGGTGTTAAATGCAAACATACCGAGTAATACGTATGTACAATTTATTTAAAATACTTTTTAACATACATATAAAAAATCCTCACTATTTATACAGTCTAAGTTCTAGCAACATATACAAATACTGAGCAACTACAATACATGCTGAGGTAAGAACATACATTCTGGGAGAATACTCAGGCCAAACAAGATTGAAATACATTTTTATATCCATATGTCTTCACATGTAAAAGAGCGCCATTAAATGTACCTCTGCTTGTATTGTACACAGGAGAATTCTAATCTTAAGTGTGTCATGCAACTCACATTTGGGAATCAGTGTTTAACAGTTTGAAGTGTACATTTTAAACCCAACCGTTACATATTCAAACTTTTCTTCTTAGCCCTAGCAGATAACATGTTCAAAGTTGAAAGCAGGGAGCACAGCTTGGGACCAATTTCTTTCAGAAAAGGGACTAAAATTCTTAAAAACACCCATTCCAGTCACAGCTTAAAAAATAAGCTTAAAATTCTTACACCATCTCAGCCTACAGTATATCCACAGTTCCATCATACCTAGCCTACAGTAAAAATTATATTCAAGAGTGTTAATTTTACTGACTTGAAGACATCCATTTATTTTTATGGTAGATTAATTTTTCTAAGCCTGAACTGGTTCAGTTTGAGAATGCAGAGGTTTCTTAACTTTGCTGAAATAAGGATGTAACGTCCCACCCCTTTCAGAAAAATCAGATTATTTCAATCTCATAGTTGCTGCTGCTGGGTTCGAACACCTACTTACCTGTTTAAGCAAAACTACAAAATTACAGGCAAGCTTCATCAAGCAGAAAAAGTTGCAGTAACATCCAAAGTACAACTAGAGGCAGGAATTTCTTTTTCATGAGTGAGTCTTACATGGGCCTTACTTACATTCACAATTAGGGTTAGACACCCAGCTAAAAAAACTTAAACAAAAAAAATTCTCGATGAATGAGAATGAATAATCAAAAAGTTGTAGAGCTGGGCTTTAAGGTATCACAAAGTATCTAGTAATATATTCTAGATGTTGAACAGGCCATAAGTAATTTTGGATTACTGAGTTTACATATAGCCCCCATGCAAACAAATGTTGAAGTGGTAAGTTAGGATACCGTACCATACCGACATGGTGGCAGCCTTCTTGAACAGTATTTTAGTTTTGATTTGGTTGTTTTCCACCTGGTTTAAGGATCCTGGGCAATAAACAAGGCTGACTTGACTCACATCACAGAAAAAAAAAGAGTAACCACTGAAGTCCATAAAACTGGGCTAATATGGGGGTGGGGGGTAGGGGTGTCACATGCATAAATTAATTCAGCATCCTCCCAACAGTGCTGTTGCAATAAAAATAAAGCATTTTTCTTGTGGGTTTTTTCTACTACTTAGGTTAAAGAGCTGTGCTTTGTTTCTAACAAGATAAAAAATGGCAAATACGACACGCAGATTGTTTTCATTTCATGATTACCTTGCTAAAACTAGTCTACGTTATCCCAAATAGAAGACTGACTGCAATGTTTTCATAGTAGAGAACACTGGAACATTCAAAGGATACAAATTCCATTAAACGTTTCTGAAATGGAGATTCTTTGGGACAGTACTGGTTCTCTTGCAAAGATTTTGGAATCATTTATACTTCTAATAAGAACAATCATAAGAAAAGCCCTAAGGCTAAAGTTTTTCAGTTGTGCTAAAACGTACCATATGTGCTAATGCGTGTATAACACAAACTGTGCACCATTAGAGTATTTGTGTGCTTCCTTAAGCACTCACAAAAGTATATACATAGCTTTCTTTGTATATGCTCACATCTTAACACACAACAATACATACTCCAGGGGACAGGGACAGAGACAGGACAGGAGGACAGGGTGAACCTCTCTGAATTCAGTCACCTCAAACACCTGGATGCTTCTTGCACATCGACCATCAGGGAAGTCTGAATTTGAGGCAGAGGCTATTCGGAGTAGCCTTCATTTAGTAAGACAAAAGAAGTTGCCACACAGTTAGCTTGTATGACAGCCTGTGCCTCCTGGATCCCCAGGAAGGAACAAGACTGAGTGGCTTAAGGAGATGAGGCAAAAAACAAGATTGTACAGACAACAGATTCTAGTTTTGGAAGACTAACAAAAATGGTGGGACCTTTCTGAGGAACACACAGCTGATGACTCCTATGTGTGTGAACAAAAGCCAAAATAATCTAATTTAGCTGATTTTGCTAATCAAAACTGGTTTGTGCCATGAAGTTAATGAGATTTTTGCCATCAGTCCTGACAGTAGTTTTTAAAGTCCGAAGTTGTACAGGCATTGTATAGGGTAAAATTAATTTTAGAAGCTATAGTGCTTACATATAGATCTTAGAAAGTTAGGAGCTTTGGGTTTTGAGGGTTTTTTCCCCCCAGAAATAGTACCATTAGCAAGAAATTATTTGCTTTCGTACTTTAAACTATTTCTCCCACTTTATCATTCACATCTATGAATTACTGAAGCTAATCTTGAAGAGTTCTTCTCTCATGTCTGACAGACAATTGTACAGTAGTAATAAAAAAAGTCCACGGTTTTGCAGGAGACAAGCTGCAATTATATATACAGCTTAAAGAAAGGCAGAATTACTGGTTTCCCAGACCTTTTGGTTGAACATTGTATTATTTAAGACTAACAATATCAAAACAATGCAATTAAAAAATGAAACTGTCAGCTTTACGGACCTGGCTTTTAAAAACAAGCCATCACTCTACCTTCCTCATGAGCTAACTTAGTTCATCCTTACTCCCAGCGGAATGGGCCACGCTCTGTGGGACCTGGTACACCAATTCGTCAGTGGCACCTGGCCCCAGTTGCCCCTTCGGCGTATCGTACAGCGCCTGTGCTGATGATGTACTGTCTGTCCTAGATAAGAGTTTATTGTAAGTTCCAACCAGTGGAGGAACTTGATTCCCTGCAGATTTGAAGGTGGAAATGGAAGGAACGCCAAGAGGTGTGCTGGGATGGCTGGACATGTCCATGATTATTGGAGTAGCATACTCTGGTCCAGTTATAGGTAGTGGTTCAGCATAAGCATGGTAAACTTCTTGTATGGGTGAATTGTAAGGGTCCAAATCGGCGTAACTTGCTTCTTTCCCTTCCTCGGGTTTAAAGGTTGATCTCTGATGAAGCGTGCCGACAATTCCCCCTACCAGTGGCTGAGCGTACTCTGTGTTGAAAGCCCAACAAAACAAAACAAAACCACACTTAATGGATTATTTTATTTTTTTTTAACAGTGGCATCACATTAAATACAACCTGTCAATAGTGTCACAGAAGTGATTATCCTAGATCAAACCAGTGGTCCGTCTCTGTCTGCCAGTACCAATTGCTTTGGAAAAAAGTCATTTCCACCCAATTGTTAAAGCCACTGGGACAGCCACAACATCCCAATTTCTCAGGTTTATGCTTCTTCTCTTGTGAGCTGCAGTTTCCCATGCTGTAAATCTGTCTCAAAGTTTTTTGAAACATTCTTCCCTGCAACATTAAAATTAAGTGAATTATCCTGCCTGGCTCTGGACAAAAAGCAGTCCTTGGGGGCGGAGGGTTTGTCTTCTGAGGGAGGAAGCCTGCATGTGGTCAGCTGAGATGTTTTAGTTCAGCAGATAATCTGAGTTACAAAAACTGGAGGTGAGAAACCTGGCTAGCTGGGTAAAAGCAGACAAGCAGCCAAAAAGAGGAAAGTAATTCTGCCTGCTGTGAAGCCCTAGTTCCTGTATGCCTGCGTATTTCTGCCATCAGCATGTAAGCACAGAACGAAGGGCATAGTCGGTCATCTTCCTCTAATGACTGGTTTACCAAGGAAAGGGCATATGCCGTTAGCAGTAACTCCTCCTTTCCTAGATCAAAAGAATAGTTCCCTACAATGACAGTACGGATTAAATAAAAGTGCATAAAGATAACGGGGTGAAATTATTTCCAGTGCATGAAAACATAACCAAAAAAATCCTTCAACCCTTTATGTGGTTTAAAAACAAGTACAAGTAAAGAAACTTTCAGTTACTGCATTAACTTGGGAAAGTGTCTGTCCACAGAACATCAGGTCAGTCAATACATACTTTTATGATACTCCAAGAACACATTTGTAAAAGCCTGCGTTTTAAGAAATGCCCTTGCCAACCAGAAGTAGTCATTTCTCCTGTTCCCCAAAGCAAACAGGAAATAATTAAATGTAGCCAAATTCCTGACATTTTTTGGCATATCAGATATGTATATATATATGTATCTATGTATTACATGGCCCACAAAAAAACAGTAAAATGTACCTGCAGACTCTGTTTGCAGCATTGTTGGGACTTCTCTTGGTCTTAGGTGACTAATTTCACTGCTGCTGTAGCGTACAGGAGTTTCTTCATGTTCTGCTGATTTGGTCGGGAGAAACTGCTTCATTCCTTTCCACCATCCTTCATGTGATTTAAATAAAAAAAAAAACCACACCCAAGACTGCATATATACTATGTTTTAAGCTACTAAAATATTTTTACACCACATCTTATATTTTGTAGTAGCAGGTAAACCACTCAGTTATCACTATTTGCATGACCCTAAGGTTGCAAGACATTTTAACATTTTCTGGCAGACTGAAGATTGAGAGGTGACAACGTAACTGTCTCCCAGTCAACTTGCCTGAATGCTCCCCCTTCAAACACCTGCAGAGCTAGTGCAGTCTAATGAATCTAACCCTGAATGTTCATTCGCAGCAGTGGTGGGGCTACTTATCACATTAATACACTCCTAAAATACAACACAGAAAATAGTAAAAAAGGCAACTGTAATTCCCATTTGTAAATCAAGTATTTACAGAAAATTTTAGACAGTCTCAGATATGACTCAGTGTATAAAGAGTACATTTAATTACTGTGGTTTCAGGCTGTTATTGTCATGTTTCTAACTCACGTTGTTGAAAAAGGTTATCAGTGAGTATTTGCAAAAAACCTGAATAAAAAGGATTTTAACTTCAGTGGAAATGAAAAGGAATGACTGTAGTCATGAACATTTTCTTGAGAGAAGGTAGGGAGGGTTGGTTTTGTTGGGTTCCCATCCCTTCCCCCAGTAGCCAGAGCAATTCTAGTTTTGCTGGGCATTAAAGTATTTCATTCTCTCTGTATGAGACCATCCTGTAGGTGAAGCCCAGGAAACTGGGGATTCGAAACCACAGAAAGCTGTTTAACAAAATTTGAGGTAGCCTGTGGGAAGGGACAGACAGAGGTTCTTCAGAGAAGTGCAGTAACATTATTCTGATATTGCATTTTGCCAATTTTCTTTTAAACCAGACCTGCATACTGGACATTTAAATTTAAGCAAACTGGAAAAACATCTGGCATGACCATCACTGACATTTACATACAGAATATTTTGAGTCTAATGTTTTAAGACCACAGTGCTATGACCTATAAGAAATGCACACATAATAAATAAAAATAAGGATAAGACATACATGTGAGCAAACACATATATGGAAATTTTCAGCATGAGGTCAGAGAAGTGAAGCACGGTCATACAGACAGCACAAACCCAGCTGCTGCTGCAGCCCTTTACACTGCAGCACCAGTGTTTTCAGGATACTTGCTAATTGCTCCTTGAAGGAATTGCCTGATCCCACATTAATGGGGCACAAGACAGTAGGATGGAAAATATGCCTGAAAGGGGATGCAAACAGTCCCATGTGCTTACTAGGGCAACGAAGAAGGGCAAAATTTGACAGACCTTATGCACTAAGACAAAAGATTTTTTCCCAGGACAAAATACAGTAGCAAATACATGATTATGAAATGTATCAAGACATTCCTAATAAATTATTTTTCCCCTCATGTTGTATAAGTAAGAGGTTCTAAACTTTGTTTACTAAAAAAAAAAACCTGAAGCTGTAAGCTGTTACAGGAGACAAGACATTTTCTATTTCTGAAAACAAATTCAGAGAATGAAGCCTTTAAGTCTGTCCAGAAAAGAAATTCAGCATTCGCTATGCCTGAATCAGTTAGCACTAGAGAAGCTTCTGCTAGTGGGAATTGTCTGTGTGACTGCAATCTGAAGTATATGCATCAAAGCAAGTAAAGGATTTCATAAAGCCATTTTGTTACCTGCACGGTCCCAGTAAGGCAGATCGTAAGTGCCCTCACTTTTTTTCTTGCTGTGGAAGAAAGAAAAAGGGGTATTTTAGCTAGTCTGCTTACCGGACGATGCATTAATTAAAGCTCAGCAACTATCACCTCGGCTCTAACTGGTCCTCAAATTTAAAGTAGAATCACCAGTAACCTGGCTTGCCATCACCAGTCTGCTGCTACTGGAGAAATCAGTTTTCAGTAAAAGCACTTCTAATGAAAACAGTTACAAAAAGCTGTTTTCTCTATTCAAGTGAACATTTTCTCACAGAGAATACAATTGAGAGAAAAAAAATCCTTCCACAAGCACGGACGGTGTAGTTCCCATAGTGTTACATGCAGCATTTCATTCCCACACAGCAGGCTAACATTCACTTACAGGACTTTCATTAATCTATTCATTTACCGGTTTCTCCAATGCCACGCACAAACTAAGATAAGAATCAGAGTAGTGAAGACCATCACCAGAACTGGAACCAGAACTGCTGCCAATGCCACATCTGAAAGCCATTAAATTAAGTGGTGTCAGACAGAAGAGCTTTTCATATATCAATTTTTCATTTGAAAATTACTTGGGTAAAGCACACAGATTTTACGTATAGCGTCTATCACACCAGATCCCCCAGCAACGCTACCCTGCTGGATGCTCCCACAGTGGAAACGTCAATTAACATCTAGCTCTTCTACACATATGCACAGCTGCGGTTTTTGCAAGGTGTTTCATCAAAATCAACAGATTTGTTTCAATGTAAGATTTTTCTGTTAGAACAATGTATTTTATTATTGACAAGGAAAACAGAAGAGCCCAGTTATATGCAGACACTTAAGTGTGAACCTCCTATAAGAAGTAAATACCACGGGACTGTAACAGTTAATCACTATCAGCCTAACGCCGGGTCTGCCAGTGACATGAGACCATGCTGTCCCCTTCCATCCATGACAATTTTCTTTGATAAACAAAATGATGATCATCATACGCCAGATGATGTTTTTGGGATGTCATGTCAACATGACTGCTCCACAAAAGATTAGCTATGTCCAAAGTGTTTTGTCCTCAGAAATTATCAAATTACATAACAGGGGGGAAGTCCAAGTTGCAACTTCTTCTGACAAAGTTTGTTCAGTGATTAAGCTGAATTCAGTTTGAACAAGAGTTTTGAAAGACAGAACTTAACATATATATATAACTTAACATATATATGACTTAGAAGATTGGGGTTGTTTCTGCATGCAGTGTGTAACTGTACGTTTTTTATCATATGTAAATTTAATAACTGTTAAATATTAAAAAGAAAAGATTCATAATTTGCAATATTATATTAAGTGTTGAGAAAATTTAAATTCAGAAAGCACACTTAATATACGCCAAAGTACTATAGGAAGTTCCCAACCCCTTCTACTGCTTAATGGTGGGTACCTTTGGTTACACTTGGAGTCACTGTGGTGTTTTTTATTTCAGGTGTGAAGGTTGTTTTATCTGTCTGCAACGAAGTCTTCACTGAGTGAATGAAATCATCACTGAAGTCATCATTCTTGTTGTCATTCTTGTTCTGAGGCGGTGGTGGTGGCATGGTGATTTTAGGAGCACGGCCTTTAGGAGAAAAGAATTTATAAAAAAACTTTTTTTGAAGTGCTACTTTTCCACGTTTCCTTTTCAAAAGACAGCCAGAACAGTTTGCTCTAAAGCTTTTGTTTACATTATATAATGATGGAAAAACCCCCATGAATCAATAACATGGCAAGCAAGTCACTGCTGTCTTCAGAAACACTTACTTTCTAAATTACCTTTTTTACATCTAAACTGGGGATTTTCCAAGTTAAGCGTAATAACTTTGGAATAAATTCAGACGTATTCAGATGTATCAGTTACAGAAGGATTATGTAGCTAAGAAGTGCTTTTTTTTTTTATAACTGAAAATATACCTCCAGTGTATCTTTGCCAAATTATTTCATTGCTTGTCTTGCACAGTTGAAAGGTTTTCAGTTGCCTTACCTATACTGAACTGACATCCTAGCAATTCTACTTTCATTGCAATTTTCTGGTGCCATTTTAAGGGGTTAATCCTAAAAAAGCGTGCAACAATAGGTGGAATGAAATTATTGCGAACTTCCTGGTACAATTCAGTGTTCCCTTGAAATATCTAGAAAAGAAAAAGAAAAAAAGAAGATACAGACGTGTTATACAAATGCAACAGCAACTAAATAACTACAACCAAGCCGATGTTTTATTTAGGAAAAATAAACGGTGCAGAATCCTGAAAATTCACCCCAGAACGCTGCTGCTGCTTGCACATCTCCACTCACTCAAGCCTATTAAATGTATAACTAAATGAAATAAATGGGGGGGTGTGGGGGTGTGTACGTGTATGCACACAACTACTTAATTCAGATTAAAGCTACCATGTAGTTCGCTACTGCTGCTCCCCAGGCAATGCCTGCTGGTGAAGACATCTGGCATGTTTATGGCGCTGCAGAATTCTAACAGGTTTTTTTGGTATTTTTCCACTTACTCTTCAAATAGAAATCAGTTGTGACAATGCGAAAGCAAAAATTACGCGGTGCCTTTGCACAGCTTAATAGTTTAAGCATAGTCTGCCCTGTGACTGGGTCCGGCATCTATTAGAAAGCATTAAGAGACATAGCCCAGTGTCTAATCACACTGTCCTCTAGAGGTTGCGTCTGCAAGGGCTGAACCACAAGCTTCAGCAAAATGTTCAGAACATGAGCGCTCTCTTCAGTGTCTCATGCGGAGGGAGCCCTGTGGTTCTGGAAAAGAAGGGCACAGACTTTTAAGAAGTGCTGAGCTAAAGCTGATCCTTCGCTGCTGGGCCTCGCACACAAAGAACTCATCAAAATTTCACAGTAGAGAACAGGTTTGCCTGTTTGACATTTGAAGCCTGTCAGCGGATAGTTGCGGTATAACACAGTGTAAGCACACCGACAGATTCACAGCCAACCACAGGTTTTGCACTGAGCTGCTTAAAACAATATAGAAACTAGGCCCAGCACTCCAAGCCAGCAAGCCATCCCCTCCTCTTCTTTGGGAGGGCTGGTTTGGTATCATGCCTTCAGGTAGGAAGCGAACGGTCTCTCCGTGTTAGGGCACAGGAGTTGGGCTTTGGCTCTGCAAATGCAGTTCTTGGGCACCACTGCAACACGTCACCAGAGAGGTGACAGTAAATGAGTAACACGATTGCTTTTAAAGCAGTGATACAGGTATTGCAAATCCTGCCGGACATAATGCAGAACAGCATCATGGCACCTGCCTGAAAAATAAGTATTATAGAGAGTTTTCTGCTCACTCGTAACGCTTCTGCTCACACCTTGCCACTCTTATGGACAAGCACTGTATGGAGTAACAGCTCATGAGTCCGGATAAAATGGAGCAGTCAAGAGTTTTTAGCACACTTCTGATTGATGCAGATTGCTAGTGTTTCAACCTTGATACAGAAGACAGAGATTTTTGTATTGCACTTCTATGCTTAAATTTTTGTACCACAATGACTAGAATAGCCCTACAGGGGATTATTCCAGAACTAATACAATTATTCCAGGAAACTATCCATTCAAAAGCCCCCAAAACCCCAAACTCACATGTGGGCTCCCTGACATACATAACGTGTCCCCGCTCTCAAAAGACACACAAGCCCCGTTACTATTCTTCACACATAAGAATTTTGGGTTGTCCTTACATAGGCATTAATTGTCTTTATGTTTGAAAGCAGTGACTGATCAAATAGACCCATAGTTTTGTTAGGCATGGAAAAGAAATCACTTGGTAGGTTAACTGAAGTACTTGATGGTTGAGTGTATTGTTTTTTTTAAAATTAAATTAGTAACCAGCATTTTCATTTTTATGTATCCGTGTAACACTGTCAAACTAACTGCTAACCCATTTGTAATACTAAAAGTCTATATAAGCAAACACAGGGTATTTGCCTTGAAAATGTACGGTCTCTCTTCTTCCCCAACTTACTGCAGGGCAGATTTACAAGCACGTGGCTCTCGGTGATGTTTGTCCTGTTCTGAATTTAAGCTTATTGTTTTTAAATATACTTACTAGCAATGAAGTAAGGCAGGGGCAAGTCTGTGATGTTATTTTGGAAATAAATAAATTAGTAATACAAAGCCCTCACATTTTGTGTGTCCAAGTATTTACAATCTAATGAGCTGTGGCAAAACCACAGTAGAGCAGGTTCCCATTTAGAGCTAATTTTTCCCTAAACATACAGAGGTGCCTCTCTGAGGGGATGCACCCAGCCTGAACTCCTGTACTCTATTCCTTGTTTGCGCTGTGCCGTGCCAGTGCCCACGACTGAAAGAAGGTGCAAGCTGCACCCGGCTGGGCCGAGCAACAAAAGCACAGGTTACAGATTCAGAAAATAGATGCCCCAAACTGAAAGTTAATTTCCCTTCGGGTTTCTGAGGCTGAGCATGTAACAGCAAAGGCAACAAGAATCATTAACATTCACTATTATCTGCAAGAAAGATTAACAGTAAAGTAATTCTTTACTCCAGGCTTTTATTTGTGAAGGTTTTGATGTCAAGTGTTAGAATAGTAACTTAATCTACAGCTCATTATTTTTTTTTAGTTTAATTTTTCACTCAAAAAAAATGCTTCAGATTAATACAGTGCAAGTTTTTTTGATAAGAACTTTCATATTCCATTTATTATCAAACTGTCTCTGTTTGCCTCTATGCTGTCAAAGAAAACTGCAACTTTGATTTGTCTTTTTTCCCCAATTCAAGCATTTTATTCCTGTTTTTCATAGATCAAAGTTTTAAGAAAGGCTTTTCCTGACAGATCTGACAGATCTCCAGAAGCTATTTGCAAAGAGGACTACAGGAAAGCCATGGAAAAGCTCCTACTCTCCTGAACATTAGGAATGTCAAACATTTTTCAAAAGAACATGGAATAACAGCTCCTGGTTTGTCTGGTGTGCAATTATGTAAGGCTCAAAGGGAGAAGCCCGCACCCATCTGCATCCAAAAGCAGAGCTGAGATGATGTCAGACAGAGGAAAAATCTGCTATTTTGAAGTGTAAGAGATCGATCACAGTGAACTCTTACTTCTGTCATTTAACTACAGCTGGCACTTCCTGAACACATGTGGTTCTTTGTGCATTGCACCTAATGATACAAAGAGTGTAAANTCAAAAATAACTGCAAAAAAGGTAAAAAAAAAAAAAAAAAAAAAAGAATCTGTTGCCTGTAATTGCAAGCTCCACAATTTCTTCCACTTCGTGAACTTGCAAGAAAATCAATATGCTCAAATTAAAAGGCAACAGCTGCAAAAGTTTTCTAAGAAAGTAATCAAACTAAACATGAAGCCTAAATCTTAGGCAGCCCACTAGTTGAGATTTTATTTTATGGCCATGAGAGGGCACTCGAAAACTAGCAATGCTGAATTTATTATTTTTTTTCCTTGAAAGCTTCATACTAACAGTCTGTTAGTTCATGTGTAGGTTCAAGGAGATGGACCAGCCCCGACAGTAAAGCCTCTTCCTTTCAGGAAATCGTCCTACTGTGATTATGTTCAGTGTTCAAAAGCCTCTTAATCTAAAAAGCAAGATACTTCATCAAGGTAGGATGCTACATCCGACCTTGAAACATTTTTAACCCATAGTAAACAGAAGAAAACCAAGTACAGCTGAACAGTTATCATTCTTAAGACTCATTTCTAAAAAGTTACTAGGTTACAAGTTACTATTACATGTATGTAATGCCACAGGCCTATGGGAATAAGGTAAATTACATCAACGAATTTTAAGAAAAAGAAGGAAATTCTAGTTCCAGCCAGGTTACCAAGAATCCTCTCATTTGTTTAAGAAAATCTGATCTGAACCGAACCACTGGGAAAACCAGGTAGAACATTAATCTTCTTATTTTTACTATTAAATACTGCAAACGTGTAAACACAGGGTAAATAATATTATCTTGCCACTAACATTAGGTAGCTTTTCTATGTGGCAAAGCATTTGCAATCTCAACATTCCATTTCATCTTTTAAGAATGAAATTATTTCATTCTTTAAGCCCCTCTGCAAGGGCTGTTTTATTATACAAGAAAGAAACATGCCAGTATTTTGTCAAAAAGTAAATTTAGCAAAAACATTATAAAAGATGGAAAATTATACAATCCTTAACATTTACTATGTAACCACAAAAGGGTAAGAAAGTAAACCTTAATTCTGAAACATACAACTTATTTTGGAAGAAATCTGACTATTCTTAAAGGGACACAGTACCAGACAGCCTACCACTGGCAATGAAAGTTTCTTGTAGAGAATATTCCCATCCCCAATTAGTAATTAGTAATAAAGACACCTCTGAATTTCAGAACTGTTCAAATCCTTACGTATTTTCCTATTTTTTTTTCAGCATAAATGCTCTTTATGATTCAAAATTACACTGAAAAGGAAAATTATTTAATGCTTCCTCACCGTACCACAATTGGTTGTATTTACAAGTGTGAAATCTCCATAGAACATACCTAGAAAGCGTGTGGTATTTTTACCTTATCTTTATCCATGCCAGGTTCTCTGTACACTGTCCATTTCTGTGCATCATCACTGTATAAAATTCTGTAGGCTGAGACATAATAGTAGTACTCTGCTAAGGTTGATCCAGTAGTTATGATACCTGTGAAAATGAAGGTGCCCAGTTAGGAAAAATTGTCCGTACCAGATTGTAAAAATTATTAGATCAGCTTTTGAATCCAGAAATATTTAGCTGGAATCTCCACTGGTCCAGTTACGTTTCAAAAAGTTTATCCAAGGTGCCAGGGTTGGACACTTCTTCAGTGACTGAAACTTAATAATCATTTAACTTACGTTTATATTTTAATTCTCACTATATATAACCTTGCTAAGCACTTTCCCCCCATTTCTTGATGGAAACGGCCTCTTCATTTGACCATGGCCCGCTCCTGTCTCCAGCTGCCAAGGCAGCACCGTGCTTTCCTGCTTTTGTACTGCCAACTGAAAAGCACCCTGGAAGGACCCGTAGCTTCCTAAAGCTGACACTTCAGCGGTGCAGAATGACTCACATAGGGAAGCTGTTTTGTAAAAGCTTATTAGCACAGGAATTAGAGGAGTAATGTCAAATCCAAAGAGTCCCCAGGGAGGTAATAACAAAGGCTGCTGGTAAATCCGAGTTGCTTAACGACAGGAAGCCAAGCTGCTGATGGCTGCATGAGTTTACAGAGACCAACTTGTGCATTTGAGAGAGAGAGACAAACCCAAACTCATCAAAGGAAAACCTTTCAAGGCAGTCTTAAAGCCTGGGACTCTATGACGCACTCTACCTAAAGCCACTTTATTTTTGATTGCAAATACACCAGTTAACAAAAGCAAATCACCTCTGAACAATTCAATCTAAATAGAAAACACTAAGATCAGCACAGAATACACAATAGCTGCACTGTCAGGTCTTAGGCTACCACCGAGGTTAACCCCAAAATGCAAATGCCTCAGTGCCTCACTACTCAGCATGTGGAGATCAACAGAAACAGGTAACCATGAGCTCGCTCGCTCAACTTCGAGAATGTGAGGCGAACCATCCACAGGGTATTGGGAAATGGCATCTCCAATGGCTGTCTCGCCAAATAAGAACAGCTACTAAAATCACAACGGCTGATCCTTCACAATCTCTGTGAAGGAGAAGAGCCTGACCCAGCCTCTGGCTGCAACAGTCTGCACCGTTTGGTCCGTTTGCTGAGGAAAAGCACAACGGACTGGTGAGGGGCCCACCATCCCTGACTCTCAGCCCAAGGTCCCCTTCAGGCAAGGAGGTGAAGGGGAGGCTGCCAGCTGGTTTAGTCTGTCTGCTCCTTATCTCACTTTGCACTCCAACTGTTCCTGTCTCCACTGTTGGATTCACTGCACACGTGACAGGCAGTAGGGAAAACCCAGAAACATAAGTCAGGATACCTGCACCTGAGGTACCAGTGGAATGAGCTGACTGGATATGGATTTGCACCTCCAAGGAGACAAACAGCTGGAAAAAGCAAGCACAAAGAATCCAATAAACCCACAGAAAAACACTTCAACAAATTCTGATGGAAGAAGTGTTTTCTACCATGAAACTCCACCTGTTCAACTAACTCCAGGCTCCTCAGTGCATTAGCTAGGACATGGAACCAGCTTTGCTGTAATGGTAATTAAATGTTACCGGGACTTTATCTAAGACCAAGCCCTGGAAAAAAGGATGTCAGTTACCAAACTTTCTGAACGTCACTTAAAAGCCACATCAGATTCACTTACCTGTTATTCTCTTTTCTTTATTCAAGTCAATCTGCAACCACTGATGTTCATCACTGATAAATGCAGCCCAAGGAGGACCAACCCTTTTTAGTCTGGCATTTTCAGGTTTCCAAATGTTCACCTGTCCTGTTTGGTCCGACCACTCAAGAACAGATGATGCTGTGATCTGGGAATCAGGGATTACCCCAGATTCCATCCCCAGTGTCCCATAGCAACCTGAGCAACAGAAAAGTTGAGGATTCCAAATGAAAATTCAAGTTACGCAATTATTTTACCTGCTTTTACAACACTACCAACAAAACACAGTCTGCTACTTTCTAAAAGTGATGCTGGAACCAAACCTGTAGATTTGAGTACTACATGATTTATGCCTGTTCAAGAGTAATGTGGATATTCTCTCAATCATCATCCACACAGAGCACTAGAAGAGAAGCTTTGGGGGAACTGTCATGGTTTAATAGTATGTATGGCTGATGCAGGGATAGGAAACAGACTACTTAATCATTCATTCCTTTTTTGTTTCTATATAACTTCTTGGTTTTTAAACCCACCTCAGTATCACAATGTTAATTCAAACAATACACCAAAGAACGTAGAAAGCCATGTCATAATCCTGGCCTTGACCTCAAACACACTCTTGAAATTAATTGTATTTTTTTGTCACCCTTCCTACTAAAGGTTTATTCCCATGTTGCATTCTGCTGATGGCTAAAAAACATCTCCTAAATTCCTGGGTAAATTTCCTTGTGGCTAGTTGATATCCATTTTCTCTTTGCTAAAATCTTGTTCTCTAGTTTTCCCTTTCCAGAGGTGTATTTCCCAGACAGATCAGCAGAGAGCAATCTTTGCCTTCCGTCAGCAGCCTGAACCACCCCAGCCAGGTTTCCCCTTTGCTGTGAGCTGCCCCTCTCCCTGCAGCCCTCCTCTGCACCAAGGTTGGGTGCTCATCCCTCAAGGGAGGCGAAGGGGGCAGAGCCCATGTGTGACTGGATCTCAGACAAGGCTTTGTCAATGTCCTCTGTGATGGCATTAGCAGTTTGTTGTCTTTACTGGACGTACTTCACCTGCTACAGCACAGGATCACATCAGCACTTCACTAACCAAATTCTTGCCCTCACCTGTTGTTTCTGTCCAACATGCTGCCAGTTTGAAGCAGAAATGTCTGTCTCTATATACGCAACCTTATACTTTTTGCTCTGTGATTCTTCAATTAATTTCTATTACTCAAGTGTCAAAGTCAGCCAGGTTTTCCCGTACAAATAGTTTAATCTTCCCCTGCACTGACTACACCTCTAACATTAATAACACACCAATATTTTGTACCATGTCATGAAACCACCTATTACGGAAAAAACACACTAGTAACTTCACCACAGTCTGATAAACCTCATTTGAGCATACTACACAGTCCTCTTTTTCCTTCAGCTAACTCCTAGGCCACCCAACTACATACATTTTAATTTAGACCTGCATCTTGTCTCTAGCTTATTCAATAATTTCTCATATGTGTCACTGAAATCGATAGTTGAGATCAGCATTTTCTCCTATCTCTTCATACTTCCAGGCCATTTAATTACTTTCATATACACTAGCAGACCACATTTTGAAAGACAAAAACCCCCAACAAACCCTGCCTCAATCACCGTGTTTAATATTCTCCATGCATAAGGTCACCAGACATGCAATTCTTTCTTCCAGCTCTTGCAGAGGTCTGGGAGAGAAATTATTTTTATATAACGTGAATTATATTTTCTAATTTTTGCTTATTTGTATACATTTCCATTTCCATGTGCCCATCAAATTCCTGCCTTTATATCCCCATTCAGCATCACTTTTACATATGTAAGCAGTATGTGTATGATTCCCATCCCCCTCTTTTTTTTTTGTTGTTTTGTTTTTAACTTTATCCTTACAGAAAACAAACATCAGGCTTTTGTTAGTTTTGGTGTTTTTTTTAATACTGTTATTAAAACAGTTAAAGAGACTAAGAAAAGGCCACCATCTTTCATAATACTTCCAACATCCAGTCAAAGATGGCATTTAAAGTGACTTAGAGAAAAGCCGGCTTCCATTTAGAAAACTGCAGCTAATTTATTTGGAAAACAGATAATTGATAGAAAGTAAAAACATGCAAAATAGTAAAGCTTTAAGAAGGCGGAATACCTGTTATAGCAATCACATGTAAACCTGATACACATTTACACAACAAAAACATGGCAGCCAAGAAGTAACACAACTTATACACACAGCAAGACCCAAGAGATGCTTTCCAGAGCAAGAGAAGTAAGTAATTTATTACATAGCATTCAACTGAAAGAATACGGGAGAAAAAAAAAACAGCAAAAGGGGCTGCAGAAAGTTTATTCTGCTTGCTTTCTTAGCAGGCAACAAGGAAAGTTCAAGGAGTAAACCTGGAAAAAACCTAGAATGTACAGTTGGAACAAATAAAGAACAATTAATAAATGCCCAACTCTGCTTTAGGAGTACATTTAAAGTATGGGAGTCAAGTCACTTTAAACTAGACTGTAATAGAGGAGCATAACCTGAAAGAACCTCACTCTGCGGATAAGCGAGGCTTACTTTATGCATGACTGTATCTATGAACGTAGTGATCATTCATCATCAAAATGAGAGAGTAAAATAATTTAAAAGTATACATTACTGACGAATGCAGTAAAAAAAAAAGTCTAACAAGAACAAAAGCTAAGAAATGAAATACTTACACACCTATTTCACCAAGTATCAACATGTAGTACATGTGAGAATGCTTACCGCTTGTCTTAAACGTGAAGAGACTTGTAGATAACGGCCCCCTGCAGAGAACAAAAGAAGATGTTTTTTTTGTGGTAGTCAGTGAGGAAAATTGAAACAAACTGTCTTCAATTTATTTTTCTTGTCTGTCTGCTTGCCATCAAAACCTATGCACATATGCCTAAACAAGCACTTCACCATTAAAGTAACACTTCCTGTCACCAGTTGCAGTGCTTGCAGTACAAAAACCTTTTCAACTGAAATCTAGTCCCAAGATACTATCTGAGTCAAAGGCTTTCAAACAAACAGCTGCCCAGCAAAATGCAAGACTTCATTAAAATGCTTCCCATTTAAATCAAGCTAATCAAAATAACAAAAATCTATCTCCTCTGATGGCTTTCATTCCTTGGACTCCAGAGATAAAATGACAAGGTACACTCCTTTCCCTGCAACTAAAAAGTTGCCGTTAAATTATTACTTTTCCACAGACCGTTAGGAATTTATGGTTATGCCATGCATTCTGGAAGATACAATCTCTTTGCAGAATTTGGAAAATTAATATTTATGATCTAGAGGTAAAAAATACCTGGTAAAACAATCACATTGCAGCAAGAGAGCGTTGTGAGCATCTTACAGAAGAGAACCTGTCCATGGAACACGTAGCTCCATGAGCTGAAATTAATCCCAAGATGAGACACTACCAAGATCTTAAGTGCTAAAGATAAGGAGAACATCAGAAGTACACTTACACTTTTGAGGTGACATTGTTAGCCAGGGAGCCTTCATAGTAAGGAATGCCCTTGCTGATTACAACATTAATTTGGCCACCCAGAGTATTTGACACAACGCCTGCGTGAACACCAGCCATACAAAGTGATGATGACTTGAAACAGGGAGAAAAAGAAAAATTTAATACTATATTGCAAATAAACTAAGACACTGTATATTGTAGAGGCTATATTGTTAATTTAGAGTCTTTATTATTATTACATTAAGAAACTGTTCTTATTTAACTGTTATCTCTGTTACTAAGAAACCATACATCTTTGGTTTATTATAGAATTTATAAAAACACAAAATGAAGCTCCTACATTTCACTGCATCCTTGCCCAGATGTATTTGGAATGTAACCCTTGCAATCAAAAAAGCTCAAACAAACAGCAAGGTGAATTAGTCTGAAAAGGCCAAGCAGCCAGACTTTCAGGCTACAATAAATCCATTATGCAAGACAACAGAAGTTGAATACACAAATACATAGAAAAGCTATTACTAGAAAGCTCACTGAAAGTATGTTTATTCCTTTTCTCACAATTTAGGAGTGATGTACTGCAGATTTTGTAACTTAGTTAGCGGATGGATTATATTTTTTATTGTAACATGGTTTAACCACCCAGAACCCACAGTAATATGTGAATACAATTTGTTCTAAAGAAGCCGACTACCTAGATTGTACAGGTCAATGGAGATCAGTTATGCAAAAAGATTTTGCAGGGCATCCTGTTCCTTCCTTCTCTGCCTGGACAACTACTTCGCCCAGATCTGCGGTCACAGTGACACTTCCAGTTCCCTGGCTTGCAGGCTAGCTGTGCCACCGAGAGCAGGGCTGACTCACTACACCAGGTCCTTTGAGCACAGCACTGAGCGAGCAGAGCAAGATGCCGCTGTCTCCTGGAACAAAACTAGCCCAGGAGTTCTTCTCCAGCTGGGAAGCAAACCCTTTCAAGCCAAAAGGGCTTGACCAAGAAACATCCTATCACTCAGGAGGAAACAGACAGGCCAGTTCCAAAAAAGGCTTAGCAGCAGTGGCTTTGCACCCATCCACTGTGTGCACCAAGGTTCCTGGAGGATTGCTGGCTACTCACAGTGCCACAGGCATTTACAGAGCTATCCACAGCCGTTCCTGCAGTGTACGGCACTGGGGTGCGCACAGACACACTGCAATTCTGCAGCCCTTTGCTCACACTCAGTGAGAGTGGGATCAACCTGAATTTGAGAAGATCAATGGGGTCCAAGCTGCCTGTGAAGGACCATCTGGATATCTCCCCAATACAACTTCCAGAAACCATATTTAGGTTGTTATTACTAGTGTGGTGTCCCGGTGCGGGCTTGCAAGTCAATAAACAACAGATGATGACTGCAGATTTTTTATTTACTGTTAACAGTTGCTCCCCCAAAGTCCTCTGCTACCTGTTGCACATTGGCCACACTGCTCCGCCTATCAGTCCACTGGGTGCTACAGAGCCTCACCACAATTCTTTAAGAAGGAATCAACAGTTCCCTTCCAGAGAAGGAAGACTTAATGGATTATTTTCTCCCTCACATTATTTTAGAAACAGAACAACTTTCTCCATTGTGGCTTCTTTAGAAATAATCGCATGGTGCAGCAGGCCAGGATGCCCCTATATCTCAAGCTCACTGGCAAAAATACCTGCTCACCAAGACTTTTCCGAACATAATTCTCCTCAGTATTTTCACACATAAGAACTCCAACCCTATTACTCACCCCCCAAATATCCCAAAAACTTTCTAAATAACTGTAATTATGTCTTGCTCATGCACACAGCTCCCCTTTTGCTTTCCTATTTTCCCTCAAAAGATGGGATTCTGCAATAGATGCAGCACTCTCCTCCCTGCTCACCAGATGTCAGCAATGAGTGCTCCAAGTCCTCAAGGACTGTGGACATTAGGGTGACAGGCAAAGGAAACATAAGTTACATCTTAAAGCAGCAAGCAGCTGCTGATCATTTGAAAGAGATGCGTGAGAAATCTCTACCTGAAACTCTGCCTAAAGTGCTGGACAATTTGATTTCTTTCCACCTAACTTGACTTCTGGGAAATTCTCTGCCTTCAGAGCAATAAAGTATACAAAGTCACAGGGCATTAATTTCTAAAGTTTCCTTTTTTCTCCATAGAAGACAGTTTTTCCAGATTTTAGCAAAAAACTGTGCACAAGCAGAACTCCTCTGAACACTGTAAATACATTGGGCAGACAATCAACTTCATTTTGTTACTAGCTACAAAAATTACCTCACAGGTGTTTAGTGAGGACTCACTGTGGACCAGAAGATGTAACACGGTTATGCTGTGGTGACATTTTTACATATGGGTAATTATTTAAGCAGGTAGCCTAGGATTTACAGATATTTAAGAAAAATCAGAGGCACAGTTCAGGTTCATACTGAGTACTAAAATCTTTACTTACTAATGTTTTAAATTTATCTTTCTTCTGCGCTAGATCTATTGGCTTATTAAAAAGAGCATTTTAAGATAAATAAAGAGATTTAATGTAGGTTTTTACTAGATTGCTAGCAAAATTATAATCATTTAAAAATAAAGAAAGTAAACACTCTCCAGTCCTATGGCAGGTATGCTAATTCAGTTACAAATGCTTACATCAGAAAAACCGTTTATAGGTTTTGGTAGTGTTCTAAGTAAATATTAATTTCCAGTTTATAGGATTATTAATGTTACAGTATTAACTGTTTTGCAAATGTTTTTATAGCTGCTGAGCACAAATAGTATTTAGTCTCTCATGTCGTAACAAAAAAATTAAGAAAACCACTGCAACTGAGAATAGAGATGTATTACAGTGTCAAAAACAAGAGCACACCATTAACAGAATTGGTTCTCTCTTTATAAATCTGTATTTTCAAACTTGAGAAAGCCAACAAAAACAAAACAGGAAGTATAAAACAGTATTTTGATTGATCTACCCTTCTCAGCAGGCTTTACAAAGATGTTTTGAGTCTCTACTACATTTCTTCACTTCTTGGAGATGGCAACATCTGAAGCACCAGTCATTTAGAAGCTGTGCAAAAAAATTAGTAGCACGGTATTCGCTTCAGGACATACAAATTCCAGAACCCAGGCAGCAGAATTAATGTGTACAACTATAATTGATTTTTAATTATTCAGTGTGTGTTTTACCAAAACTCAAGCAAGACTGTGGTATTTTTACTTACATCTCTGTATCCATGGGGAATAGTGCCTGAAATATCAGCAAAAGGAATCACACAGCCAGCTGGACAATACTTACTGGAAGAGAACAAAATATCAAGTCAAGATATGCATGTAAGTACAACTCTTACAATGTTATAAAATAGTCACCAGGTTTTTGATTGACAATACACTGTTATTATTCATATATCACCTTATTTAAGGCTATATCGTTAATTGAAGACATATCAAATCAGACAAAAAAAATACTTAGGAAGAGAAATATGTAACAGGAGAACAGACATCTGAAAAAGTTTTTTAAAAGCCTCAGCTGAAACTACAGTTCCAGTCTCCATATAATAAATAGAGCCAACATTTTGTAATATAAATACTGCATGACTTCTGTAAATTGAAATTCATATAAGTACCAATATTAATGAATTTTATTTTATGAATTTGAGACTTGCATATCTGTTTGCATACTTAAATAATATATCTGAAAAGTAATGTTCTTTTATAATAATACCTCCTTGCAATACTTTGATCATAAAAAAACCAGCCAAATTTAGTTAATACCACGAGCTCACGAAAAGCAAGAGGCAAGACATCTTCACCTTTGATGCATGACCATGTTCATGTTCTAGTGCCATTTCATAGTGCACATTCAAAAACTAATAAATCTCCAGGAATAATAAATTATTAACATTTTCACTGCAGTTCAACAACAGTTGAAGCAACTTTGCAGGTACCACAAAAATGCAGAGGTTGCACTTTGAAGCAGTTTACGACGCCAGGGCTGAAGCTCTCTAAAAGGTAAGTTTATGTACTTCACAACAGTCTGCAGCTTCAGATGGAAACGGAAAAGGAGAAAACAGGGAAATGATGTATGTTTCCCCCATCAGAAGGTCCAGAATTTTATGTCTCTGTCATTCACACCAAACTGTGAAATGGGTTTGTAATTTTTAATACATTTCATAGTATTAGTGCTCCTTAGATAACTGTAATATGAATTTCAGTATTTAAGGTATATATACCTGCTGTAATATGATTATAAAGGTAGTATTCTTTCCAAGGGAATGAGATATTAGCTCCTACGTGTTAGTGCAAATTAACGAGGTTCTACTGTATACTGCATGAAAATAACAAAAAAGGGAGAGAAAGAGAGAGAGGAAGGAGGAGTGCAAATGTCAAAATTATTCATCTCTAATCCTACTTAGTTTGTTCCCTATGTTCTCTGGACAGCCAATTTTCAAGCTGCATCAGGTATAAGTAACAAAGTGAAGCAGAAATACTAACATGACTTCATTAAAGAGATTGGGGGGAAACAGATAAAATCAGTCTTACTTGAATTCTGGTTCGGAAAAGTGACTTGCATTGTCTAAACAGGTAATTAGGTCTGGAAAGAAAAAGTACTAGGTCAAGAGGATGATACAGACAAGTTTGAGAAAGCTTTTTAAAGTGCACAAAAATACATATTTGAGCC
>VXAK01027017.1:0-19390 GCA_013399435.1 Arenaria interpres | reverse complement strand
CAACCCAGATGATTCTATGATATCTATGTGACTGGTCCTACAGATCACAGACACTCAGAATACTTACACAAACACAGACAGCACCGACACCTCATCCTGCCCCCACCTCTGGCTAAGCAGGATGGGGGTCTGCTAGAGAGGATATAAATACATATGTACAAGGTGGATCCCTCCAGCAGCTGGTCTCAGACACTTTGTTTCTGCCCACATCACCTAACACCCTCTTCTTCCACACCTTTCGTTCCCCCCTTAAACATCCCATCACTACCCCTGTGTGATCCCAACTGCTCTTCCCCTGCATCCCACAACGTACCCCATGCCCCCAGCAGTAGCAATCCTCAATCTGAAAGGAGAGCTGCTTCCTGTGGCTCATGGTGGTGGGTTTCAAACCTGGATCCTGAGCCTTGTGCTGCATCAGAAGAGGCCCAGGAGGTGCTTGGCAAAGGGGCCTGTTCCTCCAGGGTCCCCACTGCACCCTGTGCTCAAGGAGGAGTGCTTTTGATAGTCTGATGGCTCCTGTGATGGGCCTGGGAGTAGTTGGGCAGGGTGTCATTTGGGGTCCCCTTCCTGGAGTTGTTTCTCTGTGTTCTATTGTGGGTGTGAAGACAAGTTTTTATCACATAACCTAACACAGGGCACTCGGACATTGTCTGCATGCCAGCTGTGGGAACAATGTGGCACCTGCAAGAGGAGGTGGAAGAGAGACCTTAAAAGGCAAACACAGATCTTTCATGATGTTTTGAGATTTATTCCTGTGACTGTCCTTGTCCCAGAAGTTGCTGGTGTCAGCTATTCCAGGGGTGGGATCAGCTCCTTAATAAGTCCCTGTCTCCGCAGCCTGTCATACTGGTGGGGAAGAACCCCAGCTGCAGCCTTATGTCTGAAAAAGTCAGCTAGTACAGCAAAAGTCAGCCAGGGAGAGAAAATGTCATGGATGAACCCATGATTAAGACCAAAGCCTTGTTTTCTTTTTTCTGTAAAAATGTGCATAAGACTGAGCCTTTTCCACTTATTGCTTTTTCTTTCCCTCAGACTTAGCTGAGGCATGATGGCTGTGAGTGAATGGTTTTAGCTATTTAATGTTTGTTGCTGGAAATGTTGGAAATGCCAGAAATGCCCAAGCCACAGGTGTTTTTCCTTATTGCTGTTGTGTTTTAAGACTTAGCTGCAGCAAGGCACTACTTTGTAATGGGCATAGTATGAAATCGCAATAGTCTCTTCCAGGGATATTATGCAGTATCCCCCATCAGACTTCCTCTGATGCACAGAAGGACAAACCAGGCTGATGGGATGTAGAGACTTGGCAGTGAACACAGAGTGTGAGCAAGCGCGGAAAAAGAGATGGGGCCAGGGCTGTTGACGCTATAGCGTGATCACAAGGATTTGGGGAGACAGGGATGCAGTAAATCACAGATGCATTTGGAGAAGCAGAAAGAGTCAAACTTGGTGTTTTTACTGGTGTTACCATAATGTCTGAGGCCTCATCAGCATGTTACAGCAACATTGCTATTTGTGAATGTTGTGATGCCAGATAGGCTGGGTGACAGATTTCACTTTTTTTTCTGGTGCCAGTGGTGTCACTTGAATCGCCCAATACAGTAGAGAACCTGAAAAAAACGGATTTGTTGCAACCATTCTGGTTGGCATAGCTCACCAGTGTCATTGTGCAGTGCCTGCAAGGTGTGACAGGCTAACAAAGAGAAGGAGAAGCTGTTGCCCAACATCATCTTTAGAGTTTGACTACTCAGCCTGTCAGACAGAGCTGAAGTGTATGTATGTATGACCTGTGGCACTCCACAGAAAGTACAGTGCTGTACTTGCCACAGCATTGCATAGTCCTGTGACCACACCAGCTGATGTTTATGGGTGATGAGGTGTCTGTTCCACAGGAATAATGTTATCTGCTGCTCCGGGGGGGCCTACAAACTCCACCTCATGGCGGAGCTACCCTATTAGGTTGATAAAATGGACCTGTCAGAGACAGTTTCTTTAATGAACTGATACAGATCGCAGAATTTGGAGGGATTTTGCAGCCCACATTTTGTAATCCAGGGTTTCATCCTGTGCGTACATTGCAAGTAGATAGGAAAGGGCCTGAGTAAAAGGACTGCAATCTAGTTACAAGTCCACACGCTCCCTGAAAGAGAAAGATGATCTGCTTGAGTCAGAGGCATGAAAAAAGATGTCATGGAAAGTAGGGAGCCGGGCCCCCCAAAACTCAAGCAGTTCTTTGGCACATAAGGGGGTTTCTGAGCAAGGGTGCTTTCTACTGCTTTTGTTCGCATACATGAGAAGAGGGGTCTTTATGTAGTATATAGGCGGCAGGCTGATTTGTCATCATTTTTCTTCCTCTGAAAGGAACTTGGTAGCAATACTGTTCATAGGTGGCAATCAATTCCACAGACTTAATTTCTCAGGTGTCTGACATGTGACTCTGGTAATGGGTTTGGAGATCTGGTGACACTCAACTAGGACTGCAGTCAGTGGAAGCTGTCCTGTAAAGCTGTAAAATGCTTCTCAAAGCCTTGACCTTGAATGCTAAATACAGGGATTACTTTTGACCTTGATTACATACCAGTGATAAAACAGTAACATACATCTTCATATTACTGGATTGCTGCTGAAAAATACAGCTTTGGAAACTTTACATGTATGTGTGTGTGTGTATATACATATATACATGTATATATGTATGTGTATGTATTTATGCACACATAGACATATACATATGCATAAATTGCATTCAGTGAATACATTAATATGAAATGTTTCAAACAAGTATCTTATAACCTTGGAAAGCCTAAAAAGAATTTAGTATTTCCATCTTCAAGCTTGATTTGAATAATACTTATTAAACAAAAAACAAAGGGGAAAAAATACCGAAAGCTCTCAGCCACTGAATGCTGTCTTTCATGTGTCTTAAATTAACGGTCAGACCTGTGGAAAATTACTGAAGGTTATATAACCTAATACATAATTAGAAATGACTATGATAGACTGAACACCAGCCATAAGTCTGAACAGCAAGTCCTCCCCAGGGCTTGGTGTTGGTTGATGAGAAGCTCAATGTGCCCCGGCAACGTGCACTGGCAGTCCAGAACGCCCCCTGCATCCTGGGCTGCATCCCCAGCCGCGTGGCCAGCAGGGAAAAGGCTGGGGAGAGGGATTCTGCCCCTCTACTCTGCTCTGCTGAGACTCCCCTGCAGTGCTGCCTCCAGCTCTGGGGCCACAAACATCAGAAGGACACGGACCTGTTGGAGCAAGTCCAGAGAAGGCCACAAAGATGGTCCGAGTGCTGGAGCCCCTCTACTGTGAGGACAGGCTGAGAGAGTTGGAAGCATTCAGCCTGGAGAAGAGAAGGCTCCAGTGAGACCTTAGAGGCCCTTCCAGTCTCTAAAGGGGCTCCAGGAAAGCTGGGGAGGCACTCGTTAGCAGGGAGTGTAGAGATAGGATGAGGGGGAATGGTTTTAAACTGAACCAGGGCAGATTTAGACTAGATATTAGGAAGAAATTCTTTGCTGTGAGGGTGGTGAGACCTTGACCCATTTTGCCCAGAGAAGCTGTGGCTGCCCCATCCCTGGAGGGGTTCAAGGCCATTGTTGGATGGGACTTTGAGCAACCTGGTCTGGTGGGAGGTGTCTCTACCCATGGCAGGGGGTTGGAGCTCAGTGATCTTCCAACCCAAACCATTCTGTGATTCTTTTAGATTGTGACACAGAAGGTCAAACCTATTTCTCCTTGTTTTCAAAGAGGTGACCATTGATTCTCTGAGGTATGCTGATGTCTACAAAGAATGAAGACCCATATTTTGAGTGGGCCAATCTAGGCAAAGTTATCTGGATTACCCTAGAGGCTACATAGGAGGTAAGTGGCTGCCTGAGGAGCGTAGATTCAGGGGAATATTGGGAACAGAATATAGACAATGAATGACTATATGAGCTAGCTGGCATTGCTGCCCTTGGAATGTTGGTTTGCACATCACTTTCATGAATGAAAGTGGATCTCATGTCAGTTTAAATGTCCTGTATACTATGTTTCCAAGAGTCTTGAAGGACTGAAGAGGTTTAACCTGAAAAAAGATCTTGCAAGACACATGATTTAATGTAATAATTGATGATTAGACTGGATTACAGGAAGATTAAACTCTTATTCTTTGCACAGAAAGAGCAGAAGTTATAAGAGAGAATTACATTCTGTTGCAAAGAAATTATTTTTCTCCCTTATGGGAGTCTTAGATGAAATTCCACGGTGAGAATGAAGGAGGATGTCTGATTAGACCACTTCAGCAGTGGCCAATACACTTTTAAAATACCTTAAGCAAGATTTTTAATTGAATGAATTTAAATAGGTAAGAAAAAATGTAAACCTTATAAGAAATCAGGATAATGATTAAAATACAACAGTGAACTTCTCATTCTTTCCATGGGAAAATCTCTACAATTTTTATTATCTAGGCATTCATTATCTAGACATTGATGAAGGACTAAGAAGTGATTATGAAATCAAAGTGGCAGAATTTCACACTTTGTGCAGTTCTCTTTCACTTTGCATCACTGGAAGCATTTACTCTTCACTTTCTGCTTTCTTGCCAATTTCACGGCTCTTTGCTCGGAGCTTGTTGACCTGCGACTCTGCAATGTCAGCCCGCTCCTCGGCTTCCTCCAGCTCGTGCTGGATCTTGCGGAACTTTGTGAGATTGACATTGGAGAGCTCCTCCTGGGGATAGGAAGAGAGATAAAATAGGTTTTAAAATGTTTAATAATGTTCCGACTGTAACACTGCACTGGAAGTGCTCATAATAAAAAAAAAAGAAAAATAAAGAAAACAAAAGACTGCTAGCATGTAATTCTCTAATTATTCTAGGGGAAATCCAAAGAAATAGCTTAAATGCTAAATGTTTAGATGGTTAATAAGATATAGGAGGAATCCCTCTCTGGATAGGAAGTGCCAATGCATTTTGGAATTTTTGAATAATTATATATAATTACAGTTATTTTCATTAAATAATTTTCCATTTATTTACTGCTATATAATTATGTATCACAATTTTTGAAGGTGTTTTTGGTTTTTTTTTCTGCTAGACAGAAATGTGAAATAAGGAAAGTGAAAGGAAGCAGACGTCTACCCCCACAATGTTGACCTGAGCCTTTGCTGGTCTTCCCAGTGACTCAATAAAGCTCACAGAAAAAGCATTCTATACCCCGCTAGACCCACAGCTGTTCAGCTGTCCTGAGTGTACAGCGAGAAAAAGACAAAAAAGTTAAGGGTTTGAAAAGAGCTATGCAGGGGAAAACACCAACACAGAATTCCACCTCCACCTGGATGGAGACTGACTGCACACAGGAATACTTACAGCCTCCTCAGCTTGTCTCTTGTAGGATTTCACCTTCATTTGAAGCTTGTCCACCAGATCCTGGAGCCTGAGAACGTTCTTCCTGTCTTCTTCAGACTAAAGAGAAGGACAAGAAAGAGAATCACCTCTTTGCTCCCTCTATTTAAATGCCCTCTAGAGGAAACACGGACTAATGTTCCTTATCGACTATTGGTGTCCAGTAAAACAGAGGGGATAACCTGGATCTTCCTAACATGACCAGAAAGATAATTTCTTCTGATTATCAGTCTTCTCCTTTTTAACTGTGAGATTCAGGCAGAAAGAAATCCCTCTGGGCTATACTTGGATTTGCTGCAAGAAACAGTGTTTGAACCCAAGGATGCCTCCTGCCATACCTGGTAGGTCAGCTCCTTCACCCTCCTCTCGTACTTGCGCACACCCTTCACGGCTTCAGCGCTGCGCTTCTGCTCAGCATCCACCTCCCCTTCCAGCTCCCGCACCTGCAATGAGAAGCCCAGCTTTGGAGCTTCCCTGGTATCTCCCCAAGGGACATATTCACTCATGCCCAAATAAAAGCCCTACGCACTCTGGCCTCCAGCTTCTGGATTTGTTTCTTGCCTCCTTTCAGAGCCAGCTGCGCAGCCTCATCCAGACGGTGCTGCAGGTCCTTCACCGTCTGGTCCAGGTTCTTCTTCATCCTTTCCAGGTGGGCGCTGGTGTCCTGCTCCTTCTTCAGCTCTTCAGCCATCATGGCTGCCTGATGAAAGCAAAGGATGAAAGCCATTTTTGCTCTGGAGGCATTTTTTGAGAGAATACATCTACCGTCGGTACTGAAAGAAGCCCCCAGCTCACATCTGTGATGGCCTTCTTGGCCTTCTCTTCAGCATTACGAGCTTCCTGGATCGTATCCTCCATTTCACTCTGAATTTGGGAAATGTCTGTTTCCAGCTTCTTCTTGGTGTTGATCAAGCTGGTGTTCTGTTGAGCAGCATCAGAGATTTGTTTTTATTAGCTCATTATTTCAAATCAAGACCATTAAAGGATTTTGAACTATTTCAGGCATTATGTGAAAAATCGATACCATAGATCTTTCTGTAAAATTTCTTATCACTGGGGAATTATGTCTTTTTTTTCCCCTCCAACAATTAATTTATAATTTTGAAAAAGAGTACTTAGAAATATAATCTGTGCCACATGTCATGGCACCAAGGCAGGCACTGAAAAGTAATAAAAATAGAGTGAGGGAAGTTAAGTAAAATATCTTCTCTTCAATGTAATTAGGAAAGATTAATTTACTCTCATCAACTGAAAAGAGAAAAATTTGTAATGTAGATAGGATGGATGCCTTCCAGCATCTTTTCCGCCTTTGAAACCAGATACTTTCCATAGAGTCAAGCACTTGACTGACTGCTGGATGACTGCTATGACATGTAGCTCATGTCAAAGTCTGCTTAACATGGGCCACATCAGGGCCAGGAGTTCACACCCACTGCCTTGCTAGAGTGAACAAGCACATTTTTGAAGGAATATGAGGATTCCCTAGTGCTACCTTTCAACTGAGCAAGGACTGAATATTGTTGGAGTCTCAGAGTTTCAGTCCCTGACTGCTCAGATGGCAAGTTATTTGATAAGGCTGACTAAAAAAAATGGTCCCTCTAATGCAGTGTCTTTCCTTTGGAGATTATAATAGGATTCAAAGAAGGAAGAAGCATAGGTTTCATCAAATGCAACCTGTGAACACAGCATTGTACATTTTCTGCAAAAGTAGTTTCTTTTAGTATCATGATGATTACTTCAGAAAAGGTAAATCTTGTCTTTGAAGTTGCACATCGAATGTTGACGGGAATAAAGCATACCCGTGTTCTCCTACTTACCAAGAGTGCCATTTGTCACCAAGTGACCTCACCTGGGTATGGAGGAGCTGCACACGCTCACTTGCATCCATCAGTTCCTGCTCAGCCACCTTTCTACATCTCTCTGTCTGTTCCAGCGCTGCCCGTAGCTCCTCAATTTCAGCCTGCAGCAGGTTTGCTCTGCGCTCCAACATGGCCACCTGCTCCTTCAGGTCCTCCTGTGTCCTGAGAGCATCATCCAAATGTATCTGGGTATCCTGTAGAGCCATTGAATGAAATGATAAGCAGATTCTGAGCTGTTTGGCACTGAAAATATAAGCTAAGACATTTATCTGTAGGCAACTTCTGACCTTGAGCACTCCCTGTGTGTTCCTCAGGTTCTTTTGTGCCTCTGCAGCCTGGCGGTTGGCATGGCTCAGCTGGATCTCTATTTCATTCAGGTCTCCCTCCATCTTCTTCTTCAGCCGCAGGGCTTCATTCCTGCTCCTTATCTCAGCGTCCAGGGTGCTCTGCATGGACTCCACGACTCGGAGGTGGTTTCTCTTCATCTGGTCGATCTCCTCATCTTTCTCTGCTACCTTTCTGTCAATCTCAGACTTCACCTGGTTGAGCTCAAGCTGGAGGCGCAGGATCTTCCCCTCTTCATGTTCTAGGGAGGCCTAGAAAGGAACAAATTGGAATACTTCCTATGTGACAAATCTCGAACCTAAACCTCTGAGTAAAAAGGATTGCCATGTTTTAATATCACTACACTTTTCTGCAAACACTCTTTTCCTCTTGTGCCTGGGAATGACTTCACAGCACTTACAATGAGATAAAGAAACAAGGTGTGTAAAAGCAATAAATAATGCTGGGTACCTCAGCTTCCTCTAGGGAGGCTTGGAGTTCAGATTTCTCCTGCTCAATCTGCTTCTTGACTTTCTCCAGCTCATGAATCGCCTTTCCTCCCTCGGCAATCTGCTCCGTGAGATCGGAAATCTCCTCTGTGGGAACAAAGACCAATGGCATGGTCAGGCACAGAGCAGAATGGGAAGGGCCCTGACACACCAAGGAGACAAGCCTCTTTGGTGACCTGCAGGCACAGACCCATAGGGAATGGTGGTAGCGGTGGACATGGGGAAAGCCCTGCCAGGAGCAGAGGGCCAGGGACTTACGCTGCAAGTTCTTGTTCTCACGCTTCAGCGTTTCCAGGTGGTCCAAGGACTCCTCATAGGCATTCTTCATCTTAAAGAGCTCCGTGCTGAGAGAGCGAGACTCCTTCTGGGAGGCTTCCAGCTCAGCCTGCGTTTCCTCATACTTCTGCTTCCACTCCGCCAGGATCTGAAGAGAAACGGCGTGTGAGTATGGACGTGGCAATGAGGAGGGGATGCTCTGCCCAGGAGCCCCACGTCTGGAACTCAAAACACCTTGTCAAAGTTCTTCTGCTTCTTATCCAGAGCTGCGCAGGCAGCATTTGATCGCTCCACGTCAATCATCAGGTCCTCCACTTCATTCTGCAGCCTCTGCTTTGTCTTTTCCAGGGAGGCACATTTGGCATTGACAGCCTCAACGTGTTCCTCTGCATCCTGCAGGCGCTGTGCCAGCTTCTTCCTGGGAGGTGGTAAGCACAGCTCCAGGTGAGGAAGCAAATGGGAGCCTGTGGTGTGCAGCCAGTAGGTTTTTCACGAGAGCACACTTAGCCACCTGCTAGTGTGTGTTCCTGATTTACACAGAGGTGTAGGACCTGTCCCAGCCAGCCACTGTATTTCTATGTCTGAATCCTGGGTTACAGCCATTCACTTTATTCACTTTGCTATTCACACTAGCATCTCTCGGCTCTTCTGCATCTGAAGAGCTTTGCTGCTTCTACTTTTCCCCAATGCATAGCCACTCTTGGTTATATTTTCTCTCCTTCTGGCACCCACCCCAAAGCGGAACACTGGCTTCTTCCTGACAATACCACAGTGGTCTCCTCAAATTTCTGTTCTTAGTCTCTGACAGCCTTCCCCATGTTTCTCACGTACTTGGCCTCCTCCAGCTCCTCCGTGCGCTGAATAGCGTCCGTCTCGTATTTGGTTCTCCACTGGGCCACTTCGCTGTTGGCCTTGGACAGGGCACGCTGCAGCTCCCCCTTGGCCTCCTGCTCCTCCTCATATTGTTCCCGGAGCAAGTCACAGTCGTGGCGAGCAGACTGCAAGGCGTGGGCCAGGGCGTTCTTGGCCTGGGGGAAAAACGGAAAATGAATGGAAATATCCTGGGAAAGCTCCAGACTGAAATCTTGATCCACCTTCTGAAGTTAGTGAATGAGAAAGGAAGATCTAAAAATCTGAAAAAAAAAACCAACAAAAGGATAGACTGCAGGGAAAGGACATCAGTGCTAATATGGGATAATTTACATTTCATTACCTAAGTGTATTTTTTCTCCCTCTCCTCTTGTTCATTCTCTTATTTAATACGTATCTCAAACTTCTCCTAGAGAGGAGGAATTGAATGGGTAAGACAGAATTTGGAAAGCCTTCTCACCTTTATCTCTTCCTCCAAGTGCCTCTTGAGTTCCTCAATCTGCTGCGTGAATGCCTGTTTGCCTCTTGACAGCTGAGAAATTAGGACATCTTTCTCCTCCACCTGGCGCGAATATTCACCTGGGAAATTTCAGATCAGTAAAAGAACCTTTTTATGACTAATTTAAAAGTGTTAAAATTGATAATTAAATGCACATAAAAGTATTTTGAGTTTAGAAAGATTTTATTTCTTTTGTGGAATTCTAATCACTGATACCTATCCGTATCTGTGAGTATTCCTAAGTCTTTCTCTTAGAGGCAGAAAACGAGATACATCATGCTTCTTTGTCCCATATCTGACTAGTCTTGCTGTATATTTGCACTGACTCCAGTTGTCACTTCAAGCCTTGAGCTTACAGAAAGAGCACTATATGGTGTATGTGCTCAGGTATATCACTGTCCTCTCCTGGATATCTCCTGGGAAGCAGAAGGATGAAGTCTAGGCTATGGGATAGATGAATTCTTCTTTGAAATTCCGGTCAGAAAACCACAGAGAAGTCCAGGTTGGAAGGGACCTTGAAAGGTCATCTGGTCCAACATTTCCTCAGTAAGGGACCCTAGATGAGATCATCTAGCAGCCTGTCCAGTCATGTCTTAAAAACCTTCAGTGATGGGGACTCTATCACACTTCTGGGAAGGTTGTTCCAGTGACAGATTGCCCCTGTCCCTTAATCATATGATTGGTCCTGCTCCAGGATGTATCTCTATGGTACTGGGGAGCCTAGCAGTTGGCACAGCACTCCATGTGTGGCCTCACCTGTGCTGAGCAGGGGGAAGGATCACCCTCCGCTAACCTGCTGGCAACACTTCACCTACAGCAGGTCAGGATTATTGAATCCTGTAATCCAAAAATGTGGCTGCCTTTGCCACAAGAGCACATTTCTGGCTCATTTTCAATTTAGTTTCCACCAAGACTTCCAGGTCTTTTTGTCCCTTTTTTTTAGGCCCCAGGTTACACAGAGTGGTCTCTTAAAAAACACAAATGTCTTACCAGATTCTGTCTGTAGCCGAGCTCTCTGAGCACTAATGTCATTAATTATGCGCTGTTGTTCCTCCTCCTTAGTTTTAATCTCACTGAGCTGATCTTCTAGGGAGCGACACATCTTCTCCAGATTTGCCTATTTGCATGAAGAACAGAATGAAAGATGATTGGTCGTTCAACACATAGTTACTGAGAATCTGAAGTCTTATGAAGGGCAGAAATAAAAGCTAGTAATTTAGAAGGAAAGTTGAAATGTCTCAGTTAACTGATATATAGTCCTATGAAACTTCCATTCTTAATTCAAACATTTGTATAATTTATTAATGTTCACTCAATTTTTCAATAGATAAAAAGGATGATGGGACACCGTAACATAAGGAATTATTTTAAATTCCTGTTTGAGTCTTAGTGATTATGTCATGGAAGTATCTAAGGAAGGTAAAGAAAAATAGGAATAAACAGGAAAGGGCAGGGTAGGAGTAATTTCTATTTCAGAAGGAACTAAAAAATAGATAAGTTCAGGGTCTTTCATTTCACTGTCATAGTATTCTGAACCAAGCAGTAAGATCCTAGATTCTTTAGGGCAGGTGCTTCAGGTGAAGTACCCAAATGACATAATATATTAGTATACTGATACTGAAATATATAAATTAAAGTACAAGTTGTAAAGTGCAAATATTTATCTTGAGGTATCACCAACTTATATATCTATGTAAAAATATAAACACTTCATTATGTTTGAATTATTACAAAGAAACATTTCAGTACCTTGGCTTTGGAGACAGACTCCATGTTACTGGCCAAGTCATCGATCTCCATCTTCAGCTCACTCTTCTCCTTCTCCAGCTTCTGCTTCACTCGCTGCAGGTTGTCGATCTGCTCCCCAAGCTCAGCCGTGCTGTCCGCGTGCTTCTTGCGCAGGGCGGCAGCCGTGGCTTCGTGCTGCAGCGTGGCCTCTTCGAGGTCGCGACGCATCTTCTGAAATTCTGCCTCACGCTTCTTATTCATATCAATCTGAGCTGCAGTGGCCCCTCCTGCTTCTTCCAGGCGCTCGCTGATCTCCTCCAGCTCCCTCGAGAGGTCAGCCCGATGCTTCTCTGCTTTTGCCCGAGACGTTCGCTCTGCCTCAATTTCCTCCTCCAGTTCCTCAATACGCGCCTGGGGAACATTAGGCACCCCTCACACCCATGCCCTTCTCCTTCCTGACCCAAGACTGGATGAAAGAGGGGAAGGAACAGAGACTTGCCTGCAGCTCCTTGATCTTCTTCTGTAACTGCATGCCCAGGGCTTGCTCATCCTCGATCTTGCTCTGGATCTGGCTGATTTCAAAGTCTTTCCTTTGGGCAAAGCAAACCATGTTAGAGCTCAAAGAACACAGACAAGTCCACCAGCCCAGCACTCAGGTGCCCCACAGCCACACTCACTTCTTCAGTTTCTCATCCAGCTGCTGCTTATCATTTTCCAAATCCATTATGCTGTCATGGGCCAGCTTCAGGTCTCCTTCGAGTTTCCTCTTAGCTCTCTCAAGGTCCATGCGCAGTTTCTTCTCCTGCTCCAGGGACCCTTCCAGCTAAAGAGAACAAGGCCATCAGTGCTCCACCAGCCAGGTCTAACTGCATACCTGTCCTGTTCTTGCTGTATGGCTGTGTGCTTACATCGTCCACTTGCTGCTCCAGCTTGGTCTTAGCTTTGGTCAGCGTATTGACTTTGTCCTCTTCTGCCTGCAGGTCATCCAGTGTCTGCTGATGGGCCTCTTGGAGGGCTTTCTTCTCTTTTGTCAGCTTAGCGATGGTCTCGTCCAGGGTTGCCATCTCTTCTGTGAGGTTTTTCACCTTTGAGAAGCAGGGAGCAAGTGTAAATAAAGGAAGTAGATACAGACATTCTGTAACAGCACAGTTCCCTTTTCCAGAGCACAATTGACAGGTTCTGCCTCATACCTTGTTTTCTGTGGCATGTTTTTCCTTCTCAACCTTGGCCAGTGTTAACTCAAGATCATCAATATCTTTCTTCAGCTCTGAACATTCATCCTCCAGTTTCCTCTTCTTGGCTGTCAGCTCAGCATTCATCTCTTCCTCCTCTTCTGCTCTCTCTGTCAGCTCCTTAATTTTGGCTTCCAGCTGGATTTTGGTTTTGATGAGCTGGTCACATCTTTCCTCAGCATCAGCCAGACCATCAGCTTCCTACACATTATTCATGATGATAACATACCAAAATTATATTATATACAAAGTTGTATAAAGACATGGTAATTGCTGATGTATGTTGCTATGTATGATTTAAAATGTCTTCCTGTAAATTGTATTATTTACTGATTGGAAAGTGGTTGTTTCTCTCTTGATTTGACAGTATAAGGAACCAGCTGCAATAATTAATTGCAAATGTATTAGTATTTTTAGTTTTCTATGTGGTTTTCCTTCCTATTTTATAAATGATGTGTATGTTTTAAAATAAATACTGGGTTTGGGATAATGTGTCTTGTTCTGATACATTTGGGTTCATTTTACACAGGTCATTATAAGCCAAAAATATTAGCAATACTCACAGCCTGCACTTGGAGCTGCAAATCGTTTTTCTCCTGAAGTAAAGAAACCATTTTCTCCTCCAGCTCCTTCCTCTTTGCCTCAGACTTTGCAAGCTCTTCCTTGGTTTTCTCAAACTCTCCCTTCATGTTGGCCATCTCCTTCTCAGATTCTGCGCTCTTCAGCAAGGGTTTGATCTTGAAGAACAGCTTCATCCAAGGCCAGTGCTTGACATTCATGAAAGACCGGACATTGTACTGGATACAGAAGATGGACTCCCTGAAAGGTAATAAAACCATATTATATTAGTTATTTTTAGATTCATAATGCATATTTAATTGTATGTATTGATATGTATAATATGAAGTTCTAAATATAATACTTGATAGTTTTAGTTCTATATGTCTTTGTGTATATAAAATATTTATTATGTGTTTAATAATATGTTTTTATTAATAATCTTCAGTATATTGAATATATTTAGAAATATATCTGTATCTCTGAAGAAAACTCCCTAGTTTGATGTTGATTGTCAACCTGTGTCTAATGTCCAGATGTTGATTGTCAACCTGTGTCTAAGGTCCAGATGTTTGGACTTTCTTCATGTCCAAAGAAAAGGAACACCTCCAGAAACTGACTTGGTCCCTTTAATGAAACTTATCCAAGGGAAGAGGATACTTCTCTTGTGCTAGAAGTATGTGTTTCTCACCTTATGGTTATAATGGTGACTTAAAATTAGCTTAGACTAGATATCTGGTTTCTGGACATACATATAACATGGCCATTTAGAGAATTTAACAAAAATTAGTACAAAGGGTGATATAAGTTAAAAATTATAATCTTTTTCCTAAATCAGGTTATTATACTGCTTCATCTACTGCCAGGACATACTTGCAAATACGTTCATATTGGTAAACTGAAATAAAGAGAAATAAATGAGCTTTGGCTAGAAGCAGCTTATTTTCAGTGTTCTTCTTGTCATTGACATCTGATGAGGATTGGTCTATAAGGCAAAATAAGCATCTACCTCCTCTCCATCATTTTCTTGAACTCCACTCTCATCAGGAAGCCCCTGCACATGGCCTGCGTGCGGGTGATGAGCTGTGCCAGCTTCTCATCTCTCATCTCCTCCAGGAGTCCCAGCAGCCCAGCTTTGAAGAACACCTTGAGAAAGGGAATGTTGTAGTACATTAAAAATTGTCAGGTATTACAAGCACAGTACATCAGGGAATCAGCATTTGTACCTTGGTGTGACCAAATTTGTACTGAGTGTGGTCCACATCGATGGATCCAAGAAGCTTCTCAGAAGCCTTCTTGCTATCAATGAACTGTCCCTCTGGGATGGCACTTGCATTAAGCACCTTGTACCTATGGGAGGAAGTAGAATACAAAGACGGTCAGATTAATGAAAGCTCAATCAAACCTTTACCAACTGATACCATTGTTAAGATTTTTTAAAGGGGAATCAGGGGCGGGAGAGAGGTGAGCATGTCTGAACTCTTTTCCATTGTTTAGAAATTACATTTTCATGGATAAATATGTTTTTAGGAAAAACCTTGGACTTTTCTTAGTCCTTCTTTACACATAATGGGTAATGGGTACTGACTTCCATGGGTATGAAAGTCAGCTGATGTATTTCACATGCCCTTATCTCCAAATGAGAACTTTATGTGTAAGAGCAAAGTGGAGACGAGAAGCAATTCTTCAACCACAATAGTGGAAGCACATACTATCTGAGGTTTTTCCAGCTGGTATAGAACAAGCAATAAGATCTTTTTATTTTATTTGGTTTTCCAACAAGTTAGTCTAGAATATCTTCCAGTTTCTTTATTCACATTTCTGTGTTGATTGCTGCCAGTCATCTTTGCTACCCAGAAGTTAACTAAGTTAACTTAGTTAACTAAGTCTAAGCTAGTCAACATCTCTAGACAGTTAAGTAAAAAAATGCTTTATCCCATAGCAGAATATGAATCAAGGACAGGAATAAATAATTACCCTTTGAAAATGCCTGTTCTTCTCGTTAGCTATAGAAAGAAATGGGATGACTGACTTGGACAATTGACTTTTCTATGCCTAAAGGTAGGTACAATGAACCACTCCCGTAACTTCCACAGTAGATAAAGCAATTAGGAAATACAAATTATTCAACATTGGTGGATATGGTAGAGGCTGGATGACATGGTATCTGACCTCTGTTTAAAGTCTGCATAGAGTATTCTGCTGGGGAATCCTTTCCTGCAAATTCTGATCCCTTCCAGCACACCATTGCACCGCAGCTGATGCAACACCAGCTCATGTTCCATGGCACCTAATAAATAAAATAATGAATTGGTACTTCATTGTACTGCACAGAGTAGGACAGATTCATCACATCTTTGAACTTTAACAACTTACCAGGTGTTTTTGTTTCATTTGGAATTAAGCATCGCACAAAATGGGGATGTGTGCTTCTCAGATTGCTCATCAGTTTGTTTAAATTTTCCTTAAGAGCAAGAACAAAGACTTGGGTTTAAAAACATTACTTATACAATCTCAGTATTAGATGGAGTAAAACCACTGTAATAAAATCCTGATCTTTTTTTTTTTTTTTTAACAGAACTTTCAGGCAGTTCTGAAATATTCCTTCCAAGGATTCAATAAGAATCCTTCTTTATCAGGAAGCACGTGCTTTTAGCCCTTTCTGAACATAAAGATTTTGTATAGTAGAGCAAACTCAAACTTTTCTGAAGTGAATTTTATGTACTTTTTTCATAATGCAGTAATATTTGTAATTATTATTCTACAGTACCCGGAAGAGAGCCGAGACAGTCTGGAAAGAAGAACCCTTCTTCTTGGCACCCTTCTTGCCACCGCCACCACTCTCTAAACAACAATATTTTTTAAAAAAGAAATAAACAACAAAAGCAGACAGTTAGAATCTGAAGAACTTTGTGGGTTCATCTTAAGAAAATAACAAACGTAATAATATGATCAAAATTTGTAAATGCATAGTGTTTAAAGTTACAATGGTAGACTTGAGTTTTTCAGGTGATAGCTGAATGAAATCCAATGACTTCAAGCTGAAGTTAAGAAAATAAAACAGCAAATAAAATGTAATATTTTGCATAGTAAGATATTCAAGGAATTAAATAAACTGCCCCGTATTGCAGAAAACTGATTTGTCAGCTAGCCTGCATTAATGTTGTAGTATCAGTGTCTGGTCTTAAAACCTACAGATATATTAAGGTCTTCAGGGAAATGTAATATCCTTTACTATTTTGAATGACTCAGTTCCAAAAAGTAGATGAGGTTTTGGGTTTTCAGTTTCTGAAATGTAAATATTATTGTAAGATTTTTTTTCCCCTGTAAATTATAGTAGAACTGATTTCAAAAAAATCACCTGCTTCTGCCCCACCAACAGAGGCAAAGAGTAAGGCCAGTGTCTTCAGTGATGATTTCTGGTACAACCCCACAACAGTTTCGTTCAGGGGGTCCTTGTTCTTCTCCAGCCAGCCAGTGATGTTGTAGTCCACCGTCCCAGCATAGTGCACCAGGGAGAAGTGGGCCTCAGCCTTGCCTTTGCCAGGTTTGGGCTTCTGGAAGTTGTTGGACTTGCCCAGATGCTGATCATAGAGCTTGTTCTTGAAAGAGGTGTCAGTTGCCTTGGGGAACATGCACTCCTCTTCCAGGATGGAGAAGATGCCCATGGGCTGGAAGAAATAGCAGCTTGTGAAGAAAGAAAGTGTAGAAGCAAGAAGCAGAGAGAATGTATATGAGAGAGGATTGGATGATAAAAACTATACTAAAAAACCCTCTTCAGAATGTGTAATCTTATGTTTTCCCAGAGAATGCATTTTCTTAGTGGGTATGCCATCACTTACATAATAACAAGCTCACCCCTAAGTTTCAGAGTTGGGATGTAATAAAGATCTAGCACGTAGAAATTCACTATGTGTGTGTTAGTTAAAGATAGAAAGCAAAATTAATTAAACTAGTAGCATTCAGATGTAAGGAAGAGTTTACACTTCCTAAATGCTTTTTACAAGAAAATTTCTTTAAACATATTAAAATCGTAATTGCTCAGTGTATTTACTCACTCAGCATGCATTAAAAAAATACACGCATTTGGTACGAACTCCAGAACACTGATTGGGACTAAAATTTTTCCCCCATATGAATCATACGTACTATGCTACAGACTCCCATAGTCATTGAAGTAACCGACAAACAAAAGTGTATATGAAATGTTTGGAACCCAGAAAAAATTATGCTATTTGCTGCATTAAGCATGAGTGCCACACATTGGAGTGTGTAATTTGAGCATTCATTTTCTATTTTACATTTGGAAAGCTATTAAGTATGTAGGGCCCAAGAACCTTCTCAATGAGCTCAATGCAGGCAGCCAGGTCCATCCCAAAGTCAATGAACTCCCATTCAATTCCTTCCTTCTTGTACTCCTCCTGCTCCAGCACGAACATGTGGTGGTTGAAGAACTGTTGCAGTTTCTCATTGGTGAAGTTGATGCACAGCTGCTCCAGGCTGTTGAACTGCAGAATGCAAAGAGATTTACTTACTTGTAAAGCTCAGTTCCAGGAACACTTTCCATCTTCCAATAGGTTTTATTTTCAACCCATTAAGTTCTCCATGATTGGGATCCTGATTTTCTAGTCATGGGACTGGTCAGGCCCTGGCACTGTCTCAACATATTTCTGAGCTCTCAAAAAAATTGCAGAGCTTAGTCCAAGTCCAGCTTTTCATCAGCTTGAATTTGTCTACACTACCAGTCTATTCCCAAGCATTCAGAGGGATTCTGGCTTCAGCAGTAACAAAATTTTCCTTCATGATGGCATAGTTTAACTTCCTCAAAATCTGTCTCTGCTATTATCTATCAGTTGTTCAAAATTTTCATATAAATTTTCAATGCAGTTTTCACTTCTGCATGCGACAAGAGACATCTATAAAAACCTTCAAGCCTTGCAGCATAATACATACTATGAGCACCAAAAGAGTGCTATGCCTACAGGATTGTCAGGACTATACAATAAACTAAAAAAATCCATAATTCAAAACAAAAAAAAAACCCAAAATTATTCGAGTTTCTTAATGCCTCTTCCAGGAAACTTGTATGAAGATGCTGCTCTTACATCAAAGATCTCAAAGCCAGCAATGTCCAGGACACCAATGAAGTACTGTCTGGGCTGCTTTGTATCCAGCTGTTGGTTGATACGAACAACCATCCACAAGAACATCTTCTCAAAGACAGATTTTGCCAGAGCACCCACTGAATTGTATACCTAAAGAAAGTAAAAGAAAAGTTACCATCCAGGACAAAAGAGGAAGTTCAAACTTTTAAATTCATGTCATTTGTTTTCTGTCATCATTTGTTTCTTACCTGCTGCACAGTTTGACCCTTGGTCACATATTCATTCCCAACCTTGACACGTGGGTAACAAAGGGCCTTAAGCAGATCTGCTGAGTTCAGACCCATCAAGTAGGCAGCCTTATCAGCAACTAAGGAAACAAGTGTACAGCAGGATTGAATATTAGCTCTCAGTAGATATATCTTGTAGTAATTAAAAATTATTTCTGCAGAAAACATGTATGCTTTAAGTCACATACTTTAAAATATTGTAATTCTTCTTTATATACTTATTTCTTTTCCCCATTTAATTTAGATGATTTGTAGATGCAAATATTCTTCCAAATGTGTTTACAGTGAACATGTGAATTTTGAAACAATTGACTAGACAGACATAAGGGCAAAGGGCCATGAGAATGGCAGGTCAAACAAGTCACAGTTTCTGAATAAACTGGAAAAGGAAACTGGTTGTTGATGAAATGCACTGTACTGAAAATTTTAGTCAATGAAACTCTACTGTCATTAGAGAGAGAGAAATAAATTAGTAAAGTATTATGCTAAATTATGAATAGGATACCTAACTTTCATAGTGGGAACACATTCTCCCTAAGGAGAAATATCACACACATAGGTCTTTTCAATTCTCATTTTCTCTGAATCTAGACTATTAAATACAGGAATTTGAGCACTGGATACACTCTGTCATCACTTTCCATTTTGCTGCCTGTCTCTTCTCACAGCAAAGATAATATCAAGAACCAGTATTATTTACAGTGTCCCTTAATGTGAGAAGGCCAAACCTCATTATAGAATATATATATATATA
>VXAK01027016.1:0-19248 GCA_013399435.1 Arenaria interpres | reverse complement strand
TTTTTTTTTTCAGTCTGTAGGTTAGATGTTGATGAAGATAGTTAGGAAGTACAAATCACAATCAGCAGCTCTTCGTGAGGAAAAGAACAGCAATGAAAATTAAAACTAAACAAGGCTTAAATAAATTTAAAGAAGCCAGAACTTAATAACTAAAATGAGATTTTAAAGAAACCATAATCTAGCATAAGTCATTAATGACCGTATTTGCATGTTTTTTCAGTGATGAAGTCCCAGTCAGGCAGTTGGTTCACAGCTGGGACATCACCAGAAATCGGTACACAGGTTTGGAGAAGTCCAAACCTATACTGTAACTTTTCCTTTAAACAGACCTGGAAAGGGATGTTTGTTCTCTCTCAGACACAAATAATTGCTTCCTCAAAAGGAGCGTTGAAATGAGCAAGAGACATCATCCATATTTTTTTTTCTTTGTTTTTTCTTTTGTTTTTCTGTCTGTGTTTTCAGCAACGTCAATTGATTACAGTTCCTTTGCAGACAGATGCAACAGCTGGATAGAGCTCATTAAACTGAAAGCTCAGACCATAAGGCGCGGATCAATTAAGACAAGTAGGCGGCTGTTTCTACCACGTTATGATAATCTGAGACATATCTCTGATTTCCCAGTGGTGAATAGTGGAGTTTCCTGCCCAGCAATAGTCCTGCAGATCACATGTAGAATGAATACCCGAGCGTGAAAACTGCCGACATTGTTAATGTCTTTGTAAGCTAACATAGGGTTTATGTACCGGTATCATAAAAAGCAAAATATAGTATTTCTGTTCACTTAGTAAAAATTAGTTATCGATAAACGTGTATGCCTACTAATTATATAACATACACTGCATGGATGTAGGTGTATGTATGATCTTGGAAAATTTTTGGTGAGAAACAGGAAGCAATCACCAAGGCAATGGTCAAGGCAATGGTCACTAAATTAGCAAGTGGTGAGTTATTTTTCAGTAGTTCTTTGGCCACAGGTCTGACTATCTTGCTTAAATTAGCAGAGATTAATATCTGTTTTAATGGAAAATGCTGCACTGGGGAAACACAACAACTTTCACACTTCCTATAATTTGTTCCTCCGGCAGAATACGTATTTCAAAATGTTGGCACTTTTTTCTTTACCTTCACTTTATAACTGATCGTTGTATGTGCAGCTACTCGCCTCAATGTTTTCCTTTGCAGGAATGCCACTCTTCCAAATAAATTCCATTTCAGCTTTTTGTCTCCTTTTGCATGCATTGCATGATAATTTCCTTTCTCACATGGTATGGCTGAGCATCACAGGCAGCTGAATGTTGTCACCAAGCTATTTGGAAACCATAAAGAAGAGTTTGTGTGTTTTGAGAAACCGTAATAGATCGTACTCGATAGTTACTTTCTATTCTTTTTTTCCCCATCTTTTTAGCTGCTTCGCTTGATAAAGCAAGTCCGTTGGCTGAGGGATACTTAAAGCACCGTTCTTTTCCATCGTGCGCCAATTCTACCGTCTCAGTTGTTAAGATGACACCTCTTTCTTTTCTACCTGGGGCAAAAATAACCAAATATCTTGGGATAATCAACATGTTTTTTATACGAGAAACCACTTCTTTGCGTGAGGTGAGCTGTATGTCAGGGTTTAGCACTTTTTGTTAACGATAATAATCAAAGGTAAGTATCTGAAGATGGTTGAGTTGAGGTACGGTGCAGCAACACCTCAAAATGTCAAGAGACATTTTGTCACCTGAGGGTAGGTGCTGAGAGGGCAGTAAGTCACATTGCACTGCTCTTGTCATGGAGCATATAGAGCTGCATTGTGTTTGGAAATGTTAGGAAGGGGTTACTTCACCATTGCCACGTTGTTGAATTTGGATATAACGCTAAACCAATGAGTTCTTGAACAGAGCTGCTTGGAAAAAATAGGTCTGTGACCAGCAATTGTATTTGGGATCGTTTGAATCCAAAACTGAGATTAATTTAAATGCCAAAAAATAAATAAATCTATTCTTATCCCATTTATCAAGGTCAATGACAAACTTTCACAGTGTATGTGGATTTTAGAATTATTTGGTTAATACGAGTCTTCCTGTATCATATTAAAAATCAGCATAATAGTTACATATTACATTCTGTGCATTCTCAGTAACATAGCTCTGTGTGATGAACATCTAAAAGGCATGCTGTAGAGCTTATAACCACGCAAGCAGCTTAGAGGGTGTAGCTAGTGATACTCAAACAGTGATCTTCAGTCTGGATCTGGACAACAGATATTCCTTTGAGCATGAGCGTACTCCTTTCAAGACAGGTTACTTCTTTTTTCATGTCCTTTTGGAAAGTAGCTGCGTCCTGCTACAATTTCTGGCCACAGAAACAGAATATACCTCTTGCCTGATTTGTCAGTGCTCTTTCTTGCTAATTACACGTTGGTAAAATTACGTAGCAGATTTTAAGAAAAACGATCAGCCTTTATAAAATAAGTTGCGAGCTCTCTAGGGAAACTTTGATCAAGTAGACATCTGGTTTGGATCTTGCAAGTTATGACCTCTTTTAACCTGAGAAATCTGTGTGAAATGGACAACATTTTTCAAAAGTACGTACGTGGTATCACCAGGGCAGTGGTTACATGACATTTCTGTACTAGCGGCAGCTTCTGCAGATGCAAATTAAACAGCTGATAAGCAAGCTTTAGAAAGTGTCATAGCAGATCTCAGCAGAAGTAGGTTGCTCAAGTATTTGATTCAACTCCTTCCTGAAGGTTGAACGGTTGTACAGTTTCTCTGGCACTGTCAGTGTGCTGCTTCCAGCAGTTACTTTAAATCTTTCTGAGCTGCACAGGCTGAGTCGCAAACCAGTTTTAATACTAGTTGCGTGGTGTTGCCCTGAGACTGTAACAGAGTCAAACCAGAGCGGTCATTATGTCCAACTTGAGCAATGTGGTTTAGATTCTACAGAAAAATAATTAGCAGCGTTTCTGTTCGTATTGTTTTATGTTTTGTTTATGGTAGTTTACAGAATATTGAAGCGCTATGAACTCTTTCATAAGCTGAAGTATATACCAGATACTGTGCTTCAGAAATTAATGATAATTTTAAATCTGATTTATCCATTGCGCTTAGATTTTGCTGTTAATGGGTGGATATTTATAAGCTTTTAACCTCTCGTCATCAAATTTTGTATTAGGCTTATAATATTACAGATTTTTTTTTTCCCATCAGTTAAAAATCTTAAAACACTTGGACAAAATCAAAATTTCATGAGGAATGACAAACTTGTATTGAAATTTTGATTTCTGATAGTAGTTGACTTCACTCATGCCTTAAGCTTGGATTAGTGAAGTTATACTTGCCTTTTGTTAATTTTCATCCACAAGATTTGTTCCCAATGTCTTTATGAGTCTGCTCAGTGTAGCTTATACTTTTTCCAGTAGATATGAGGACAGTCCGTATTTGTTGAAGTTCAGCTTAGTCTCTTCTCCTACCCACCCCAATGGGGGTAGCTCATTTTCTCCAATGGCATGTGCACATGTGGAAAGTCCAGTGGTTTTGCCTTCCACTTTCATTTTGAAATATTATAGATATTTTGAACCAACATTGAGCTCTGTTTCATGAGTTTCTTTCCTTAGTTTTTTTTTCTGTGGGTTTTTTTTTTTTGGTTGGTTGCCTGGTTTTTGTGTGTTGGGTTCCACCCCCTCACCCCAATGTAGTTGCTCACACTCTTTTATAAAGATTGCCTAGAAAAAAACCATGCTTCGTTGTTTTCCTCCTCCTCCTTCCACAGCACCTTAAATTACTCAGCTTGGAACCCAAGAAGTAAAAATGCCCCCTGAAGTCAAAAAACTTGACTAAACGGGATGGCCAGAAGTTCTTTTAGGCTTCAAGGAGAAAAAACCAAAACTTGAATAGCTTTCTTGGCAAGTCTCTGCTCTGTCTGTTGCTTACTTTGTGTTTTGAGGGATTATTTCTTCAGTAAATGTTGAGAACTCATGACAATCATTAGCATATGTGAAGTTGCGGTGACCCGAGGTAGTGGCCATTCCTTGCCAGTAATTTCCAAGAGGTCTAAATCTCTTTTAATCCTCAGTAGAAATTATTCTTTATCTGCTTGCTAGTTCTCAAAAAAAAAAAAAAAAAAGGGGTTGTATCCTTTCTGCTGAAAGAAAAAAGTCATTATTCAACTGTCATTGGAATATTAAATGTTCCTGCAGAGGTGTAGGAATATCTGAAAAGTATGACTATGTGTAACGTACTGCCTGCAAATAATTCCAGTCACAAATGAATAACCTCCTTGTCATTCTTTTCCTCAGACCATTAGTTCCATTGGTCTGATTTTTAACTGTGGCCCATTCAACAGTGAATAGCTTTTAAGTTCATACAATATACCATTTAGGATTTACTGAAATATTCAGCTGATAAAAATGTAAGAAAAGTATTCAGCATTTTGCAGCTATGCCTAATGTAAAATACATATTATTTTTTTTCTGTTTTAGGAGGGTGGTGTCAGTGGTTTTCTCCATGCTTTTATTGCTGAAGTATTTGCAATGGTGAGAGCTCATGTTGCAGCTTTAGGGGGGAATGCAGTTGTCTCGTACATAATGAAGCAGTGTGTTTTCATGGAAAATCCAAACAAAAATCAGGTAAATTATGAAATAACAGCACTCTTGTGATTAGTGTGGCACGTTTTATATATTTAAAAGACAACAACCCTGTAGAGCTGTGTTTAACACTTCTGGATCTCTGGTCATAATGTTTGTTTGAAGAAGCCAAGAGCATTCTTGAACACAGGAGTTAACACAAAATTTTGCATATGCTCCATAAATACCCAAATGGGTAAAAATACTGAGTTCACTAGAATGAATTAAATTGCAGGAAACGGCTGAACAGTAGTGCTGACCTTACTTAGCTTTTCTGATGTTGCAGTGTTAGGATTTTCATCCTAGCCCCACGTAGAAATAACTGAGTTGCTGCTATAATATGCTCCATTTTGGACATAAAGGGTCAAAACTTTTATTAATAAAGATGACAATATTTGTAGATGAAATATGTTCAAAACAGTAGTGGCATCAAGTACAGCTACCCAGGTATTTAATTTGTAAAAGTCTTAGGAGAATCTGTCTACATGTTTACTAGCACACAAGCGAGTGGATATAGAAGGAAGTATGGCAGAGATTGCCTCCCTAATAAATTCTCATAATTTGTCCTTCTGTGATCCCTGTTGACTTTTCTGTTATCTATGTAGCTGCATCTATCAGATATAAGTAAACATAAAATATGTTATTATTTAGTTGGGTAACCCTGTGTTGTCTTTTCTTTTTTTCCCCCCAGGCTCAGTGTTTGATAAATGTCAGTGGTGATGCAGTCATCTTTGTACGTGAATCCGAGTTGGAAATGCTGCCAGTACAACCTTCTACAGTTACTTTGCAACCCACAAGTTCTGGGGGAGATGTCACAACATGAAGACGGAAAAGTGAAATAGTCTCTGCCAAATATAAAGATTATTTAAAATGTGGGAATGTTTAGGTTTGCATCTTCAAAATCGCTATCTCCCCATAACATTAATAGCCAAAATCCAAGACAATCACTATACTTTGTCCTTGAACTTTACGTCAGGGCAGCATATTAGCAGGTAAGCTCTGAGTCTGTTGTTAGGATTACAGGCCCCTGTGAAATCTAGACAATAGGAAAAGCGCTGATACGAGAGTATGGATTAAATTCGGAGGTATCCCATGGAACTGTGAAAGGAAACAAAAATTGTGTTGCATTTTTCAGCTGTTCAACCGGACCACGATCAGTTGTCATTCAGAACTGTTTCTGAGTTTGCATGTTGTATTAGCTGATTCTCAACTCAGTTCAAGAAATAAGAGGGGTCGGGTTGGGTGGGAGATAACTGAGAAACCTCCATTAGTAACCTTTGCCAAAGGTGCAAGAGATTTGCGTGCGGGTTAAGAAAGTGGGGGATGAAGTCTGAACTTACCTGAGATCGTAGAGCTTGAAGAGGAAGAAGCAGCACCAAAAAGTCACAGGTAGAATTTCTGCACACTGAAATTTCATATTTTGAAAAGAATATTTTTCAACTGTTTGTGAACTGCTGATTTTTTTTTTTTTTTTTTTTAATTTACTACTAAACAGCGTATTTTTCGGGGGTTTTTTTTTTGGTTTTTTTTTTTTTTTTTTTAAAAAGTGGANTTTTTTTTTTTGTTTTTTAAAAAGGTGGCAAACCGTGATGCAGTGTTCTAGTTATCCCTGTGGTTAGAAAAAAACCAAAACAATAAGTTCCAAAGTAACTTTGGTGCTATTATAAGATGTTTGAATCAATATTGCCAAAACAGATCATTGTTGTTGTTGTTGTATTATCAGATTCTGTGAAAGAATTGTCCTGAGGCTCATTTTCTTGAGGCGTGATCTCTTGCAAGGGTGACATAAACAGTCCTCCAAAAGTCCGTTACACAGCGGTATCCTCCAGCCTGCTTTCCATTTCACAAGTTGGAAATGCCTGGCTGATGAGAGATTGATGTACGTTTTGTGATGCTGGTTTCTGGAAGTTGGGTTTCTTAGCTTTTGGTTTTTATTTCCTGGTACAATAGCTGGGAAATGAGGGTACTCCAAAGAAAGGAAATCTGTCATTTCCGGTAAATGTCCGAAAGGCAATGATATTCTAATGTCAAAAATGCAAAATTTGATCTGAAGATGCATTCTTACTTAATTCTGACAATACCATACGTGGAACTTGAACAAACATGTAAACTTGAATGTAAATACTCTGCTTAGTGTTGAAATTGAGCAACGGCATGGTTATTTGTTAAAACGAATCATTTCATTGTAAATGAGCATGGAAATCATTCTTGCACAATAAATTTCTGTATAAAATTTTATGGGGTTTTATATGTGCAATAGCTAAATGTGTATGCTGGATACGTATTAAAGATGTCCCACCCCCGTTCTCCTCAGAGGAACATTTTTTGTACAGAATGTTACAACCTGATTATTTAAAAATTGGAGAGTTAATTGTCTTTATATTTAAAGTGTTGGAATTGGGTGCTTCCCAGAACACTTTACTCGTACGGTGAATTGTCTTTCTAAATTCTGTAGCTGTTGCGACCAAAGCTGCCGTGAATTAAGTTGCCTGTAAATAGTTGCAGCTCTCTTGATTATTTTGCAAGGCTGATCTTGCTGCCTTTGAAGCTGATGGCAGAATATTAATAACTTAAGAAGGTCTTGGATCTGGCACAAGAAGTTGTTTTTAGCAGAAGTATTCGGATGGAAATATTCTCTGAAGTAGCACATTAAAGTAGCTGCTCTTGATTTTTTTTTTTGTTTTGCTTTCTGGGTTGCTTTTTTTTTTTGGGTAGCTTCTCTGGTAGTATTAATGCCATCTTTTCATTTCTAGCTTTTTAAAAGGTCACATTTTTTTCTAGTGTGTTTCATTAGACATAGAGGAGCAGCTTTCTCATCTAGAAATTTTCAGTCTTCTCTAATGACTCCAGAAGTGACAAACATGTTTTTTAACTCTTACTAATTGGGATTTAGATTTTCTTAATTGGTCCAGCTGGATGAATTTAACCTGTAGGAAGTTGTACACTTAAATTGCTTTGGGTTTTTTTGTCTTCTTTCCAATGTAAAAAAAAAAAAAGGATGTGTGCAAATCCATTGCCATTTGGAACATCAGACCTCATACGTTTCTCGGAGGCAAAAAAAGGATCATATAAACATAAGACAGACTTTGGGAAATTATGAGAACTATGTAAGGAAAGGAAAACTAAAAGACAAGTTAAAAATTCCAATCAGTGCAGAAAACGCCTTGGAGGAGCTGCGTGCCTACAGCTTCAGCTGAGTTAGGTTCCTGGCTGGGTTGAGAATGGCTGAAAATCGTACAAAGGTACCTCATTAGTTAATGACTTTATCATTTTAATCGTGACGTGTAACACACAGTTTGGATTGTGGGAGAATCCTGGGAGTTTCTGCTGAAATGGGAGCGGTTAATGCAAGATGCCCGGCTCTTTACTCGAATGGGACTTGGAAGGCGGGGAGGTGAGCGGAACCGTTTGAGGTGTGTGTTTGTGGCTCAAACGAACGTTGCTTTGTCAGGAATTTACTCGGAGAAACAGCTCTCTGGGGGCAGGAGCTGATGCAACTCGCACGCAGGGGTTTTGGCTGGGATAGAGGTCATTTTGTTCAGAGCAGCCTGCGTTTCGGAATGGTCACCAACGCAGCCGTGTTAAGGACGGGGATGTTTTAGCTGTTGCCAACCGAGCGGTGCTTGCGCAGGGTCAAGGCTTTCTGCGGGTACGCCGAGGGTGGACGAGAAGGCTGGGGGGGAGAGCTGACCCGGGCTGATGAAAGGGGTGTCCCACACCGAACAGATCTTGCTCAACTATAAACCCAGGGGGTTGTTCGCCAGGGGTTGCTCTTGCCTGGGGACTGGCAGTGGTCTGCGTGGTGTCTGGCTGCCTAGGGGGGCTAACCCACGGTATCGCTGCTTTCCCTTGACTTGAGGAATCCAAATTGGCTGAGGGGAGACCTTCTGGCTCTCTCCAACTCCCTAAAAGGAGGGCATAGCCAGGGGGGGTCGGTCTCTTCTCCCAGGTCACAGGCGATGGGACAAGAGGAAACGGCCTCAAGTTGATCCAGGGGAGGTTCAGGTTGGAGATTAGGAAAAATTTTTACACGGAAAGGGTTATGAAGCCTTGGAATGGGCTGCCCAGGGAAGGGGTTGAGGCACCATCCCTGGAGGTGTTCAGAAGATGGGTTGACACGGTTTAGTGCTGTGGGGGTTATTTTTGTATGGTTTTCTTTTGTTTTTTTTATCAGAGTTAGGTTGATGGTTGGACTAGATGATCTTAAAGGTCCCTTCCAACCTAGACAATTCTATGATTTGGGGGCTCTTCCCTCCACGCGTGGTGTAGCTTTCTTCTCAGGCTTTCCAGAAGTCAGCTGTATAAACCCTGCCAGGTGTGAGAGCGAGCTGGGCTGCTGCTCTTCCTCCTCACAAGTGACCCCACCAGGTAACGCTCTCCAGCCTTTCCCAAAACCAGCTGGTGCCATTTGTCCAATTTATGGTTGAAGTCACCAAGGCGAGGAGGTGTGAGGCGGCGCGCCAGGGTCGTGCTGGGGGCCGGTGGGAGAAGCAGGTCTCTCTCCAGGTGTCAAAATGCCGTACTTGTGAGTACGGTGTGACAAATCAGAGCGGGCTGAAGGCAGATTTACGTGGTGCTGGGTCTGTTGTCGTCGTACCTATGTGGCGAAAGCATTGCCTGAGAAATGGACCTTAGTCTGCACCGATACAGATAGAGTTAGTCTGATCTTCGGTAAGAATTTACCATGTTGTGTGTCCATCAATGGGCAAATTGCTGAGTAGAAGCTGGAGTTTGAAATTGTTGATTTGTTTTTTGGAAACGGGAGTCCCATTTCAATTGACTTGCAGGTTTTTAGCGTAAACATGCACATTCGCATTAAATGATGCACAGTTATTTTTGTTGCAAAAGCCCTTCCGTTAATGTGTAGGGAAATATCCCCTTAAATTGTAGGGAGGAGAGAACCTAGAGCGATTCCAAATTTGGTTTCATTTTCTTGAAATCAGACGTCTGTAACGCTTCAGTCAAAGAGCATCTTTGCCAGAAACCTTGTGAGATTTTGGAAACATCAGAGTAATTACAACCTTGTGAGTGGAATATTCACCCCCAAAGAGCTCTTAGATTTTGAGGAAGTGCTGCTGAGCCTGGTGAGCTTCGGAAAGAGGTCGCAATCTCCTGACATGGATTCTGAAAGCCAGAGGAGTAAGTGAAAGCTCTTGGAGACAGCAACCTTTCCTCTTCCTGCCTCCCTCCTCCCCCCAGGCTCTCTGTGCCCTCTCCTTCCCTTCCTGGGATCCTGCCCTTCTCTCTTCCTTCTCTCCCTGCCCTGTCTCTGGAGGGTTTGGTTAACCAGAGGTCAGGCAACAACATCTGCAACACCTAGGAGTCCTGGTGGACAACAGGATGACCATGAACCAACAATGTGCCCTTGTGGCAAGAAGGCCAAATGGCATCCTGGGGGGCATCAAGAAGAGTGTGACCAGCAGGTCAAGGGAGGTCATCCTCCCCTCTGCTCTGCCCTGGGGAGGCCCCAGCTGGAGCACTGGGTCCAGTTCTGGGCTCCCCAGTTCCAGAAGGACAGGGAGCTGCTGGAGAGGGTAGAGCAGAGGGCTACAAAGATGATGAGGGGCCTAGAGCATCTCCCTTATGAGGAGAGGCTGAGGGACTTGGGTCTTTTGACTCTGGAGAAGAGAAGGCTGAGGGGGGATCTGATCAATGCCTATAAATACTTAAAAGGTGGGTGTCAGCAGGATGAGGCCGGTCTTTTTTCAGTGGTGCCCAGGGACAGGACAAGAGGAAATGGGCACAAACTTGAATAGAAGAAGTTCCACCTAAACATGAGGAGGAACTTCTTTCCTGTGAGGGTGGCAGAGCTCTGGAAGAGGCTGCCCAGGGAGGTGGTGGAGTCTCTGTCTCTGGAGACATTCAGACCCCCCTGGACACGTTCCTGTGCAACCTGCTCTGGGTGGACCTGCTCTGGCAGCGGGTTGGACTAAATGATCTCCAGAGGTCCCTTCCAACCCCATGGGATTCTGTGATCTGCGCTTACCCTCTGCTTTGGCTCAGCACGGAAGAGAGGAGGCTGCCGTGTTTAGGTTCAGAAACTGGAGATTCTGTTCACACTTCTTCCAGGACGGCAGAGCTCTCTGCATTGCAGAGCTGTAATGCAATTTTCAAGCTTTTACTGAGATTGATGATCTATTTATACCTTGGCCTCAGTCCAAGGGCCGGTGCTGTTTGCGTGGGTGGAAGTGGCTGAGAGAAGGTGAGATGGAAGACCTGCTTGTTATTAAATTGTCTTAATCTCCCACCTCTGTCTTCCTCAGGGCTCAGATCCTGCCCTTGCGCTGCGTGCTCCGTGGCCCATTCACTCTGTCAACTGGAGCTCTGTGTGCAGAGCGATCAGAGGACACCGCTCTGGAGGCACCTCTTCTTCACTCCAGGAACCTGCAAACGGGCTTCTAAATTGTCACTTTAATTTCACACGTGTCGACTGTTAAACTTACCCAGAGGCCGCATGAAGAGAAGGAAACTCGGCGATCGTGCCTTCACGCCGTCGTTCCCGGGGACAGTGTCAGAACGCGATTTCTGAAAGGTGAAATGCTTTTGTGTTTCTGATGCCGTTGCTGGTTTTGACTGTCTCCACGACGAGCAGCAGGGCACCCCTGTGGGCCAGCTAAGAGCTCCGAAAGAGTTTGGTGTCTCTGGACCGTTTCCCTCTTGCCACTACAGAAGAAGAGGGGCTGAGATAAAGAAGGGAAAGGCAAGAGATGCAGTAGATAAAAGAGCGTGATAAAAGAGAGTGTAGATAAAAGAGAGAGATAAATAGCGTGTCTACCAACAAAAAAAATTACGACGGTAATGTCTTGCTCCCATGTGAAACTGTTAATCATTAGGGCTTGAATCGGTCTGCGAAGATCTAGATTGTTGTCCAGATTTATGGTGGTGAGGGCCAAGAAGACTGACTCACAGGACTCAACCTCTTGCACCCTGCCGCGGGAGTGACTGTGTTTTACTGCAGTAAGACGTGGTGGATGGTCCGAGGTGTCCCCCCTGCACTTCTGCACCTGGGATTCGTGGTCTCTCTGAGCTACGTGTCATGGAACAGTGTCTAGTTCTTTGCCTTTTTGTCTTGGAGGAGCTAACTGCCAAATATAATCACGCTTCTACTCCTCTTACTTGAAAGAGAACAGCCGTGTTTTTCTACCCAGCTAGACAGCTATGTCTGAACAAAATCCCTTACCTGATTGATAGAAATCATTGCTCGTAGGCTTGATATCCCCAAGTCGATGACCAAATCTGTCAGTATGCCTGCTTGACACGCATGTATTCTCTGTGTGTACATGTACATGTTTCCACCTTAAAAGCAGAAGGTTGTTTACGCAGCTTCTCACGCCTCCCGACACGCTGCTTTTTGCCCCTACCTGCCGTGACAGTCCCAGCCTCTGCCCACAGAAGGTGCAGTGCCATCAGGCAACAGGTCTCCATGGACAGGTGTGTGCAAGGTCCAGGTAGGAAAGCTCTTGCCTCCTGCAGGTGTAAGGGCAGAGCGAGAAGTATTCTGACAGGATGTGAGTAGGGTATCTCCTCACCTTGGAGATACTCAAGGTGAGGCTCGACGAGTCCCTGGGCAACCTGGTCTAGTTGGGGGTGTCCCTGCTGACTGCAGGGAGGTGGGACTAGATGACCTTTGGAGGTTCCTTCTGGCCTTGCCCGTTTTATGATTCTATGACCACGGTGCTGTTTCCAGCACCGGAATAATCCTTGCCATAAGTACAGACTGGGGGATGAGGTGTTAGAAAGCAGCCCTGAGGAAAGGGACTTGGGGGTGCTGGTGGACGAGAAGCTGGACATGAGCAGGCAGTGGGCACTTGCAGCGCAGAAGGTCAATCCCATCCTGGGCTGCATCAACAGANGGGGGGTTGGAGCCCCTCTGCTTACGAGGACAGGCTGAGGGAGCTGGGGTTGTTCAGCCTGAAGAAGAGGAGGCTTCGGGGAGACATCATAGCGGCCTTCCAGTACCTGAGGGGGCCTCTAGGAAGGCTGGGGAGAGCCTGTTTACAAAGGCTGTCAATGACAGAACAAGGGGTAATGGCTTTAAACTGGAGAAGAGCAGATTTAGGTTGGAGATTAGGAGAAGGTTCTTTACTGTGAGGGTGGTGGAGCACTGGAACAGGTTGCCCAGGGAGGTGGTTGAGGCCCCATCCCTGGAGATACTCAAGGTGAGGCTCGACGAGGCTCTGGGCAACCTGGTCTAGTTGGGGGTGTCCCTGCTGACTGCGGGGGGGTGGGACTAGATGACCTTGAAGATCCCTTCCAGCCCGGACGATTCTATGATTGGTTCCGCACCGCTTTTCTGACTTTGCAGTTTGCAGCCGTGCAGCAGGAAGCACGGACGCATGGCCTGGGGAGGTCAGTGTTATCCTCCACCAAATGCCTTCGAGAACTGGTTAGACGAGCATCTTTAAGGCCTTGCATGCATGCCTCTGATCAGGGGAAGAACTGTATGACCTTCTGAGATCCTCCTTGCTCCTGGGACTTCATGCTCTGTAGATTTACATGGATTCAGTTGTGAACTGAGAAAAAGATCCTTCTTCCCAAGTACTCAGGTCTGGCCTGAGCTGCTGCTCCTAAACTACGTGCCAGTAGCTTTCTGGCAGGGAGGAATTGGCGTAATTATTTATGGAGAGAAACAGACATTGCTTTTTACAGTCACCTTGCCCACAAATAAACTGATGCTATTTAAATAATGTAATTAGAGTGGTATGAAACCAAATGTAGTTTTTATTCCTTTCCTAGGAAGAAAGGTTTACTGTGATCTGTCTGAACTCATTATATGAGTCTAGACTTAAAAAAAACAGCTAGAGTTCTCTGAAATAAAAGGGTTTTGTACTACAGCAATTAAATCAGTGTCCAAATAACTTATAGTAAATTGAAATGTGGAAATAGCCTGGCCAGAAGTTTGCTCACATCTTGGTGATAATGTTTTTTCAAATACATGTGCATAAATATAACTTGATATACTGCAGTAAAGCAGTTAAATTTTCTCATTTAACTTAATGAACCGCAATGTCGTTACTATTTGCAATTAAAAAGGTGTATGGGACAAGCAGCTGATCTCTCAAGCACCCTGGCTCTACTAAAGAGAGAACTTTCTTTGATGGGAAACGATGTGAGACTTTTCAAAGCAGTTGCCCAGGCCATTAGGAAGTCTGACATTAGAGGCTTTGAGTGATTAATGACTCTGGTGGGTTAACCATAGATTTGTTGGATATCAAACAGCCAGCCTGTGAAAAATACGGACAGTGTGTCATTATATTTCTCTGCATCTCGTTCTATTAAAAACTTGTATGGCCAGTCGTTCTCAAATACCTGCTGTAATGTGACTCCAGTGGAGAATGTGTTTCTTTTTAAGTAGTAACAACCAGTTGCTGTCGTGATAAGTTTCCTGCCTTTGAAGCCCTCAGGTGAGGCTTTTTTGACAGCATTTAACAGCAAAGTTCAAGACCAGTCAATGAAACATCAGTATAAAAGCTATAGCACAATGTAAGCCTTTTTAGGAAATAGGGGATACCTTCATATCGTGGTGGAACACAAGAACATTAAGTTTGGGGCAAAATGAGTATCGCAACTGGGCTAATATGAAAGAATTTGGAGTCCTGCATCCAGCTCTGGAGTCCTCAGCACAGGAAGGACATGGACCTGTTGGAACGGGTCCAGCGGAGGGCCACGAAGATGATCAGAGGGATGGAGCACCTCTGCTGTGAAGACAGACAGAGAGCTGGGGTTGTTCAGCCTGGAGAAGAGAAGGCTCCAGGGAGACCTCATAGCAGCCTTCCAATATCTGAAGGGAGCTACAGGAGAGCTGGGGAGGGACTCTTTGCCAGGAAGTGCAGGGACAGGACAAGGGGCAACGGTTTTGAACTGAAAGAGGGGAAATTTAGGTTAGATATCAGGAAGAAATTCTTTACTGTGAGGGTGGTGAGACACTGGCCCCGGTTGCCCAGAGAAGCTGTGGATGCCCCATCCCTGGAGGGGTTCAAGGCCAGGCTGGATGGGGCTTTGAGCAACCTGGTCTGGTGGGAGGTGTCCCTGCCCAGGGCAGGGGGGTTGGAACTCCATGGTCTTTAGGGTCCCTTCCAACCCAAACCATTCTGTGATTCTATGAATTTGTAAATACTATTTCTAGTGTAGCCACGCACAGGAAAGTACCAGGTTCCATCTTTCCTTGGTTGCAGCACAAGACTGCATGTTTCACTGTAGCACGTCCTTGGCCTTGTGCTAGATGGTGGGGCTTTGCTGTAGGTGTCTCAGCAGTTAGGAGCGGGGTACGTGGGTTTGCTATGGCTTGTTTTGTTTAGAAGTTCTTTGAAAATGAACAGCGTCACGCTTTTCTGTAGGAGCTTCAAGGAAATCAGAGTAAATATTTCACGAGAAATAACACAAGAGAAAAGTTAAAAGGTGGTATTTAAAAAGGAGAACAGTTTGAGTGTTGCTTTTCCATGGCGGAGTAATTGTCCGTGGACCATGACCGCACAGGAGCAATTTTTCTACCATCTTGTGATGCTGGTTGAGGAGGAAAAAAACCATTCACTCCAATGACAACCAAAGTTATTTTTGTCTGGCTAGACACAAATTTAATTCATGTGATTTGCTTGAATGGTATAATTATGATATTAATTTTCGTCGTGTTGCCTAAATACGAATGCAAGTGCCAGAAAGAGAAGACTGAATTGGCAGCCAATGAAATACAGTTAACGCACAGGAAATATCTGAGACTAAAGTAATTTACAGATTATGAGAATGTGTAGGAGTGAAGCAGCAAGAGAAAAGGAAAATATAATCTGTGAAGATGACAGGAAATCAAATGAAATACAAATTTCACTTCTATTGCATTTTACCAGCTATGCTTACTTTTCCCCCAAGAAAACCTCGTATTTTATTAGCCCTCACTCCCTTAATGACAGGGAAGTCAAATGTTTCTGACCATTCTCTGGCATAATGCCCCAAAAAAATTCCTCAGTTGCTACAAAATCCTGCTGTCCTAGGGAAGTGGGAGCTGAAGACACCTGGAGCCTCAGAACAGTCTTAAGACCGATGAATTAGCGAGAAGAATGTAGGGTCCCACAGAGAACAGGTAAAAGTTGTGTATGGCTGGAATAAAGAGGGAAAACACCCAAGTTCTGATACAGCTTTTAGGATCTTAGCTGTAAATTTTCAAACGTCCAAGGACACAAAAGGTTGGAGAATTAGCATTTGTGGGATTGAGGAAACTTTTAAAAATTTCCTTCTTAGTGTTAGATGGATGAGGAAAATATTAATAAAATCTATTTTCTTCCTTAGCTTTCCAGTTCAGCAATGGATATCAAATCTATATGTGTTATTTCTGGATGCATATAATTGTAACATGTAAATTTACCCGAGCAGATGCATATGTATCATTGCTGTGGGAACTCTTACCTGAAGATGTAAACGTATCCATCTGACTTCATGGTTTTTGAACTCTTTTAAAGAAAAAATAATCGAGCTAATATTTGAAGATTATGCAGCAATTGCGTTGAGATTTGGATGGCTTGCAGAGCAACTGGGATAAAACATACTGCTCATGAAAACCAGATCACAAAATTTAAGGTAGGCATTACAAATTAAAGGCTGGTCTGCTACAGAGATAACACAGAAGCCAATAAAATGGGAAGCCGCTGGTATCACGCTAATTACTTCTGCAACATTTAAACTTACGCCTGTATTAGAAAATTGAGATAAATGAACAGGTTAGTATTCCGTTTTACAGTGCTTGAGTGCTCCTAAAGGAGCAGGAGGAATGTTCCTTAAATTAATGGATAGAACTAGCTAAACCTTGTGACTGGACAGGCTGTAAAGATACAAAAAGCTGAATTTCTCACTGTATTCTTCAAAGTTAGGAGTTGGGAGAAAGAAAATCTTCAGGGAATCTAGCAGACACATTGAAAATCAATTTAAACTCTACAAGCTCCTCATTTTTTTCCCCACGCAGTAAAATATGTTTCACTTCCTTATGAAATTAATGATATGCTTGGTAGAATCTGCTCTACCAGGTCCTTGTTTCATTAGAGGGGTTGATGGGTGTCAGTCCAAAAATGTCTTGCTGAGTTTTTCTGGGTTTAGTGTGCTCTTCCTATGGTTTTATAATGATATTTTAGAGCGACTATGAATCATTTGAGTTGTGAGTAATTAACCCCTCTGGAAATCTGACTCCTAAGGATGTCAATGGTTGAATAATCATAAAATGAGTCACTGAAATTATATATTATATTATAACATTTTGAGTTGATCACCCAAAAATTTGGAGTCACTGTTTGAGCAGATAATGACTCAAAACCCAAGTGTATCTGCTTCTCTGATCCGTGTCATGCAGGAAAGTACTCGAATTAATCTTGATGGCACCCAAGGCAGAATAGCAAAGGCTTTAGTTAAAGCCAAGGACTGAAACTTCACCAGAATGTAGCCCAAATTGGTGCTCCAGATGTAGCAATCACGACGACTCTAACCCCGATGAATAGAGCATCCTTTGTCACATCAGTTCTGTGCGGATGTAAAGTGTTACTTGAAGATCTACTTAGCTGTTCTTACGTGTTCATTCCCTCTTCAGCCTCCAACAACTACCTTACCTTCGTAAAACTACAAACACATACAGACAAAACTCCACAGCTTTCCATCTGAGGAGTCATCTGCTTATTCAGCATTTATGGGTTTTGAAAATCTGCAGAAAAAAAAATAAAAATTGCAGACTTTGCAAGATGTTTGACGTTTATAATTATTTTAACTGCAAAACACAGCACATTATTTGTTCCAATAATAGGTCTCGGCAGCAATAAAGTGTACGTCTCTTCTCCAGGTTTCAGCTGTGGGAAGTATTTTGACAGTTGGATCCGCAGTGTGTAACTACGTGTGGGCAGAGTTGTGTTTTCTTTTTGCTGCTGAAGAGAGGCTTCCGAGTTTGCCACAAATCTCGAGCGGAGGGGCGCATTTTCCTACTAAAAACTCCTTTCTTGTGCTCTCCCTCCCTTCAGATGGAAGGAGGTGGCTGGTATCCAGATTTGGACCTAGTAGTATCACCCTTTGGCAACGCTTCCTCTGCCATGAGTGGGACACCGCAATGTCAAACGCCATTTACTGCCGCGGAGCCGCGACAGCTGGGGCTGCGAGATAAAATTCCCCTCGAAGGCTCAGGCCAGCGCGCAGCCCGCACACCCCCTCCGTCCCTCGCGTCCCTTTGGAGACCGGCAGCTCAGCTTGTCCCGGGCCTTTCCAAGGACATCTCTCGCCCATTTCTGGCATTAGCTGTTATAAATCACTCCCAGGGGGCTGGGGAGAGCAGCCCAGCAAGTGATGGGGTGGCGATAAAACCTCTCTGGCATCCCCTTCCTCTCTCGTTTGGAAATAGAAAGTAGGTGAGGATCGTGCTGACGTCCAGTGCGGGCAGCATCTCCCCCAAATAACCACAACGAGGCGGGTGAGAGCTCCTCTTCGTGCTCGTGACCTAGATAAGAGAAGTCAGATCTAAGCCCGGGTCAAACCTAGAAGAAGCCGGAGGCAAGTCTCCAGAGAATTCAGCATCAGCTTAGAGAAATAGGAAGTTCCACTCCAATCTGAGGAAGAACTTCTTTGGGGTGAGGGTGGCAGAGCCCTGGAAGAGGCTGCCCAGGGAGGGTGTGGAGTCCCCTTCTCTGGAGATCTTCAAGCCCCTCCTGGATGCTCCTGAGTGATGTGCTCTGGGCAACCCTGCTTTGGCAGGGGGGTTGGACTGGATGGTCTCTGGAGGTCCCTTCCAACTCTTGATGATTCTGTGATTCCGTGAATCCGTAAATCCACCCTCCGTCTTGCAAACCACCCTAGCTTCTTTGTTTTGACTCTCCGTTTACTTGGATTCACCGGCTCCTTCACTTCCATACCCTTCAGAGTGCAGGCAGCTGCTACTTAAGGATTCACAGATGATGTTTTAATTTCCCTTTCCCTCTCTGAAAAGGCACAATTCTAGACAGAGAGATCCATCTCATTTTTTTTTTTCTCAGTTTGTGGTTTACGCCAGCTATAAATAACAGCGTTCACTGCAATTTAGAGCTTCCTGGTGTCCTGACATCAAAAAGCTGGGTGGTTTCCTGCAGCTTGGTTAAGTGGCCTACATTTCAAAGCTTTCCCAAGCACTGCTGGGTTGGAAATCTCACGAGCGCAGGCTGCCCGGCAGTGGCTGAGCAATTGTGTCTGCTCAGCTGCAGCCGAGGAACCCGGAGAAGAGGGGAAAAAGGCAGTTTGATTCCTTGTCAGTCGACTTTATCTTTCTGGTGTATTTTTCTAAGCTACTTACGATAAGTACCAATACGCAGGCCTTTTGGGTAGTCACTTCCAGGCCTTTCTGTACCTCAGGCTGAACATGGCAGTTGGGGGAAAGGGCCACTCTGTACTCATTTGTGGAACAGATTTGATGTGGCACTTCACAATGCAATGTTTTTTTGCCAAACGCTTTTCAGGGATATCGGGTCCGTTTGATTCTTCAAGTCTGCAAAAGACGTTGTACTGCGCAGGAGGGGATTTTGTTTATCTTAATAATTGCTTTTTGGATGACCGATATGTCATTGAATGTGTTATCTGAATTGTTTGGCATTCAGGCATTTTTTATATGCCTACTTATCACAGAATATTCATGATATTCATGGTTGGAAGGGACC
>VXAK01027014.1:574733-634579 GCA_013399435.1 Arenaria interpres | reverse complement strand
GTGAAATTCAGTAAATTCAGTGACTCCAGCCGGAGACAATGAAACACTCCGACCTATAATAAATTCAGTAAGTATTTTAGTGTAAAAGAATACTAGATTTTGATAAATAAATTATTTCAAATAGCAATATTTTTAACATTTTATTTCCAAAAAAACTTCATTAAAATGTGAAAATGAGATGTATGTGTTTCATGATAAATTAATCAGTTAAATGCATGCTTAAACTAAAGTATGCATTATTTGTAAAAGCGTAGGACTATCTATGAGTTTAGCATAGGCTTCAGTGCTTTGAATTTATGTCTCTCTACTCTATTTTGTTCAATCTGCTAGTAAGCTCTATATTTATAAATTCATCTTGGCCTGCCAAAGTGAAAACCAGTACAGAAATCTTTTCCTTTAGGTTTTACACGAAAAAAGGACTTCTCTTTTTCATTGTAACGAGAGCTCAAAATGAAGGATAGTTATGAAGTATTTATTTTTAGAGGTTTTCTTTTTTAATTTGAAGAGAAAATAAAGTAAATTTTGAAACAACTTAGAAATCAATGTAGTCCTAGGAACCACGTGATCCTTGCAGACCAGCTGGCAAATAACTGAGTTTTTGGGTTTCCTCGCATGCAGCGCATCACTTGCAGCCTTGCAGTCAGGCCTGCGCTGCCAGGTACTTTCTGTGTGCAGCCTAGCTGGGCTTTTGAATGTGGGTGAATTACTGGGTACTAGCATCTCTTTTTTGAAAAGCCTGAACTTCCTGTATTGCTTCATCTGATTGCTATATGGTCCCTCAAGCAAAGAATCACATGCTGGCTTGTCCTAGTGGAAGGTCAGGATCTAATAGCAATTTCTGGGAAATGTTTTTGTCTGCGACTCTAAGAGCACTGTTTGTGTTTCTCTCTGGTTACTTCAATGACAAAGAGCTTAGTGCCATCTCATCTGTGGTCCTTCTATGCACTTATGTTGCTTCCATAGGCTTTTGTTTCCTATGATACAAACTCGATTTCTTATTGATTGGATTTGAGGAAAAATTACTCACAGTGTGCCTTTGTTGCTATTTTAGCGTAGTCTCCTATAATTTACTTTGAAAGAAACAGAGGTAAACAGTTTTTTTCTCCCTCTGCATTAGCAAGCCTACCTAAAGATTAAATATATACATATATAAAAACCTTTTTGGAGGCTCTCTTACTCTCCATCGTGGCCATTTTATAGGCCTATGACATCTCATCCTGTCATCAGTAGATCAGCTCCTTAATATCCAAAGTAAAGGACCAGTTTTTTTTCCCCTGTACAGCACACACAAAAAGCAAACAAATGCTCTATATTGTGGTTAGTCTGTTTTAAGTTTCCTCCTCAGGGACTTTATGAAGTGGGATTTCAAACACAGACAGGGGAAGAAGAAACCAGGGCAGGACTTCGATGGTAAGATGTCCATTCAGCTTGTTGCTGTGCAAATTTCTCCCAAGGTTTTTGTTGCTCCAGTGAATATATTGCTTCATGAATATGGGGCATCTTACTAAGAGCTGGGAGAGGTGCAGCTGGGAAGGGCGTATGTGACAAGCAGAGCAAACTGAAAGAAATAATGGGGACACTATGAAGAAGAAAGTGGAAATCTTTTCTCCTCTTTGGTTAAGCTACTGTGACTTATTTAACTTGGGACAGGAAAGAAGGAATTAATCTGTATGTTCAACAAGCTTAAGGAGGCCTTGAAAGATTTTGTCATTGCAAAGTCAAGCTGTCATTGGCTTAAGTGGGAGAGGCAGTTGTGGGATCATGGAGTTAAAGGAGAAAAAAAAAGAAAGAATAAGAAGCTTTAAGAAGCTTGCCAGCTACTACCCAAAATTGTGTTTTAAAGTAAGAAATTGAAAGATCAGGCTAGCAGTCAATTAACGTTACAAAAACCAAATAGCACCTACGAAAATGTTCTTCATGTCTGCAGCTGTTGCTGAGACAGAGCCCAGCTCCAGTGGGAGTTGTGCTGAACTGACGAGCTGCTCCGCAGTCCCTCAGTCTGGGCTGCTCCCTGCCTCAGCAGTACGTGACCACAATGATGAACTGTGAGCCTCTGCACAACGCAGCAATGGGTTTTGAAGGTGTAGCGACCTCCAGATTTCTTCCAGAAACAACTAGTAGTCAATACAAAATCGATTTTCTTAAGATATATAAAAACAGAATAATAATCAGCTGGTCATCTCATGCCCTGGGGCTTTTCTTTCCCAGTATATTCTCATTGTATTGTTTGTCTCAAGCCTCGATGGGCAAAATAGTTGACTCACTTATTGCCTTCACCTCTTCTTGAACTTTGAGAAAATGATGTCTTATTCTTCTGTAATATGTGTCTCCTTGACTTAAAAAATAAGTAAAGCAGACACATATTACAGAAGAGTAAGACATCATCTTAAGACAATCTGTGTTGTGGTACACAACAAACTGATTTGATATGCATTTTGGCCCATTTGAATTGGGGTTTTTTAAAATTGCTTATTTACTTAAATTGCTTAGTTCAGGATCCACCTGACTTCACAATCCACACAGACACGAGAGCATTATTGGTTAGAAAACAGTCAAATCACATTCTGTTTTGATTGCTTCCAGTCTTCAGATTTCACCTCTTTAAATTGTATGTTTCTTGCTTTATTTGAATGTTCCCAAAATGTTACTGTTGCCGTGCACAATTTTACGATGAACAACTTGTTTGACTGAACTAAATCACAGTTCCTATCACTTTTTTTTTGTTGTACCAGAGTTCTGTAATGAAACAGCAAATCTGAGCTCTGGTGTTCCTTCATCTCTGCTGCTGGAACTGCCAGGAGAGTTTCTGTGACTTGATAAAGCTTGGCATAGCAATTTTATGTCACTCTCAGTACTTCAGCACATGTTTCTTTCAGAGATGAGGTTTGCGTAAAATCAAGAGTGGTTCCATCACATTCAGCTCCCCCATTTCCTTCAGCCAGGCACATATCTCACTCTTCAGGCTTAACAACTAACAATATGTGCTTCACCTTGTGAACTTGTGACACTGCGCATGTCTTATAATGATTGTAGCTTGATTAGTTTTTATTTCTGCTTGAACCAATTCTACTTTGGTTCATGCTAATTGAAACTCCACGTAGAGTTTGCAGCTCTTCTAACACCATTTCCACCTTCATCCTAGATGCTTGTTCAAGCATTTATTCCTAGCAGATTTTTTTCCCCCATCTTTTAGCTGACCCTGGTAAGAACTAAGCAAAGGAAAGAATTGTACATTCAACACAAATGTCATAGAAGTCAACTATGTTCAGCTATTTGTATCAAGAAAACTTTCATGCCATTTAGCTGATATCTGTAAAACTGATCTTCTGTTTGAGGCACCTCACTCTGCGTCTCTCAAGATTTTGGTGTGAGATAGCCAGGTCTTAGCAGACATGTTATATTCTGGGAATTGCTATAGCGTGTCATAAATGGAAGGATATTTTTCAGGAGAGTCTCACTCCAGGCTTTAAAAAAAAAAAAAAAGTCTAACAGCTACCAATAATGTCTAATTTCTCAGCTTGAGCTGGCATTGAAGTTTCAGATATTGTATGTTTCTGTAGTGAGCCTTTAAGTGCCAGCTACAGCATGTGAAAATAAAGCACATTTCCCTTTGCTATCAGTCCCTGTGAGAGGATATGCAAATCCAGTCTTATTCACTCTAGAAATTGTTCTGCTCTTGGAACCACTGTCATCCTTTATTTCTTCTGCAAACAGTACGTTCTTGTTTTCATTTGTTCTGAATTTGGTTTCATGATCTCAGATATTAATTTTGTTGCAGAATGTATTTCCAGCAAAATTAGTCTTCCTTGTTCTCTGCTGCTTGGATCTTTTGTGAAACACTGGCTGTTGCAGCAGTACTTTCTCAGAGTTTTCAACATTGTGCTTCATTTTTAACCCTTGCAGGAGCCCCATGGTCAGTCCACAGAGCGACAGACTCTTGCTCCTCACCACCACAATTGGTTTGCCACGTGGTGTATCACAACTAGAGCACTTGTGGACTCCATCTTGTATTAGTTTACTCGCATAAGAGTTCCCCAAGATGAAGAGCATGTTTTGATTGATGCTGTGGTTGTTTCCACTACTATCTCTGTACAAATCTTCAGCTCATTCTGGAGGAGTGTCTCCCTGGAACAGCCTGTTCATCATGAATCCCTGGTCTGATTGAATCATCTCTACTGAAGAAAAGGGAGGTTTTTATCCCTGTCAGATTAGAGGAACATCTTTGCACACTTTAATTGTTTTCTACTCAATAGTTTGTCTCAGTGCTGTAATAAACTGCAATAGAAATATAATTTTATAAATAAACCCAAAGGTTATTGCACAACCCAATTGAACATACCCATAATCAAATCAAGTAAGATTACTCTGTAGTGAGCTGGGCACTTAGAAATCTGTGATGAAATTCAGAAAGGGTAATCTTGAGTCACTTGAATTCACCCACTTGAATTTAATTTCCATCCTTTGCCAGAGTTATTGGGAAAGTGAATTGAAAGTGTGCTGATCAGCAATCTAGACAATGTCTTACTTCCAAATATGTTCTGTGCCAGGGATGAACAAACCAGGGAGTTATTTATAAACTAGCACACCTTCTCTCACTCCCTTCCACCCCATAAAGTAGCTTTTAAAATACGGAGCATTAAAAAAAAATAAAAAATTCTCCACTCACTTTTTTAAGTACAGAAGTTCCAGTTAAGGCTAAACAGATAAGAAAAAAAAAAATATACATTTCAGGTGTTTTCAGGGTCATGGACGGGAGAGAAACATGGATTGCCTTGCCAAGTTTTATCTTTTTGTTTGTTGTCAGAGTGAGAAACTTCAAGTCTAGACTTTGTTTTTCTCTCCTTTTCCTCCTACAGTAGAAAAGCAGGGCAGATTCCTTATGGATCCTGAGATCCCAAAGCAGGTTTGGTTTTGTTTATCTATTTTTTGACTGTGCTTTTAATAATCTATTAAAAGTCCACCAGTTCCCAGTACTTCCTCTTCATTCATTAGCCCTAGAAGCATTGTAATTTGGGGGATTTAGTTGAATAAATGCCAGAAAGTGACAACCATGTTTCATTGGTTCGGTCTTGCAACTTAGTGCCACTAACCACAGAGTTTGGTTTCCTTGCGGGTATGGTGACATGGGATGGCTTAATAGAGCCTGGACTTTGACATTTCCACCACCTCTTTTTTATCAGGATACCAGAGAAGACATATGTCTTCTCTGTGCTTATGCCCACAAAACTAGGCCTGACGGGTGCATGTTGCTGTTTCAGATCTGGTTTATGCATTCAGAATACATATGAGATGGCTGATCCCCAGTTTAGCAGAAACTGTGAATAAGGCTATATTTTATGGCAGTTTCCTTGCCATTGCTATGAGCTCTGAGCAGTAAGCCTATCTGTCTACTTCTTTGTTTAGGTTTTGCCTTAAAAAGAAGTTAATTTTCTTACACATGAATTTGGGAGAAAAGTCCTTCAACTTTCTTCCAAATCTGATGAGAATCCTTGTCTATTGGATGTCCTTTCCAAAGTCCTCTATTATTGAGACTTGCTTTTGGGTTTTTTATTTGTCTTTGGCAGGTCTTCTTCCTTCCAGGTATGCTTTAGGAGGGCTACTTCCTCCTTTCAGTCATTCCAGAAAGAATGCCACAACATGAAAACTGTCTCTGGTTGGCCCAGTTTCTGGAACTACAACCCTTAAGTACAGTCATATGTGCTGGGTTTTTCTTAAGCAAAGAAAAAATTTTCTTATTTCTGATCAATGGCCGAATGTAAAATGAGCAGAATGTTGCAGAACATGCACTGATATTTGAAGTCCAGAGAGATCATGCATTGTTGGCATCTCTGTCTTGTACTTCTTGAAATTTGCTCCTGCCACTCCTGCCACTGGAGTTGTTGGTGTATTTGCCCCATTTCATATTCTCTCTGCACCCTTCCCTGTCCTAGCTACCCTTCTCACAGAATTCCTAACTATCGTAGGCAAAGCTCCTGTCAGTAGAGTTGTTATATCAAGGACTGACCAGCCCTGGACTCTGATGAATGTGTCTGCATGTCTGCCCTTTATTGTTTAGGGTCAATTATCATTCAGCTTTCCCTAAGTGAATAGAAACTCTCCCTAAACATCCTGAATTTATTTTTACAGCTAGACCACAAGAGGCCTGGAGGTCCATTTTAAAGTAGGAGAGTGCTAGAACTGAGCAACACAACTTCTGTGTTTGGTGTTAGTATAGAGAAGGCTTAAAATTGTTCGAATGAAGATGCAAGTGTAGTTTTACCAGACTATTTTAATTTTTTTTTAGAACTCACAGTACTAGTGATAGTGCCTCACCTGCTTAGGATATAGATGTTGTCAGGAAGAATGAACTCCAAAACATTTTTATGCAGAAACCAAGTGCATAGACAAAAAATGGAGGAATGTGAACTGCTGGGATGAAGTGTTCAATTCTGTGTTATAGAGATAATGTAAATTGGTTGTTTTTCAAACACAGGACATAAATGGAATATGTTGTTCAGGTCAAAGGAGATGAACTTGGCATTTACTGATGCCAAAGAATGCCAAAGATGAATATGTGGGAGTACTGAGGTACTGAATAGGAAGCAGTAGGCTGGGCTGAGGATTGGCTTATGGAGGCAGAATTCAGCAGTACAAAACCAGAAGGTTGTATGTTTGTGAATTAAACCTCTTTATAAGCTGTGAGGAGCTCAATTACAAACACCTGAGGTGGAAAAGACCTTCATGACACATTTGCCAACTAGCACAGCTGTGAAAAATGCCAGTACAGTTCCGAAATGTGTGAAAAGAAGTATTTCTAATAGAGGAGGGGTTACTGACATCATCATAAACAGCTCTGCTGAGGTCTCATTTGTATATAACTCTTTTGTTCAACTATGAGAAGGGCTGACAGAAATGTCAGGGGAGTGATGAGCCCACTTTGTTATGGGAAGCTAGGATGCTTTGGCTTAGCTGGTATAATGAGGGCTGAGAGGGGATACGATTGAGGTTCATAAATGAGGTTAATCATCAGGTTTTAACTGAACTGAAGGATAATGTCACTGCAGGAACAAATGGCTATAAATAGGCCACCTATAGATTAAGACTGGAAATCAGAAGCATCATGGTTTAAACAGTCTGAGGCAGAAAAAAACCCCAAACAAAACATAAAAACCACAGTTAACTTCACAATGTAACTTAATTAGTTGATGAAAAGCTGCACATAAAACAGTGCAAAGACGTTACAGGATATTGCTGTGACTCAGGACTCCTTCAGTTCCTGTGCTCCTAAAGATAATGACATTTTTACCTGATGATCATGGACGCTAGACCTCACTCGTATTGCTGACAGCTATCAAATTATGAGGATAGTAGATGTGGCTCCCAGCAGCCCAAACAAAACATAGAGTGGCTAAAAGCTGACTGTGCAGGTCTAGGTTGTGATATACCCCACCGTTCCAGGAAGCCCTTAGAGCTGATGGGATCTCTGCGACTGATAGCAAATCCTGGCAGATGGGACCCTGCCACATCCTCAGAGGCTGGGGCAGAGGCATGGCTGCTGCACTGCGTGTCCCTGCACTCTCAGTCCTGGGTGCAGCCCTTGTCCCCACCTCCCACCCTGCTCCCCTCCAGCCACCTCCCCCAGGGAGGTCCTCTTCACCCAATCTGGGGCTCCTGTGACTCTTTTCTTCTAGCTGTTTTATCAAATAAGAGGCTCTTTTCCTTTTATTTGCTTGGTCTTCTGTCAGTAAGCTACTGTCTCCTAAATTCCAGATATTGCTTGTCGGTCAGACTACAGATGTGTGCTCATCCTTCATTGCATTACACAGCTTTTCAGGAATGGCTTTCTGTGTGGAACTGATGTTCTGAGGACCAGAGTCATGGTCTGCTGCTGTGGGTGAAAGTACATATTAACAATTCCTGTGGGAAGGAACCATTGACTTTAATTGTAGAGACCAACCCATGCAATCCTAGTTCTCTTTCCCTTGAGACAACAGATATTTTCTAATAAATCCTACCCATGGTCATAAGCAAAAGTAGTTAAAACACGTGAGACTGACTAAGTAGTTGAGAAGAGGCAAGAAATACAGAGAATTTCTCACAAGTTATTTCAAAATCATCATGTTGTTTATAAAATAACCTCTAAAGTTTGTCTAGGAACTGTGAATATTATCTCTCTTTCTTATGCTGTCTCTAATTATAGAGTGTTAATGTCTACTTAATTTTAATTTTTCCCTCTGATCAGATTTGTTAATGGAAGTATACTGTTGATGGATGTAGTCAACCATACACATTAAAGTGACCAACAAGAGTTGTAAGGAACTAAAAGCCTCACCAAAGACTGTAGAAGATAAATGCCAAAATCCCAGGTTCCTATTAACATAAGAATGCACTTAAGATAAATTTTCAAATATTTTGGGCAAATGGTGGGTCAGACTTACAAAAACATTGTTCTGTCTTAGTAACCATTTGTTATAGCAACTAAAAGAGACACTGAGATCCATATACCCTGAGAATACAAGGTTAAATTTAGAATGATTACATTAGTTTCCACTTAATTCTAAGATAAACTATGACAATCAAGTTCCTGCTGCAAAGTTGGTGGGATGGTAATGGCAATAGATTATGAAGCAGTGAGAATGTACATGAAACCATTCATTGCTGACATCCTTTTTTTTGGTTTTTGTTTTTAAATGGGATTTTAGCATTTTTAAAGGCTCAAGCTTTCTTTATGCTACCTGAAATCTCCAAGGGAGAAAATCCATCTCCATTTTGGGGCCATGATCTAGAACCCCAAAGAACCTTACAGCTGTGGCTTGAATTTTTACAGCATATGTCGCTCAGAAAAATTCAATTCCAGAAAGGTTCACTATATCAAACTGATCCAGTGTGGTTTAGTTGAATATATATTTATTTCCTGATTTATTTATTTTTTATATGCTACTCATGTCTTTAGTTTCATTAACATTATTCATTAACTTTTACAAATGTTTAACTCTGCTTCTATTAAAAGTTACATTATTAGCACTTCAGATTGTGACTAGGCCATCTTCAGTGCCTGTTCTGTCTTTATGAAGGTGAATCATTTTTATGAAAAGATGTAAAGCTCTTGAATGCTGTAATTTCTTACAGCAGTATCTCTAATATGGCATACTCCCCACTGCCCAGAACTTTTCATTCCAAGCAATGTCTCAAATGTTGCATTAGAGTAGCCAAACTAATCTTTAGCTTCTGTCATCCTTTTGAAATCCTCTTTTCTGCCTCTGTCCACTTTACACACCTCCAGTTGCCGATGCTAACAGTTCTGAGTTGTTCTTTAACTCTTTTTCTTCTTGACATATGGATTTTTCTCAAAATGCTGAGTTTAATTCTTTCAAAAATTCAAAACACTTGTTTTGAATGTCTATGACTGCGCATTCCACACTCCACCCTCCACCCCCCAAAAAAGCTTCTTTTAATCGTGCAAATTTATTTCTGTGCACTCTGATACTGTTAGAATGAAGCTAAAATTTTCAGTGGAAGGTTTCAGTAACAAAATGTATTCATACATAGTATTCTATAGGAATTACTGATTTGTTAACTTCTGCGAGAAACTATCAGAATATTTTGAAAGCTAGAAATACTATTTTGAAAAAAAAAATGTGTCTTGGTGCTTTCTTTCTTAACATGGGACTTAAAAGTTTACCTGAATCTACATATCACATTTTGCATTATTAAAAGTGCATATATATTTCTCCTCCTTGAAAGTGTCATAAATCACTTATTTTGTGGTGCTTTAGCTTAAAGCAAACCATAACTGTGAAAACTTCCTTCACAAGACTGAAGCCGGGTTGATATTTCATCAGGGAATTAATCTGAGTATCCTTCGCTACCAACGTGTTCAATAAACAACACAAATCATGCCTCATTTGTGTTTTCTCTCTCATCCTTTTGCTCTAGGAAAGTAATTTACTTATGTAAGTGGGTTGGGGTGCATTTGTTTTGGCTTTATTTTCTTTTGGGGGGTGAGGTTGTTGTTTAGGTTTTTTGTGACTCATCTTGACTCTGCCATTTGGAAGTTGCAAATAAATGACTTATTCTATCCTTATTTTGTATGTGGGTGGTGGTGGGGATATTGATTTGATTATTCCTCATCCACCTTTGGATGTCTAGCCCAGCCTCAGTTATCACGAGTCTACAATTCAACTTGGCAGCTCCATTTCTTTACAATGAGTAAAGTTCCCTCTCTAATGTTTAACTTCAGTATTCCCTGCAGGAACTTTGCTTCATGTCTTTGTTCCACCTGCAATGACTAATTGCAATGGTAATAATCTGTGGCTAACCGCCTTTTTATATACTTGTGTATTAATATCACATCTGTCTTTTCTGTAGACAGAATGTTCCCAGTTTTATCAGTCTTTGATCACATTTTATGCTGGTTTCTGCTTTCTCTTCTATTTAGGTGCAAGTGGCTCTCAGAATAAATATGCTTTCAAACATGAAGCATGAAGAAGAGGGTAAAATAATTCCAGTTGCAAGAGTTATTTCAATATCTAGAATTTCCATCCCAAAAGTATTTTCAGTGTTTTCAAACATTGTTATTTTTTACCTTAATTGAGATGGAAGGAATTAAAGTACTGAATGCATGGATGAAATGGAAACTTCTGGAAAACACATGGTTCAGAGTGTGAAAAGCTGTCCCTGAAATGTCTCATCTGGATTTATTGAAGTAAAAGGAGGCTCTTCTTTGTGCCAAGGTTTGGCAGAATGTGCCCTAACTGTACAAAACCTGTCCTACATGTCCACATTAGTAAAAGCCATAATTCAAGTGCTGTAGGCCACTTTTCCATTTCTGAATTGTGTCTACCAGCCAGTCTACATTACTTGCACTGGCTAAAAATTTTTAGTGAGTTTTAATAACACAGTAATATCTGAAAAATACAGATATTGCCAGGAAACAATGTCAAGCTGTAAATAGCTCTGCCTTTGCTTCACCGCAGGCAGGACCAGCAATAACAAGCACGTCCTGCTGCGCAGTGAGTCTTCCCCTCTTGGCTTCCTGACTCAGAGAAAATAGCAAATATATCTGAGCTGGCTCACATCATTAAGGAAAATTATTCACACAGCAGATCTGGGGGCAGACCAATGTCCGAGGACCTGAGACTGGGACAGGATGGCGAGCTTTAGCTACAGTGGGACATGTGACCATCTCCTTACTGCTTTCCTCTCCTTGTCAGAAAATGTAACTGAGCACCTGTAAAAGCCTTTTTGTGATGTGTTAATTTTCTTCAGGAGAAGAACTCAGATGTCTGCTTAAAAAAGGTACTTTCTAATGGCTAGGATGTTCTCATTTTCATCACTCAGAAGGATTCGGGTATCTACACTAATCAGTGGTTAATAACAAATAAAAAAAACTATGCATATATTAATCTAAAGTCAATTTGTCTCTTAAGTTTTCATCATCATGCTGAAATCAATGTAGCCATGAATGTAAAAAATGCCAGATGTTATCATATGAACCACACAGAGTCATATAACCTCAGCTAATGAAAAGCCTGGTCTGATTTTTATTTTTTTGTTCTGCAGAGAGGAAGAAATCCTCTAATATTGTGCCAGAGGAATTTGTAATCTACAGTGGTTTTGTGATAAATTTAAAAGGATACTTCTGTTCCTACACAATCTTTGTTACATCCCCAGTGGGAAAAGTTCAGAGTAAGACAAGCAATAAACTTTCCTTCGGAGTTGCCACTAGCTGGAGGGCACATTTGGTTTCTTCCAAATAAGAGGGTAGGTTGCCAGGTCCATATCATTCTGAGTATTTGTTTTCCATGTTTAGACTTGAAAGAATTCACTAGCTCAAAGTCAACCTGAGTGTGGAACGGAGGAATTTGGAGCCTGAGGAGACTAATTGCCATCCAACCCATTTGTTTTACATGAACAGATGGTATGTTTGTATTTTAATACTTACTTGATTGCCTGGTCTACCCCTTTGATTGTATAGCTAGACATTTACTATGAAAGAGCAGATTGAAACTAGCTGTAGTTGCAAAATTCTCAGCATTTTTCTGGCAGATGCAAATGGTGCCTGTGTAAGAGAAGGGTGGTTCCCTCTGAGATGATTGTTAGAGCCAGTGTGTACCACACAACTGGGACATACAAGCAGAAATAAAATCAGTGAAGTCTGAGCTATATGTTTGGGGTTTTTTTACACAAAAAGAAACCATAGGTACTGATCTCCCAAGCGTCTTGGTTTAGAATCACAGAATCATAGGATAGTTAGAATTGGAAGGGACCTTAAAGACCATCTAGTTCCACCCCCCAGCCCTAGCTAGGGATACCTTCCACTAGACCAGATTGCTCAAAGCCCCATCCAACCTGGTCTCGAACACGGGGCATCCACATTTTCCCTGGGCAACCTGTTCCGCTGCCTCACCACCCCCACAGTAAAGAATTTCTTCCTAAGACTTAATCTAAATCCCTCCTATTTCAGTAGGAGAGATTTAGGTCCAATGGATAGGACCATTACCCCTCCTCCTATCGCTTACACTCCCTGATAAAGAGTCCCTCCCCATCTCTCCTGTGGGGCCCCTTTAGGTACTGGAAGGCTGCTATAAGGTCTCCCCAGAGCCTTCTCTTCTCCAGGCTGAAGAATCCCAGCTCTCTCAGCCTGTCCTCATAGGAGAGGTGCTCCAGCCCACTGATCATCTTCGTGGCTGTCCTCTGGACTCACTCCAACAGGTCCATGTCTTTCTTATGTTGGGGCCCCCAGAGCTGGATGCAGGGCTCCAGGTATAGGAGTAGAGGGCAGGTTCTAAACTGTAGTTTGATTACAGTTGGGCTCAGCACAACTTGCTTAACTAAATGGCTTCTAAAAAAAGCATCTCATCTGATGTGAAAACACTACGAGATGTCAGATTTGCTTCCTTCATTATTACACTGTTTGATTAGTCATTTAAGCAAACTAGTCAGTCTGCTTCAATGAAACTTCACTTCAATGGGTGCTATTGAAATACATTTATTCCTTGTGTTTCTTCCACAGTAGATTGAAAAACTCATTAAAATTTTTAGCATTCTAAATTCTTTAGCAAGAATTAGATAGAATTAGATACTGAATACTTAAAATTACCCTTGTTTTCTCTGTGTTAAACTTTAAGAGTACAATCTATGAAACTTTCTCTGTAAGAACTCTGTATCACCAGTCAGACCACTTTAACCATAATTCCTGCATCTTTCTCAGTTGCTAGGTAGTTAAAAATGGCAGTAAGGAAATGTATAGTAAGGAAATTGCATCTACACCAAATTTTCTAAGGCTTTTGAAGAGAAATATAGTTAAAACACTAAAAGCTTGCTTGTTTTACAATATCTTGTGATGTTAATGGTCTAATACAAGGCAAGTAAATCTCAGGCTTTGTGAAGTTCTTTCATCAATGTGTTTCTACATTTTTACAAATTATAGTTAGTGTTGCTTCTTAACATGTGTGCTCAGATTGTCCTTGTTTGAGGTAACACAGAACCAATTTTCTTTTCAGTAATTTTACTTTTCAGTTAAACCTCTTCTAAACCTCTGAAATTAATGGCATGTTTTTCAGACGTTGTCTGCTTCTAGCAGATAAGGTCTCATATTTATAGTGATTCTGAGGAGAGAGGCTCCTGCTTGTACTTATTGCTATAACAACCAAGGTCAGCTAACTATGTTATGCACCAACTCGGACTGTTAGAAGCAGAAACACGTAGAGGGGTTGGACCTGCAGGGAGGAGAGGACAGGTGACCCAAAACTGACCAACCGGGCATTCCATCCCATCTGCCCCATGCTTAGTATAAAAGCTGAGGGACCAAAGGGTCAGCCTTCTTCCTTCAATGGCCAATGTCTGAGGAGGACTCTGTCTGTTTGTCTGCCTTTGATCCTGATCCATGCATTCCTGAATCCAGTTCCTGAGTTCAGCTCCCGTCCATCACTGAGTCTGTTCTGGTAGCCTGCTGGTGATATGATCCTCATCCTGGGAGCTCAGTATGGTTTTGCATATATTTTATATATTTCAGTTTTTCTTATTAATACTATCTTTTCATTTTATTATTTTGCTATTAATATTTTACTAAAGTAGTTTAGGGTTTTTTCAACTCACAAGTTCTCTCTTCCTCTCATTTTCTCACCTCTCCTCTGAAGGGAGAGCCTCTTCATTCTCTGAAGAGGAGAGAAGTAAAAGAGAGCATCTGTCTTTCATTTTAGTGGCCAGTCCAGTCCAAACCACAACACAGATGTAAATGGCAAGGATGCACTATTGTGTCCCATTTCCTTATCTGAGTCAAAATGAGCTCTCAAACAATTTGGGAAAAATTATTTGCCAATGCCCTGGTTTTAATGATGCAGAATCCAAAGAAAATGGTTTAAAAGTCATTACTAACTTATTCATGATATGAAAGGAATAGAGGCTGTTGTAACATTCCTAAAAAAAAATAAAAATTGGCATCCTGTTGCATTTATATGAAGATACATATGTCCATTCATGTCAGGTACAAAAACATAATTTGTCATTTGTCAGACAAATGCTCTCATGAAATATACTGGGCAGCACAGCTTTATAGAGTCAGAGACCAACAGCCAGAAAGAGAGTGACAGCATTGTGCTCTCTCTTCACTCCATTCCAGTTAAAAGAAGCAAAGGTTGTGGGGAGAGCTAGAGTGGGGGTGAAGCCTCTTTTCTGATGAATAAACACCCTTTCAGAGAGAAGCTGGCAGTACAGCTGGCTTCCCACTGGTCTGCATCTTCTGCGACAAGCTGAAGAACAAACGAGTTGCATCCTGACCTGCAGTGCACCTAAGCAAAGCAGCATGCACCCTGGCAGTAACCCGGAGGGGCAACCAAGTGGTGAAAAAAAACGTCTGCAGAGAGGAATGAAGCAATCCTGATTGTCTGTGACTAAGGAAAATGTATGCCCTCTACCTCTCTGACCTTACCAGAGCCTTTAAAGTTGCAGAGAATGCTTACCAACGCTTAGTGGAAGATTTCGCTTCATAAACCATGGGTGTTAATTCTCTTGTAAATAATTCTCCATCACATCGGAAAGATGTTGTGAGCGTTTCATACCATGTGAAAGGCATATCCACCCCCTGGTCTGCTTGATCCTTAAAATGCAATGCTGCACTTCTCACCCTGCTGGGCCCTGTCATAGTTACGATCAGATGCCCTTTCTGCTTGAGAAGGAGTATGCTAGTTTGAGAGGTTACTAGCCTGAGCCATTGAAAATCTAATTATGCTTATACTTTATCTTGCCAGAGCTGACAGCAGGTTGAAGCCTTTGGCAGAGTGTTTCATTTCCGTAACTATCTGCGTGCTGCAGTGTGTTTCCTACCGAGCACCCACAGTACCTGCTGCTCTGATGACCATAATGAGGGTGGCCAGCCGAGGTGCCTTTGCTGTCTTCTGTGATCCCTACTGGGGAACTAAACAGCCACATATATGGCAAGGCTCACTTTCTGCTTGCTTGTGCACATGAGTATAGTAAACCCCCACTATGCTTATACTTCTTGCAGCCAGGAAGTAAAGTGCATAGGGTGAGAAGATAATTTCTCCAGTGTACCCACTGACAGAGCAGAAAGAAATGGAAGTGCTTTTTGGTACAAAAACATGCTTAAAAACGTAACTGAATTGAATTAGATGGGATTCATCTGCATTATTTATAAAAAAGGACCAGACCTGGAGAGGGGATGATTCGAAGGGCAGTTTTGTGAGAAGACTTCTAGTTGCTCATTCTTGCATACACTACAGTAATGTAAATGGAAAAGTAAAAGCTGTTTACAGCAGAAAATATCTGTGTTTCCTTAGGTACTAATTTTGGGGGAGGTGGGGAGGGAAGATGGTGGTGTTTAATTTTCTAAAAAAATGAGCTGTTTGCAATTAAAAGCCAGATAGCCCCAAATAATGTATGGTTTAGTAAATGTTGTCTGTTCTCTCACCAACAATCTTTGCAGGATTTAGTTGTTTGTTTGCTCTGAATCTCACTGGGAGAAGCAGGTGAAGTCTGAGAATGGGATGGAGGCAGGCAGCCTGCAGAACTCCCAGCAACTCAGGTAATTAGAGCTTGCTCTGCAGGTGTGTGGCAATGACAGCCTATTTACACATCTAACAGGTTCCACCTGCTTATAAATTGTCAGGCAATGGCAAGAAGGGCTTCTTATTGCTGTTTGGTAGCTGAGACCATTATATGCATCCCTATTTCAGTAAAAAATAGAAAGCTAGCAGTTAATGCTGCTCTGTTATAAATGTTGGGGGAGAGATAATTTGATTGTGCTATGAGGCTTGTTATACTTCTTGTGCATTCCTCTTCTTTCTTGGTAGATCTGCTCTTGCAAACTAAAGAAGGCTGCATTAGATGGGCCATCAAAAATGGGTGAAATAGTGCTGGCTAAGACTACATGACAAGAGGTTATAAAGAAAGAGCTTCATTGTGTCAATACAGCTGAGATTCCCTGTAGAAGAAAAGAGATGATGTCCTGTAACTTCAAGGAAAATCAACAGGAGGTAAGTTAACTGAGATGGGATTTTAGGAAACATCAGAAACCTCTGCTTTTTCTCAGAAAACTATATTCTGGTTGTCTTGTAGAACTCCATATGTAGCATAGACCCCTCTCCAGATCTTCACAAACTGTTGCTGTTGTTGCTGCTACCTAGGAAAGATGTGAAGGTTGTGGTGGTTGCTCTAAGCAGCAAAAGGATCTTATATAAAATAGGTAAATAGGGAGGCACTTGCTAGAAATGGGAGGTGGCATTTGCTTTCTTCATCCTTCTCTCTTCCTATACATATCAAATCACCTACTGTTGCGGTTCACGTTTGAATTATCTGTCCCTAAGCTGCTATCTTGACCAATGGGATTGTAAACCACAAGACCCAGAGAAACCTGGGGAGAGAGGCTTGGAGAGAAGCATACAGAGAGAGGGTGGCTGCGGCTAGCCAGGGATCCCCCTGTTCCTGCTGGCGGAGGAGCCTGGGCTGAGACAAACAGGTAGTCCCAGGGTGACGTGGTGACCATAGCTGCAGCAATGTCCCCTACGTAGGGACCTGGGCTACCACTGAGCCCTGGACCTGGGTTACTGTTGTCAGTTCTATTGTAACCTGGGCTCATGAGGAGCACACTGTTGAAGACAACTACATGAGAACACCACCAGCATGTTACCCTCCTCACCTTCCCCAACAAACAAACTCTCCTCACAAAGAATTGCTAGGGAGAAAGACAAGGAGTTTTGAGTGACAGAGCCATCCTCATGTGAACTGGTGCCTGTAGTTGGTGATACTGAGCCATTGAGATCAGTTTTGATGCCTGGACTGTCTTTTTTTCTCTGCATGGGTTCTCTATACTTCTCTTATCCTTGCTTTCCTGTTCTATATTTTCCTTTGATTCCTCTCCTTCCTTTCATTAATCCAAACCAGCTTCTGCACCCAGAATAAAAGTCACTGAAGGGTTTAATCTGGGGAATTATGTTTCCTTTCCTTGCCTGTTCGGATAAGGCATACACGCTTAAAGAATGCTTACAGCTACTGGAAGGCGCTTGACGCAGAGGATTATTTCCAGGTGCCTTTACTGAGCTGCCCTTAAGTGAAGGGAAATAAAAGTATCTCATTTTACAGCTGTAAATATTCACATGTCATCCTTAGGCTAGGAACACTCATGGGGTTACTGGTGTATGAAACTTGTATGCTCTGGCAAGCGAACTGCAGGTGCTGGGAGAAGCAGCAGCAGATGTAGCCATTTGAAGCAATCTATTCAGGTGGGATCTAATGTGCACTTCCAGCACAAGATCACATTGATGCTATCTCAGATAAAAATAGGCCCTCTCTGTGATTTTTCCCTTCTGCAAAGAGGAAGTTTTGCCCTTTTTTCTGGGTCTTGGGATGTTTTTAGAATAAAATGTATTCCCTTCCATTTAGGTCACTGATCTCAAATTCTTCCTTCTATTCCTGAGGTAGCTGAGGACTGATAAAACAGTCTTCTATTTCTAAGCAGGCGTAGCGAGTCCTTTTCTGTTATAGTTGGTAAAATATGAAATGTTTCAGCAAATCAGAGATAATAATAAACCATAAATCTTCTACCTCAATAGAGCCACTGTAAAATTCCACTGGGTTTTGTGCTGACTACCTTGTCACTGTGCTCCAGCCTATGTCTTACAAAGGCATTCTGTTTTAGTAAAAAGTTTCCAAGTAATGGTAAAGTTCTTGCCATAATCTGTTCTCACATTTATCTGCCTTCATTGTTGGAAATATTCATATTTTACAGTAGAAATGTTCTAGCTTTAGTATTGTGGCAATTGGTTTTTGTGCTGTATTGACACTATAGTGTAGTGTGGCTCCTCCTTCTGTCCTTCATGTATAAATCATGAATTCATTTTATACCTCTTTCTTGAAGTCTAGTGATTAAATATGACCTTCAATTTTATACACTGCTATTGAAAGGCTTCTTTAAGTTATTGGAATTGTTTGGTTAGAAGCCCTATATAATTTCAGGGAGCTGAGAACACAAGTAGAAGATGGCAAAAATTTCTCAGAACAAAATGTGCTTCAAATTAGGTCTATAACTGTTTTTGTTACCATAGCAACATAATACCACAACAAAACTCTCTACCGGCATTGTTCCAGGTATCCTACCTTCGTGATTTCTCATGGACATCAAAAGATCCATCCACACAATTTTTCCTTGCCAAATCCCAGAGTGTGGGGGTCAGGGAGAAGGGAAATTCCATATCAGTGGTATCTTTTGGAGTTTCTTCTTCATAGGAATCTCTATTAGTCACTTAAAACATTTTATCACAGATCATAGCTATATGCATGCTTTGTTTTCATTCTACAACTATAGCTGGCATAAATATATAAAAGCATACTGAAATAAAGTAGAAGGGGATAAAACCATGATGGGAAATTGTCTATATCACAGATATGAGTTCCAGGGAACTGGGATATGATTTTAAAGCACAGATCAAACAAAAGATGCCAAAGAAATTGAATGGAAAGTTGAAGTGCTGGCAAGGTCTACCACTTCAAACAAAACAGGACATGAGACACAGTAGTGAAAACCTGGTTATTCTCCAAAGACAAGGTCAAAAGACAATGATCAGCTAAAAGGTTAGGGAGACATTGCCGGTCTGGGAGGGCTTCTTCAAAAGGGGAGAGAAGGGTAAACACACCTGGCTGTTGTCCCAGCTCAGGTGGATAAAGCAGATCTATCTCACCATAGAGGCAAAGACAAGACTGTGATCCTGTTCAGCTTGCTGGCTCTCCAGCACAGGTCAGGCTGAGCTCCAGAAGACTATACCAGTTGAATTGACTTGCTGTCAGAGAATTGTCTGTGGTAAAGCTATGCATCAGTGAAAAGAGGTGGTTATAAATGGATCCACTTAGGAGCTTACAGTTCTGTCAAAGGAAGAACTGTAAGATAACATAGTTCTGCCATGATTCAAAGCCTTTAGCTGAACTTCAGAACACCTTATATTAGCCTGACCGTTGTTTTCTGATTTATTTTAGATGAGAATACATAGGTGCCAGTGAGTCAGGTTATCACAATTAAGGTATCTATAAGACTTTTGAACTGCTGTTCCTCGGTAACAAACTATTACCAAGTTGTCATCTGTGCAGCCATTTGTGTCCTTCCATTATGCTGAAAATAGGTCCTTTGCCTTAACGGACAAACCTCAATTTTCTCATCTTACAGCTCGTTACTTCAGCTGTCCCCATATAAACTAATAATCAACTAGTTCTCTAGAGTTGAGTCATCTTTCACCTTCCCTTATTCCTAGCAACCAGACATCAAAATGTATACTTCAAAAAGTCATAATGGAAATTGCTCTCTTTCTGCCTTCAGTGATGAATTTTGAGTTGCCAGACATTTCCTTTGATTTTTCCTTTCACCAAGCTGAGCACATTATTGGAGCCAATAAAATAATCAATCTTTTAACATTTCAAAATATTTGCTTTCACATTAGACACTGCATTTGTACTAATTTAGGCACTGTATTTGTCCTGTGGCTCTGCTCGTTCTCAATCCATTGATTCATTTTTTTGCATCTTGGTTTGCCTAAGGATTTCTGTCATCATCAAGCTACGTGTGACGCAAGGGGCTGGATGCTCAAACAGGTGCAGTTCATGTCCCACAGAGCTCGAGATCCAGATAACAGGGGGTACAAATAAGTGAGTGTAAAATGCTCTGTGATTGAAGTACAGGCTTATTGAAAAGTGTGCAAAAGAAAATAACCTTCTCTATTCTTCTTGGGTCAAGTTAGGCAGCTGGTAGACAAGGTCTCTTCCTGTTTCCCTTGAGAAAAGTGTCAAGACAAGGGTTGCTGAAGTCCCTCAGTGACCACTGTAGTTGACTCATTTACTTCATCTCTCTTATCATCAGTCAGGGCTCTTTGTTCCTGTATATCTACACCAGTACAGAAGAAAATATGAAGCTGACACTTAAAAATGTTGCTGTTTTTCATGTATGATTCATCTACCATTTCTTAAAAAAACAAACCAAACAAACTCAACCCACAAATGCTAGCATGTCTTCATGGCAAAAATCTCTACCAAGGGAGCAACTCAACATAGCACATTTGTGTGATAATGTGTTTGGCCAGAAGGTTCTCATCTCTTATTGTTACACTATGGGCTCCTAAGAGAAGAGCTGTGAGCACTGTAGCACTGTCTTTGCCTTTTTCTTTTTGAACTCGTACACGTGCTGTGAGTCTTCAATATCAAAATAGGATAAGGTAAAATTTGTAAAATGTCATGTAAAGGCAGCATATGCTTTCATTACTCAGGGGATGGGAGCACCTTTTTTTTTTAAAAAAAAAAAAAGCTTCTATATGAGACAGAATCTTTTTTTTTCTTAAACAAAAAAAAGTAAATCCATTAATAGCATGATGGTTAGATTTCAGTCCTGTCAGTCTAATGTTCAGCAGCTGTTCCTACCTGGCTTTCATAAAGCCAGCCAAGAATATGAGGGGAGAAAGATATAGTTTCAAATGAGTTTTTGACTCGCTACCTAGTTTTTAGTCTTTAAGATATGCCGGCTATGTATTTTAAATGCTTCTTAACAATCATGTTATTTGGGCAGGCAGGGGAGAAAACAATGACAACATATTCCTACCCATTCTCCTCCCTGCCCAGAAAAAAAACTTCCAAGAGCTGAGGCTTCTGAAAGTTGCACAGGTGTCCGGACTTAGAGTATTTATTTCTTCTGCTTTCTAAGCCATCTTCCACTCACAACAGGTAGAAACAAAGGAAAGCCTTTTGCTAGAAGAAGCCTATTGACTCCCTTTGTATCTCTTCACTGGGATATTGATACAGAAGAAATATATCAGAAACCTGAGCAGGAGAGCATGTAAGTTGTAACTTGCTTTTTTGCAAGACTCAAGCTAAAATGAGACTTCCTGGAGAATTGAGGCAAAATATGTATCAGTGAATATCTTAAGTGTTCCCTTTGCCATCCATGTATGAACTTGACTACTTTCCCCTGCCACCTTTCCCTGCTCCAAGGGCAGTATTAATAATATTGACTCCTGCAAGAGAAATGGAAAATGCTAAACTATGTTTTTTATGCTTCATGGTTTAAAAAAAAAAAAAAAAAAAGAGGCAAACAAAAAGTCTCGATGTTGAAGTGTTACAACAAGAGTTGATCCATTAATTCCCATGATGCTTAAAACTTACAGCTGGTATTCAGCAGTGAAATGAATGTTTCACTCGTGGGCTTTTAAAATAGAAATATAATTGCTATTAAGACCATGAATCTGCCATCATCTCATCTTCCCTTTTACAAGACTGAAAGTGAGTTATGATTTTATTGAATAGTATTTGGGTTTTTTTTAGCAAATGACAGTAAATATAATGTAAGATCCAGTAAAAATATATGGACAGTGGCTGATTTTGAGAGCTGTGCGAAGACCAGTTAGATGCTCGGTGCAACAGCACCCTCTACGTCCTATGACTTTAAGTGCATCTAAATACATCCCTCACTGACCTCAGGTGACAATGCTATTCATATACTTTCTGGGCATCTATCAGCCTTTTAGTGTGTCCTCAATAGCACACAAAGAACAAATTTTAAACATCTGAGTAATTAAAGACATGGAGAACAGAATAAAAAGTAACAGTAGTTCACTACTGGGAGGCTGTTAACTTTCTTTGCTTTGCCAAAGCAGGAGTCCGGGTGAAGGAATTGAGGAAGTATAATTCATGCTGACTTCAGTAAAGGATTTGGTATGATGTTTTGTGGAAACCAGTTTACAGAAGATGGGAAATAGTACAGGCACTTGGGAAAAGGGTCAAAGGAGACACAACCCTGTGTTTCACTGAAATGAAAATTGGATGCTGGCGGACAGTTACTTGAGAAATTAACTGTGAGTAGTAGTTGTTTGCAAGATAGGGACACAGGAGGCATATGGAGGGGAAGGCAAATGTAGTTCTAGGATATATGAGACACATTAGTTTTATTAAAGTGCTTTGCCCTTGTACAAAATATTCCTGAAACCTTCCCTGGGATATAGTGTATACTTCTTTCTCTTTTTTTCCCTTTTTTTTTTTTTTCTTAACTGCAAAATCAAACAATGAAAGAAAATGTATAGTGGGAAAAATGGAAAAATAACAAATTTGTATTCTGAGAGGGGAGCAAAACTATGCTTCTTGTCTTAGTTTTTGATTGGATTATAAAATTTAAATCTTCTTATTTAAGTAAATTATCCAATTTACCACAAGCTCCCTGGGATTTTTTTTTAAACCACTATTTTGACTATACTCTGAACTGCTCTGAATAAGAATCTTCAAAATTTACCATTAATTGAATGTGGGGAAATGAACTTCATTGTTACTCCCTCTTTAAAGTTAGTGTTTCATTTACTCTGTGGTAAAATCTCATGGCCATAAAAAGGACAGAGAAGGCATGGAAGTTGTCAATTCGTTTTAACCCACTGGTTTTGCTTATAGGTAGTAGAAGAGGAGCTGTAGCTGCTCTGGTGATACCTTTATCACAAGTAGAGTTTTTGACTGAAGGGTAAATAGCAAGGCTTCCTCTTCTGTAAAGCAATATTCTTTGACTGGTGGTTTTATGAAGTGACCCAGCTCTACAAAAATTAGTTGTCTGTATTTTCGTCTCTGTGGACATAATTAAATAAGGTACTAATCTTCAAGTTCTACTGCTCTAGCCTTGATATTTCACGGCTATATGGGCTTGTGTTGGCATAACTTTATTGAAAGAGAAGGGTGTAAGCTACGTTACTGTAAGGAACCTTTACACTTCTGTATTTGCAGTCATGTCAGGGCTTCTCCCAATTTAATTATTTCAATGTTCAAAATTTTTCTATTTAAACTGCATTTTGGTGATGGTGCTCTGTGTATATGTGTATGAGGGATACAGTGGCTTTACACTTTATTTGTTTATCAGTCTCCGAAAGGGATGTATTTGCTCTTGGACTGAAGTAGCCCAAGCTGTCAGAAAAATGTTGTCATTTCATTCAGAGCTGGATTTTGATGTCAATATCTCGCAGGGTTGCTCTATTCCCTGTGAGGTCAGAAATAAAGCAGTTTTGAAGGTATGACTATTATTTTTAAAAGTTGTTGGCGGACCCTATGGTGGAGGACATTGATAACACAATATTTGTTTGCCTGTTCAATATATGTACAGGTCATCTTTCTGGTCTTCATTAATTCCTGCACTATTTTTGAATGACATCTGACTATTTTTTTTTTAAGCTGATTTATACACCCTATGTGTTTTGAATCCAAGCTTCAGAGGCTTTGCTCATTTTCCTAGTCATGCTCTAAATCTGATCAGCGTGCTTCGAACTGTATTTTTATCCTCTTCAAGCGTATTTTAAGGGGAAGCTCACAAGGTGGTGCTGTATTGTTTTCCATCTCAGAGTTGGGATAACAACTCCATGACACTTTAATTTCAATAGACTCAATTCTGCTTCCAAGGCTGTTTTCTGTGTATCTGTGTTTCTGATGTTGTTGTTAGGGTTTGGGTTTTTTTTGTTTGTTTGCTTTTTCTTGTTCTTGGAGCAGAAACCTCTGGAAACTTGTTTGTTGGTACAGATCTATGAGGGAAGACTCTCGTTGATAATCTCTGAAGTAGTGCATAAGAAAAACTAAACCAAGTTGTGTTTGGGATACATCTGGAAAAATATATTTAATTTTTTCCCTCTAAGCATGCTCCCAAATACATACTTAGTACTTGCTTATTAGTATTACCTTGAAGAAGGGAAGCATTATATTGAATGACTGCACAACAGAAAGTTAGAGTCCAACCAAACCAAAATTGCTCTGCACATCTAGTTGGCTTTAGGGACGAAATTTTATAGCGTGGGGGAGAAATTTGGATATATATTTGAGGTTAAAGTCCTAGAACACACTGGGATAGGATCAATATATTTAAGGGAGAATTTAAAGTATTTAAAGAATTTGGAAGTTCTGACCACCTGGGTCACAGGGAAAGCAAAATATATAATTCCCTGCAACACGTTCATATTTTAACAATCTTTCCTCTTTATCTCCCCTTAGTTAATTTGTAACTGTTTCAGTCTATGGGTTAATTTCAATGCACTTTATGTTCTTTTATAATTTTCTCACCACTGCCACTGTGCCCTCCAGCTTACCTGATTTGTTGTGTAGTAAAAACCATTTTGAAATAAGGTGAGAGTGAGGCACACATCTTGCCCATTAAAAAATGTAAGAGGCCATACATGCTTTCAGATATCAAGGACATTAAAATAAAATTATAATTAATAACGTATGAATATCAGAATAGTTACTCTACATCTTATGTAATATTTTACACTTTTATGAGATCATAGTTACAATAGCCAAACAGCATGATAGGGAAACCATACTTTGTAAACTCTTCAGAAAAGGAAGAAGGGAGCCCAGAAATGTCTCTGGGCTCATTCCTGCCTAATATATGCAAATTGGAAGAAACAAAGGTGTTAAGTCCTCTGTGCTTACTAAAGCGGTAATGACTGACAAATGTCCTTCCAGCCTGGAGATGCCTTGTGGCATGCTCCGTAAGAGATGCAGCCAGAACTTGTGCATTGATAGCTTTGTTTTCCAACAGCATAAATGAAATGCTTTGGTTTAAATTGCATCTTCTTTTGGAACATCATCTATGTACAAGATGTGGTAGTTCCCCACCCTTTCCACCCCCCCTCCAATAATACCTAAGGGAAGAAGAATTCCTGGTTTTATCTGTATTTTTCATAAGAAGAACAAAATCTTTTCTATAAATGTATGCATTTCTGTGTTGATACCAACACAGTATCAAACCAGATTGGATCCTTATTTGGATAGATTAGAATAAGTTGCGGATGTGTTTGAGGTTAATCACACAAGTGCTCTCATGGATACGGATTATTTTTTTCAACATCAGAGCTATGTTGCTTTCTGAAGGATGATCTCAACAACTCTGTAGTACCTAGGTTTGGGTGGCATCTTTTACATTCCTAAACTCTCTGGCTCGTGGAGATATATGTGTGGGAGAAAAGATTTTCCATCTTCATACCCAATTATTCAGCAATTTGTGCTTAGCATATTGTGCTGCTTACAGCACCCATGTCCTCCAACAGGCATGCCTATTTTTAAGAAAAACTACCTATCCAGCAGCACTGGGCATAAATGTGCCTACAGAACACCTGTATTTCTGACAGGTTCCCCAGCATGGTTCCAGTCATGAGGAATGCTGTCACCTGTTGGCTGCTGTACTTCTGTCTCTTTTCCTTAGGACAAATACAAGCCTAGCTCTGAGAAACCTTCCCAGGAATTTTCAGTCCAAGAACCTTTTTTCCAAGAATTGGCATCCTCCAAAAATTGTTAGGGAAAAAGTTTTAGGCTTGAAAAGATTTTTTTTTTGAAGTCCTAATTTATTCTAATCATGATTTTAAATGCATCTCAAAGGCTTTGACAGAGATCTAAGACGAGCCACAAAATAGTAACTTATTATGGTCTTGATTGCCAGTTTTCTTTCTTCATTGCATTTTTTATACCAGCTCTACTATTTCTAACATACAGCTCTCTGAGGGATTGTCTGAGGCACTTGTTCCTTCAGTCTACCCTAGAGGTACAGCACAGCACGAAAAACAAGGAGGGGAATAAAGCAGAGGCAAGATCATGGTAAATCAGCTTGCAGTCTCTTCTGGAGATGTTACACTTCTGTGCTGATCTCTATTTGGACGACTAGCCAAATACTTCAGTTTGTCTTGAATTATTAAACAGAGTAATTGAGAAAAGTAAAGACGTTATCTTTGCTTTGGGCTACAATAAATAACTGTTGATTTAATTTTGTCCCTCAATAAAGATAAAAATCCATAGAGGAATGTTCTGGGCTCAATAAAAGTTCAGAGGCAATATCCTTTTGAAAATGAATACTCTTCAAGCAAACTACAGGTTATACTTGCAAAATGAAATATGGAGTTCTTTTTTGCAGTAGTGCCTGCCTAAAACGTTATATAAACCACCTTTTAAATAGCACATGAACCTTGTGAGGTTCAATAAAGCCAGGTGCAAGAACATCAGTACAGGCTGGGGGCTGAGGGGATTGAGAGCAGCTGTGAGAAGGACTTGGAGGTACTGGTAGATGAAAAGCTGGATGTGAGTTGACAATGTGCGCTCGCAGCCCAGAAGGTAAAGCATATCCTAGGCTGTGTCAAAAGAAGTGTGGCCAGCAGGTCGAGGGAGGTGGTTCTGCCCCTTTATTCGGCTTTCATGAGACTCCAACTGGAGTACTGTGTCCAGCTATGGAGCTCTCAGCACAGGAAAGACATGGACCTATTGGAGTGAGTCCAGAGGAGGACCACAAAAATTATCAGAGGAGTGGAACACCTCTGCTATGAGGACAGCTGAAGATGTCCCTGCTCATTGCAAGGGGGTTTGGACAAAGTGTGCAAAGATACCTCTGCAAGGCTGTTTAAAGAAAACATAGCCAATTGATGTTACAGCCTAGAATTATAGAATGGCTTGGGTTGGAAAGGACCTTAAAGAGCATCAAGTTGCAAACCCCCCCGGCCACAGGCAGAGACACCTGCCACTAGACCAGGTTGCTCAAAGCCCCATCCAGCCTGGCCTTGAACACTTTGAGGGATGGGGAATCCACAACTTCTCTGGGCAACCTATTCCAGCGTCTCATCACCCTCACAGTAGAGAACTTGTTCCTAACTTCTAGTCTAAATTTTCCCTCTTTCAGTTTAAAATCATTACCCCTCATCCTGTCACTACATTCCCTCATTAAGAATTTTTCCCCATCTTTCCTGTGGGTCCCCTTTAAGTACACTGAAAGGCTATAAGGGCTCTCTGGAGCCTCCTCTTCTCCAGGCTGAACAACCCCAGCTCTCTCAGTCTGTTCTCATAGGAGGTGCTCCAGCCCTCTGATCATTTTCCCCGAGGAGGGCTTGGGAGTGTTCATGGATGAGAAGCTCAACATAAGCCTGCAATGTGTGCTCTTAGGGGCTGTCAGTTAAGACAAAGTAGTATGGTGTAGGATGTGTGATTGCCTCTATTTATTTGTGCAGGCATTGCTTACACAAAATGACAAATGCAACAGGTGATGGCTTTTCAAGTGTCATGACACCTTCCAAAGGTAGTTTAACAGATGAAGCTAACTAACTGGCTGGAAAAGGGAGGCCTGTCCTGCAGCTAATTCCAGGTCTGAGGATAAGAACTGAATAGTACAACATGGAGAGAAAGTAGAGGAGTTGCCAAGGCTGGCTGTTAAAGCGCTTCCATGGTGCCCTGGTGGTGAAGTTATGTGCATGTGGGCCTCAGCCCATGCTAAAGATAGAATGCTTGGGGGTGGGGTGGATTTAGCTTTTAGATATTTATCCAGATCAGGCCTGAGTTTTCCATTGTCCCTAATAACCTGTTCATTAGGTTATCATAAATTTTGAGGGCATTACCACACGGGGAGACCTGCTGTAGATCATGTCATTTGTAAACACGTGCTCTCTAGACACTTCTGTGTGTGTGCATGTATGGGACAGTCATCTTGTAGACAAATATGAAATAAACTTGGGCCATAGTTGCATGGTCCCTTTAAAACCACATAAATTGTTGCCAGAGCTGAGGAAGCAACCTTACCCTGTGTCCTGTCTCTGACCCAAAAGATGCCTGTTCGTGGTGTTATAACCCGTCAGCAGTAGGAAGAGAGGGAGGAATAGGCAGGAGACTTAGGCAGTAATTTAGATCAAGCATCGTGCATGGCCTTCTGTGGAGAGTGCTGGGGCAGTGGCGCAGATAGATGCTGTGGGTGTTGCAGGACAGGAGAGACCACACTTTCCAGCTGGAGCAGCTTGTGGATTGGCATTGGATGAGGAGGCAAAGCAGCCAGTTTGCAGTATGGGCACTGCTTGACCTTGTCCAAGGGAGAGCTGAAGATCTGCTGAGGCAGAAGCCTGAACCACTGCAGGCCTGAAAGAGTCCGCTCATCAGTGCTTAGTGAAAAGACAACGTAGGTGCAATTACAATAACTTTTGCAGAACCGGAGGAGATATCTAAGCAAGGATGACCTACTTGACCACAGGAGGATCAATTTCTGGTCCTTACAGAGCATTGCAGGCAGCTAATGTAAATAGGAGGATCAGAGGAAAAATAAGTGCTTGACAAAGGTGAAGAGCTAATGTCTTCAAAAACCCTTTGCAGTCCACTTGATTTAGCAAATACAGAAGGGGGTAAGGACAGGAAAAGGGTGTTATCTGCTCATTTTTAAGCTTTTGGTGGGCTCTATATTTCCAAGAAGTCAGTAATTACCCTCTTACTGTTCTTGATCTGTGTAAAGAGGGAACAGGGACAAGCATTTCAGAATCTGTAAAAGCTTTGTCTTTCAATTACCCTTGTTGAGAACACAGAGTGCTCAAAGGAGTTCTTTTTAAGGCAAATGTAACTTTTACAGCTTCCAGAATTGTTGTGACAGGCTTTATAGTGGTCCTTGTCTTCTCTTTTTCGAAGGAAATTGAAAGTGAACAGCCACTTTAAAAAGTTTTTTCTGTCCTCCTCCCAGCTTCCCTCCAAAATGTTAAATGAGATGCTACTTTGTGCCTCAAGAACGATGTCTAATCTGATGAGTGTTTGAGCTAAGTGCTTTCTTCTTAACTCTCCAAGCTCCTTCTGTGCAAATGAATTCAGAGGGAAGAAAGCTTCTTGATGTTATTTTGCATTTATCTTTCACACATGCAGGTACACCCCTGATGGATTATTCTAGTTGTAGAGATAGCAGGATCTTGTAAGCCACAAAGAAAAAGAGGTGGAGGTGAATGAGAGAAAGGTGTCATTCCACTATTTTAAAGTGTTGTGAGAACATTATGTGCTTCTTTTTGTGCTTATTTTCCATGTTCTTAATCTGTGTTAGAGAGACCAGCCGTGCAGCTTGACAGATCCTTGTGCTCAGGGGAATTCAAGGCATCTGTTTGCTTGGTGTTTCCCTCAGATGTGAAAAGAAAGGGCTGTTCAGCACTCAACACGGCAGTGTAGGACCAGGTGGACTCCTGAGTGTGCTGTCACATCTCTAGACTGGTAAATATATTGGCTGAGAGACAGGATGCAAATGTAGTGAAAAGTAACTTTACAGAAGAAAGTGGAATAAATATATTAGAAGGTTCTGGTCTGGTCTTTTGAAATTCTGTCAAATTCCAACAGCAATAGTAAGACCCAAAATCATATGATCCATAAATCATATCAGCTGGTAATCTCTACAGTCATTTAGCCTACAAATTTATAATTGCTAATCCAGAAGTCAAACATTTTATAATCTAGGCATCGGAAATCTGACACCTAATACCTCTAGGTCCTTTTCCACAGTTGCTTTGAATTCATCTTTAGCCATGTTTAAAATTAAAATTGGTATTCATAATCTTAGTGCAGTATTTCTTGCTGAAGAGTAGTTGGCTTTTCTTATGCCTTTTTCAATGAAACAGTTTAAAAACTGTGAAGTTTAGAGATACTTGGCTTTATTCTAATAGAAAATTTATATTAGATGAAATAACTGAGAGCAAAGTCAATGAAAGAAAAGGTCAGTGGTTAAAGTTTAGTAAAATTTAATGGCTTAAATTTTAGACAGTTATTAAAAACAAACATTTAATCTTACCTATTTCCTGCTAAAATTAATGGAAATTAGGTAGAGCTAGCTGAGGGATGAAATGTAAAAAAGAAAAATCTACAAAACCTGCATGTGTAGAATACACGGGCTTGAAAAATGCATGGACAAGTTCTGCCAGACAGCATACTTTTTCACTGCAGGTGCAACAGGGAGCATGTGGGTTTCTGGTTTGGTTTTTTTTTTCAGTTGTATTTCTGAACCTTCTTAAAACAGTTCCCTCCCAAGCGAACTCTGGGAGGAAAATTTTTAATCATGCAAAAAATGCATCTGTAGGTGCATTTGTATGTAGGTGGCAATTGATGCCAACAGATAACATGAAGATGAAATAAATAATTGAAGATGTATCAGAAGATTTTCACCTCATTTATTTTTGCATGGATGGAGGACATCTTTCTTACTGCAGTAAAACCATTGCAAAAAGTGTGTTGCCAGCTTGCTGACTGGTTAGTGCAAAATAGGAGGTTTCAGCTCCATTTCATCAGCTTACGTTTGGAAAATAAATCCTACAACGGGGTGTATCAGCAACACTTACCCCAGCAAAGGTTGTTTAAAGGCAACTTATCCTTGTGCCCATGTCACTCAGGCTACATCTAGCCAAAAGGAACTTTACAAAACTAGATTATTCATCAGAGCACTAAGGACTGAAAGAATTTTAAGGCTTTTCAGGAGGTTTCATCTCTGGTTCTTATATAACCTCTTCATTTGGTCTTGAGTATTTTTGTTGTTGTATCATCGCAAAAGGCTGATCTCTTTCCTAGATAGACCCGTATACGAAGGGAGATATATCAGAGGCCTCACTCAATTTCCAGCTACTTTATTTGTTTCTCCATATCTTTTGGCTTTTCAGTATGCTACCTGAAGTATGCAGCTTCTCTTCTTTGTTACAGAAGGAGTCAGCAACTGAGTCAAATCTGAGGATTGCTTTTTGGGGAGTCAGACAAGTAAAAGTGAGGTGATGCAATGTGAAGAGTCTGTCCAAGTGGCCATGCTTGAGGTCAGGGGAGCTGTGCTGGCAGAACAGGAAACGAAGCAGACACATTCATAAACATGGGAATAATATTCTTTACAGGATTCGACATTCCTGAACAATTTCTGCTTTTGTTGAACACATTGAGAGCAGAAAGCACTCAACATTTTTAAGTTTCAGCCACAGATGGCAGTGCATTTTCAAGTATTTAAGTATCACATGTGACAAGCACCATCTTTCTTATACCTAAACATAACAAGGTGGGGGCAGCTGGGGAAAGACGGGTGCTAAGGAAGCTTTCTACAGGTGAGAGCTCTGTGAAAACTGACTGGCTCTGGCCACAGTAAAAGCAAAACAAAAGCAGATTTCAGACATCCAGTTAGCTACTGCCTGTGACTCAGAGTTGTTCCCCTTAGATCAGAAGAATATAAAATCCACATGTTGGATATCTATTCAGACAGATAAACCTCTCCTTTTCTCCAAAACTGTGTGCACATGACTCCTACTGTTTCCTGCTTACCACTGTAGTCCAAAGAAGCACAGGTGTGGATCACAAGGCAATCGCTAATTGAACAAGTAAGTTTAAAGATGCCATTAAGTAATACTTTTGTGGAATCTAATTCATATTAAAGACTCTCTAAAAAATTATCACCATCCCTTGTACTGCTCAGAGTCAAGTAGGAAAAATATTGAGGCTTATTGTTACTTTTGAACACAGCTTAAGCTGTGTGTAGGTGACATGGATTATTTGTGCATCATCTGTATTACTAGAGTAAAAATGGGTATCTGTTCCATCTCATGAAGTTAATAGAAAGGATCCAAGCAACTCTTTTGGATGGAGTTCTTTCTTTCTGATACAGTGAAATGATATAGAGATTAAAGTAGCAAAAGCAGGTAGGTGATCAAGTTCAGATGACTGATGTTTTTAATGCACTGCTTACTCTTGTCTAAAAAAACCCCAGCCCCAAACTGCCAACTGATAACAAATGAACTTCTTCCTACCAGTCCCCCTGCCCCCACCATGTCATAAATTTCTTAAGCAAAATGTACTTAATTTTGTACTTAAAAAGTTGCTCATATCTACTAGGTTGCTGTTTGAAGCAAAACTCTGTAAAGCCAAAGAATGTCCTTGTGTTCACAGATTTGTACTTTTATTTAGATGATAAACTTCAATGTTTATTGTAGACAATTTCAGTTACGCACCCAATCTCTGCCTAAAATTCTGCATCTTTATTGTTTTCAAGATTCTGTCTTCAATGCTCAAGACCATTAAACCTCCTCTTTTAATTGTGAATTTCTTTGAAGAAAAGCCTCAACTTAACATCATGGTGTTTAGTTATCTGATGGACATTAATGTCAGAAATATGCCCTAGCATAAGTGCTTAATAATTTAAGGGAAAAGTTCCCAGGTGGCCACATTGGTGGCTCCCCAGCAAGTTCAGTAATAACTCCCACAGTGTTTATGTTTACACTGAAGTAATTTGGAAGAGAGAAGTAGGTATTCATAAAATAGTTATGATCATAGATAAAATATGGAGCATGACTACACTTTCCTTCCCCACCTTCCCACTCCCCCTCCCCCCCGGAGTAAAGCTTAGGAGTCAATATTTCAACATAAAAACGTTAGTGTTTTGTACAAAGGTGAAGACTTAACTATCGCTAACCACTGGTGTGACACCCATCACTGCGCGTGCAGCTCAGGAAACCTGCCTGGACCCAGCCCTCTTTATGCCTGCTGTCCAACAGGAGGAAACAAAGCAAACCTGTTTTGCTACCAGGGTGAGCTATGGAGAGAAAAATTGCTGAAAGCTGACACATGCATTGATCTGTCTATTGAGTGGGTTGGTTGATTTCTTTTTTTTCTTCTTTTCTTCACTGAGTAATTTACAGCAAAAGGAACTCTAATCTGTTCTGATTCACAACAGGGAAATAGTTCAATTCTTTTGGCTTGTTGATAGCCTGTTTTTGCTACTCATTAGTCTGGAATGAGTATCAAAATATAGTATTTTACTTAAGTCATTAAGTAGATAGTTCATCAAAGCAAAACTACCTGTTGGGGAAAAAATAGGAATTCAGGCAAAATGCATTAATATCTTTAATCTTGAAAGCCACATCCGTGTTTCCCCCTGATGCAGTGAAAGCGCAATTTTGCATTTGGCTAAAGCTGATCAAAGCCTGTGCTGCTGCTGAAAGGGATGGCGCTGCCTTCCTCTTCGTCTCCTCAGCCCTGTGGTTCAGCAGCCTCATAGTTCAGGGAGCCGAGTCAGCTGCTGAACCCTGGTTGTTCTGGGTTAGGTGTTGGTTGTTTTTTTCTTTTGTGTGGGTCTTGCTTCCCCTGCTCCCTACCCCAAAAATGACTTTTTTAGCTCTATCAATAATCTGATCTGACTCACTGCATGGCCACATGCTAGCGTTGACACAGAAACCATTGCAGGAAATGTTCAGCCAAGGTTTGGGAAAGGCATGGGGAGGGCAGGGGTAGAACCATCCTCTTTGGTAGCAGCCTCCCACTAGGGCCATGTCTGCTTCAGTCCTGCCAGAATAGTTTCCACGATGGGCTGCAGGAATTCACAGTTTATTAACCTGAGTTTGCTACTCAGCTAAGTATTAATAATGTCTAACAGGGTAGTCCAACCATTTCAGCTGCAGAAAGCTCTCTGCCTTCTTTGCCCCTCTGCAAGCCACAGAGGTTCTTGGTCCATGCCTGGTCATGCATGGCCAAGACGTGTACATGACACATTGCAGTCTGCCAAAAGCAGGCTGTTTGCCAGACTCTGGGAGGAACACGTGGGTCAGCGTCACTGCATGTTCCTGTTGCAGCACAAGGATAGGAAGAAGGGCTGGACAGAATTGCCCCCAGACCCGCTCTTTCCCATGGCTGTCAGTGCACATATGCCTGACCATGCCTCTTCATCCATACGTGTCCTGTAAAGAAGGAAAAGATGACGACATAGATGTTGCAGTGTCGGATGTGAGACACTCTACAGGCAGAGAATGACGCTCTGCAGTGCTGCAGCCTCTTTCCTGGCACACGAACTCAGAAAAAAGGTCTGTCAGCAATGGGGAGCCTACAGGTCTTCTAGCCCAGCCTGATAAATCTGTCTGTCATTAATACACCAAGGACAATTGGTATATTTCCATCCTAAATAAAATTAGCAACCTTAAGTCCTCAACTATAAAGCTTATTAACTTTGGAATAGGCTTGCTGCCAACTATGCAAGTAAGAAAGCAAGTATTATGTTATTCTTACAGATATTACAGATATTTTTATTGACTTTATAGATATTACAGATATTCTGAAGAAAACAGTATTTTCAGATATGGTAAATAAATTATGTAAAGCGCATAGCTAAGGTAAGTTTTAATAATAAACACCTAAATAGTATTGGTGCAAGAGCAGTATCCTGGCTCCCTACTCTTTGAAAACCAGTCCTTGATGTTACGGTTTGGAAAGTGTGATTCTTCCTGCTTTTTCTGCTTCCCTTTCCAAATGATTCCTCCCTTGCTCAGTGATAAAGCAGAGATAAGCTTTAAAAACAGGTTTTCCACCATCTGCTCACTGAGATACCAAATAAAGGAAAGATACCACCATGTTCTCTGCTTTCTGAGCTTGACACAGACTTTTTTTTTTTGGGGGGGGGTGGGGGGAAGATATAGGCACCTTCCACTAGAAAGGAGTTCAGGGTTGAGCATTTTTTCCTAGAGGAAAAATGTTACAAAATCCAAGCAGCTGGGGTGGGGAGAGATCTAACTGGGACCATTTTTACTGGTTAACCTGAACAGAGCTCTGACTAGTCTTGGACTCCTAGACATTTGAACCTACAGTGTGAGTATGCCCACCCAGAGGGGTGGACTCTGCAACCCTCCTAGGGGTTGATAAAGAGCGGATAAAGCTTACTCACATGTTCATGTCACATGTTCCCATGTCTATATAGAGTACAAATACTGTATTCCTTTGCAAATGTGCTGAATTAAAATCTGCTGTTCATGCAGATCAAAACTTCTAATATCTCTGTGCTCTGCCCTGTGAAACTGTAGGTACAGGACTAATACAGGAGGAATTAATATTTTAAGATGTTTGACCCGAACTGGATAAACTGCATGTAAGATTTTATTGACTGGGGATCTTTACAGACACATGTAGGAGGGAACACAGAAGGTTCAGCAAAAGGATGAAATGACCTTCTGCCATAGCTTTGCCCGAAGAATCTCCAAAAAAATCTAAAGTACTGTGTGTATATGACTGGTTCCGCTATACTGATGCATACCTAAACCCCTTTGTTTAATCAATTCCCTGTAAAAGCCCCACATACGGCCATANTTTTTTAAAATATTTTTTGAGATGCTGGAATAGGTTTTTGTTAGGCTTATGGAAGTAGCCAATGGTTTTCATGTTTTGATAAACAAAGCTCCTACCTCTTTTTCTCAATCTGAATCTCCTGTTAGCTCTTTGGTGTACGTACAAAACATGGAACGAATCAGAGTAGAGAAGTCTGGATAGTCATAGTATACAAAATTCCCTTTGGAAAGGGTAGGTGAAGAAAGACGTATGTAGACTATATGTATGTGATAACATTTTTCTCTTAAGACTGGATGTGGCCATTTTTAACTAGCAATGTTACTTTGCCTGATAATTTTTGGAAAGGGTTTATAAGGCTTCTCATCTATGCCACGCTTCTTGATTAATATCTGATAGGAACTGTAGACCCAGTCTACTAATTTTATTCCATCACGTGTTTTGAGCCTGCAAGCAGTCCTCCTTAGGAGTTGAACTACTTGTATTTGGATAGGGAATTTTCTGTGTAAAGGGCTGAAAATGTATCTCAGTCCCCTTTGACAGGCCATAGTATAATTTGCTGGGTAAAAAATGAGACTTGTTTTATGGTGTGAGCGCTACCGTTTTCCATTCCTGATGTTTACAATTAATTTAAGCATGCATTTGAAATCATTTGTTATAGCAAAACCATTGTTTTTAGTTAATTTGAGCATCATTCTGACAATCTGGCATCCAAAAGTTATGTATTGCTTATTAGCCTAAATATTTGCACTCCAGGCGAACTTGACCATATGTTAAAAAAAACCCACATGCCCACAGGAGGCCAAGAAGCCACCCAGAATGCTGCCTGAAATTTCAGATTTTTTTTCTTTCTTGCTTTAAAACTCAGCTTCTGATTCTTGTCTTCCCAAGTAAAACTCCTATTGCCTCTTGTTACCTAATGACTGAGGTTATCCTGGGCAGTTTAGGTGGTGGTGTGATTTATTAATCTGGGCTGGTTAGATTATAATTATTTTTTTCTTACTTTCTGGGCTAAATTTATAGGGCTGTTGTGTTACAGACTTTGGTTTAACTAGAAAATACCAGTGCTTCAGTCTCATGTCTAGTAAATCCGTATTGAATGAATTTATATCAGGTTGGCTGTAGCCACATATTTTAAAATAATTGAAAGGCAGAAAGCTTATAGGAAAGTTCAATTAAAGGAAAAGCAGAAAACATTCGCTTGGGCTCTAGTACTAGGCAATAGGGCATAACTATACCTTATAAACATCCCTCATAAATCTGTTTTCAGGTGAAAATCTGTATGGCTTTGGAATCTAATAGAGCAGTGTAAACTGAGTGAAACTGATTTCAATTACATGCAAGTCATCAAATGTAGTATTTTTGCATGTTACATTACTCACTTTTGCCAAACACAGTGCATTGTTCTCTGCATTACAGGTGACAGAAAAGAGCCTGAAAGCCTTTCAGCGAGCCTATGGAAATACTTAGGTTACTGGTGAGAACTTGTCTATCGTCAGACTTGTTTGGAGTTGTATGGTGAAGTGGCCTGGTACTGCGTGCTAATGTCTGTGTACTAAATGAACCTTATTAGGCACTACTGGTTAACTGACTGTCTGTCTCACACATCAATTTTGGTTAAAGACTTTAACTCCATCTATAACATGCATCAGGTAGCTGTCAAACCTCCTTGCTGCCCAAAGCATAAATTGACAGGACTGTAATTTTACCTTAAATCAGTACTTAGTGGTTTGGGGTTATTGTAGTCAAGATCACTATGCGCTCCATGCGAGTGTTGCGAATGTGATGGTGTGGCACGAGGACCGTGCTAGACAGTCCAGTGTTAATTTGCAGAAAAAATAGCAGGAGGTATGACTCTGAAATGCTGGCATGTTTCAGTTCAAGGAGCTATAGTTCACAGCTCATGCATAAATTAGGTAAATTTTGTAGCAAGAAAACCTGAATGCGAACCACAGTTTTTAGAAGCAGTAGGTATTAGTGCTCTCGGTTATAGATCTCAGTGCTTTCACCTATGGCTTTAGAACAAACTGCACTAACCAACACTCAAGTAATCAAACACTTAAATATTCATGATGCCATTTAGTAAGTATTCCTGATACAAATGTGTTACTTCTATAATTTAAATGGTTAATGATATTGCATGGCTATATGATGGTCTTGCTCAATAATAATAATGCCATCATAAATTACAAGGAACATTCCAAAATTTCTTCCCCCTTGTTACTGAGTGAAATTGTCAGTATAATGCATAAGTTAATTATTTATTATTAAATATACATATATATATATATACACACACTTAAGTGACCTTCTTATCAGAATGCATTAGGAAACCCTCTTGAGGAAAAACTGTTAGCTTCCTTTATTGCATGGTGCAGTGTAGCACAACTGACTGCATTACAGAAGACGGCTTCTTCTGAAGGATGTGTTGCTGCTCCTGCTGAAGGCACAAACCAGCAGACTGCTGGTGAACTTCAACAGGGATTCTGTTTCATGCTGGCATTTTAACATAACTGAGTCACACACAGTGTGTTTCTTTAGGACAGAAAGAGTGAAAAGGAACATATACCATATTTAGATATGTATATATGCACATGCACCATTTATATTTCATGCATGTAGAAACACACTTAAAGCTCCCTCAAACTTTTTGTTCTTTACATTTAAGAGCCATTATTCACTGAAGAAAGCAGCAGTGGTTCTTGGAATTTGGACAATTAATGTAGTTGCAGTGAAGTGTGATAAAAGGTAAGACATGCCATGCCAGTCAAAATTGTTTTGCTGCGTTTAACTTCCTCTGATGCAGTGTGCCTTCAGTTCTGCCTCCTAGCAGGAATCCTATTTTATAAAATGAATTCTGACTGTTCTGAAGAAAATTCACTATTCATAAAAGCAAGGTTCGGTTTTTAAAGTTGCTTTTTGTAGGTCTTTATTCAGGTTTTTCCCCGTTTAAATAAAAAGTGGCTGTTGTGCCTGAGGGAAAAAATAGAGTAAAAAGTATTGGGCTCTCCTAAATACATTCCACAATTTCATTGCTTATTTGCCTCTAGGAGATGGTGCTCTTTGGTGTGAGTCAAGGTGGTAGAAAGCGTTTTGGGCAGAGAATGGGAGCTTCTGTCCGAGCACTCACTATCATTTTCAATCTGTCTGAATTACTTTCATTTTAGACCTCTGTTGTTTTATTTAGAAGGGTTTTTTTCTTCTCACTGGAATGTGACCTTCTGTCCTCTGCATAAGGCTAGTGGAACAGATGCAGTAGCAGTTTCAAGGAGAGGTTTACAGACATCTCTATTCGTTGCTCTTGGAATATGTGCAGAGCTTTAGGGCATATCTGTTTAGTTCTGTTTCAGGCTTTTTCTTTTTAAAAGAATATGTCAGTTGTATTTCATTGGGGGGAAAAAAAAAAAAAAAAAAAAAACCACAAAGGAAAAACCCCACACCACCACCCACACCACCTATAACTGAATCCTTTATTATTTCCAAATCCCAGAAGTTCAAGGTATTGCTGTAGATACTCCTTGGCTCCTTGACCCCATTCATTTTTGAGAAAGCAGAGTGAACTGAAGCATTTCCAGATGGTGTATTTCTCCCTGTTTTGCTGCTCTGCAATGTGGAGGATGGCCATGATGTACGGTCATATCACGTGATGTGAAATTAAGATTGAGGCAGGAAAGAAAATGCAACTGAATGATGTTGCTTCTGTCCATGAAAGCATGTGGTGAACGGGGATAAATATTACTAAGATGTCTGGGGGGAAAAAAATGCAGTATTCCCTGTAGTGCTTTATTTTCATGTTGCTGTCTATCAGTCTTATTTTTGAAAGGTTACAGATACATGGTGTCTCCACCCCCTGTTGCCTCAATGACTGAATCTCTTGACTCAGTCTCTGAATCTGTGGTTTGAAATATGACAGGGAATTCAGAAACTTTGCGCGTTCTCACTTCTGTAACTTTTCTTCACTGATATGCAAAACTAAGAGGACTTTTCCCTCTCTGGGGGCCGCAGGGGCATCTCTGCGGGGGCGCCTGGAGCCCCTCCTCCCCTCCTCCTGCTCTCCCCTCGGGGCTGGCAGGGCTGTTTCTCACCCGGTTTCCCTCAGCCCTGGCTGCCGGGCAGCGTTTTGCCCTTTCTGACCCAGGCTTTCCCCACGAAAGAGGTTTAGGTTTATGGATGACAGCTGACTTCTACTGTGGCGAAGAAACCCCTTGGACCACAGATGCCTTTAAAAGGTGGTTCCTTAGTAAATGTAGTTGTGCATAGGGTAAATATTAAGGGAAAGGTTGGCTATGGTCCTACAAGGCAGTGTTGATCAGCAAACTGGTGCTCCAGCTTCCTTCTGCTGACCCAGCTCACCTCAGCAGGGCAGCTGCTGGGCGCCATGGTCTCTCCTGGCTGAGGGGCTGTCTGTGAGCACAGACAGGCGGTGAGACACCAGAGGCCTGAAAAGGGACTGTAAGGATCTCCATGTATAAATGGCAAGGGGTTGCTTTTTAACCAAAGTCTAGGTCGTTCTTGGATGAAAAGGCACCTGAGGAAGATGAAATTGGGAATTGGTTCTTCCTCTAGTGCAGTTTTTTATTTTTCTCAGCAGTTTTGATGATGACATGAAATTATGGCTGGTAAAATCACAGATGATGTGAAATTAGTAGCCTGGTAAATAGCAAGGAACATAGAGTACCATGAATAGTCTTAAAATTAGAATCTGATACCTGATTTCCTGTATATTTACAGCCTAATAGGAAGAATAAATAACATTATTCTCTTTGGGTTTTTTTCTCTCAATATTTGACACTGGGAAAATTATTCCAGCTGATTTGGAGGCTGAAATACTGAAAATCAAAAGAGAGGTTATTGTTTTCACTCTCATTTTTAATGCTAATATGGAGTCGAATCCAACAATACCATCTGAAATCCGGCAGCACTAACTTACCTAAAATTGTCATTGATACTGATTGTAATAGACAGAGCAGGACATATATATTATTCCCCCTGACTCCCCGCCAAGGAATAATAAAATAGCTGAAAGATCTGTTTTTGAAAAGAATGAGAACTGTCTGTTAATTTGTGTCAAATTCTGGCCTGCTGTTTCAGCCAGTTTTCTCCAAATGGAGGAAAATTTTAAAGGCTTTGCTTTGATATATTTTTAAATGAAACACATTGACTTTGTGTTGACTCACAGCTAAGCTATTTTAAAAAAGTAACTTTAAATTATTCAGTGCTTAAGTATTTCATTTCATGTTGACCTGAAATGGGCGCTGCTTTTTTTACTCAATTGTTTTTCACATTGCTGAAATACCTGCATGTGTGTTTCAGGGGAAAGCCAAGAAAGCTCAGAAAATGTTCTTCAGCTACATTACCACCACTACAGGAATAGGATCTACATTTGCAAAAGCACTTAAGAGCTTGTGGTGTCTTTGGATAGCTTCCGATTAAAGTAATGGAAGTCTTCTGATGGAAGACAATACTTGGGTTATGTTGTGTGATGGATATATGCGACTGTTTGACACAAAAATAGAAGCAGTCAACAGTCAAAGGTGCTGTTACCTTTGGGTTTTTTATTTTTTGGAAGAACAACCTTTTTTTCAGTTCACCTTGACATGGAATAGGGATTTAAGAAATGAGAAGAGATGGGATAGTAAAGAAAAGTGTTCTTCATTATTAATTATAGAGATAAGTTCTGCTAGAGATATGGGGAAAACATAATATGTTTTCTGAGACATTTTTGAGCTCGTGTGGACTTGTAAACTCTTCTGTCACTTTCAGGGTTACATCCCACTTTATCAGTGCCATGGCTGGAACTGCCATGGTGCCTTTGATCCCCTTTTTGACATTATTGATATATGTGAGAAGCACAAGCTCTGGGTGCATGAGGATGTAAGGCTTTCTGGAAATAATGCTTGGCATTCTGATAAGCTTGAAAACTAGAATTAGTTCTGTAGGTACCGCTTTCCTGAGATTATGAAACGAATGGCCTGTTTGCCTGAATGGTTCCTATCGGTGGAAAAAAAATACAGAGGAGGATATAATCTTTCAGTATAGGATGTGCTTGTTTACAAAAAAGGTTGCCCACGCTCATACAGTAATATAGCACATCCTACTTATAAGGTGGTTCTTCTTAACATCAGCTAAGCCAACAGCAAAGATTAAACACACTACCTGTGCAGCATATAACATTCGAGCTCCTGAGTTACTCTCTGTCTTCACCATTGTTCAGTTAACCCTTCTCTTTCAGGATACTTGGCTTGTAACAAAATAAGGTTGATTAGGCTTCATAAACAACATTCTTAATCCTGGTATAAGTTGATTTTGGGGTTTTGCTGCTGTTGTGAAGAGGTATGAATAATTATGGCTGATATCTTGAGCCAATTTTGGTATTGTGCTTACTAAATAGTCAGACTTTTTTTTTTTTTTTTTTTTTTTCCCCAAATTGTGAAGTTTATAGGAGGTTTAGCCCATTAGGCCTTTTTGAAAGCCTCTAGATAGATGCTATAAATAGGCTGCATGCCTCATATTAGGAAACCATTTTAAGGAAATAATGGCTGTTGCACATAAAAACAGTAGAATGCTGATGTGATTAGCATTGATTTCTTCCATAGTACAATGACAGTATAATAGAAGTGTAATGAACTTATTCTGCTGAAATCACTGTGTCCTGTAAAGATATTCTAATTTCTACAAAACATAGAGGATGTCAGACGAATTATGTGGGGGAAAATAGGGAACTTTGTTGTAAAGCTGCCCTGCTCTGATAGTTGCTGTTTGATACTTCAGAGGTAGGAGTTCAATATAATTTGGAAAGGATGATATTACAGTGAATGAAGAACATAGAGGCAAATTCTTTTCTTATACTCACGTAACTCAATTATTGTCAGCTAAAGACCAAGCTTGCTTTCATGTGAAATCATACCTTCACTGAAAATAGTGAAATGGAGGTTTGCATAAAGGTGACCAGAATACAGTCCTTGGTATGTTTGGGTTCTTGTTACGATGCTAAATCCTGCTCATCTCACTGATGCATGAAACCATATTCAAGCCAGAAGGACTACTTCTATAGCTATAGCCTGGATCAAATACATCCAGTTTATTATCTGCTGTAATAAACAACAGAATGGTATAGAAAACTACTGGTATGGTGCATAGCTTTAGAATACTGATCGTATGTCATCAAACTCCTTTGTATTTTAATATTTTGGGTTTGTCCTCTGATTTCACTGGGGGAAGAGGGTAGGCTCTAAGTTTCTTTTCCTCTTGGAGTTTCTTTCTGTATAATACTTGAATAATTCATTGAACAGTTTATACTCCTAAGATGAAACATTTAATGATGGTTGCAAATCTTTTCCTATTTTATGATGAGTGTAAGTCAATCATTTTATTCAGGCTGTCTGGGGTGGTGGCCTGACGATGTCTAGAAAACATTCTTTTCAACTCAAGGGCATTGAAAGGTGAGCACAAGAACAAGGTGTTTGTGTGTTTGGTTTTTTTTTTTCTTTCAGAGTAGATAATCGTTTTTTCTCTTGTCATTCTCACCATGTAGCTGCTCCTTTGAATCTCTCACTGCTTCCTCTCTGTATGCCACAAGACTTGGCATCTAGGAAAAAATAATAGTAAAAAAGGCAAAAAACCTAACCCCCAAAAAACCCACCAAAAAAAATATAAATGAATCCTGTCCACCTTAAAAAAAAATATATCCCAGGCTCTCTCTTTGCTTTCTTTGCCCTCTCACTGTATTTAACTTTTCTTGAACGTATCTTCCAAGAATTTTCTTTCCCTGCCACAAGTGTTACAGCTTCATCAAGCTGTTGCTTCTGCTTAAAATACTGCACAACAACATGTTTCCTTATCAACTGTTGGCCCTCTTTTCCTTCAGTTTTCTTCTTGGAAGTGCTTTCCTCTTAAGGATGGTGTCTCCCCATTTTGCACCCTTATCATCCTGTGTCCCTGACCTAGAACTGCAAGTCTTTTCATGGTGTATTTATACTATAGATCACAGTGCCATGTGGGTATATTCAAGTAGTTTAAAACCCAGAATCGAGGCAGTAAGAAAGCCCAGAAATTTGCCAGTAGTGCTGCTGCGAAGTGGGTTTGACTATCATTCTAGCCTGGGGAGTCTATACTGTACTGTGTTGAACAGCATAGCTATAACACGGCACAAATTATGTCCTATGCAAACTGGTGGTCATACATAACTGTTTAATACATTTCTGTCTGCATGGGAACAATCTGGAGTACTTAAGAGGTGCAGTCTTTAACATCTGGATAGTGCTTCACATTACATTTGATTTCTATGGCCCATTCTGTTATTTGGAATCCACACAAGCTGATGGGGGCCACACTTCAGTTTTCAGCCTTCCCCATCTGCAAAAAGGTAACATGAGTGGTCCCACTTCTCTATTCCAGTGCACTTTGGGTGACCCCTGTGAGGAATTCTGAGGTCCTGTTAATGCTAGAAGCACAAAAGCTGGGTCAACGCTTAGACAGAAGCATCAATTTTTTAACTACTTTTTCTTCGGAGTTTTCTGATAGCTTGTGTAGCCAACCTTGTCCTCTGCTGTAGAGTTTATATCACTGAAGTTTCCTGCTCCAAAATGCTACGTGGTCAAGAGGTGAGGCTTTCCTGTTCAGCTGGTGTCAAATGAGTAGAGAAACACGTTCCCAGGAGCCTCCTTGATATACTACCCTATAGGTACGCTCTGTAGAGAAGAAATGTGCAAGATCCTCCTCCTGCTTTGGTAAGTTTTATTTCTCTTCAGTTGATGGAGTTGTGGCTTTGAGGAAGGATAGATTTATATTTTTTTTTTTTTAGTGCTGCTTTTTTTCTTGTAAACTCCAGTTAGAAATAAAAGAATTCATTTTCTTAAAGAGTTATTTGCACATATGTCATTTCAAAGTGGCTATCATTTTGTTTTACTAGGATAATCTACAGCGTTGTAACCAGATGCGTGCAGGCTATCTGATCTAGCCAGATCAACAGTATGATACAGCTTTTGACCCAGGGCACATGACAATTCAGTGTGGCTGACATGTTAATGTCTTCAAGTTTGGTTAATGCAGAAAGCAAAAGTTGGAAAGGACTCTGAAAATCCAGGTGATTCCGGAAATGTAACATACTTCTTTCACTGCTTCAGACTGATAAATATTTGAAAATAAAAGTAAACTTTAAATTGGAGTGTGGCAGGAAATATTAAGAAGCACTCTATTACTAGTTTCATCCACGTTAGAAATTGTATGGCTGTGGGGTTCGTCTCCCCTCTCCAGAGATATTTGAAGTAAGTGTCCCGTTGAAATTAAAACTAAAAGGTTCCCTCTCCCCCTTAATGGTGAAGCTAAACATGCTGCTAAACACTCAGCAAGTATCTTTCCTTTAAGTGGTGTCATTAACTTTCAGAAATCCCAAAGCGGTTTAAAGTACAAGTCAAACTTGGAAGTGGCAAAGGCCAGGTGAATTGAGTTCAAAAGCATAGGTCAATGGTATTGAAATCCTGTTTTGGTATGGGACAAGCTTCACAGCATTCGTCCAGGTTAAACATGCTTGGTAAAGCATGGAGAAGAGGGCAGCTGTATTTGTTTCTCAAAATCACGGATACAGGTTGGTAAGGGAGCCGACTAGGGAAGGCACCCTGCTGGACCTGTTGTTTGTGAATAGTGAAGGGCTTCTGGGTGATGTGATGATTGGAGGCCGTATTGGGCACAGCAATCATGAAATGATAGAGTTTTCAATTCTTGTTTATGACCTTTGAAAGAAAGGTCAGGCAGCTCAGGAGGACTACAAGAATGCCATGAGGTTACGCAGGGAGAAAATTAGATGGGCCAAAGCCCAATTAGAATGTAACCTGTCTGCTACTGTAAAAGACAATAACAAATGCTTCTGTAAATACATTGCCAACAAAAGGAGGACCAAGGAGACTCTCCATCCTTTATTGGATGCAGGGGGAAACATAGTGACAAATGATGAGGAAAAAGCTGAGGTACTTAATGCCTTCTTCGCCTCAGTCTTTAATAGTAAGACCAGTTGTCCTCTGGGTACCCAGCCCCCTGAGCTGGAAGAGAGGGAAGCAGAGCAGAATGAAGCCCCCATAATCTAAGGGGAAATGCTTAGCAATATGCTACACCACTTAGACACACACAAGTCTATGGGACAGAATAGGATCCAAAAAAGGGTTGAATCTTCTGAGGGAGCCAGTGGAAGTGCTGACCAAGTCACTTTAAATTAATCAGCAGTCCTGGCTTACTGGGGAGCTCCCAGTTGACTGGAGGTTAGCAAATGTGATGTAGTAAGTATAGATGAATAGAATATCTCTCTGTACTCTGCTCTCTGCGTATTGCCTTCTCATATGTTCAGTTACATTGCTAATGTAACACTGTATTTTGTTATTTCTTCTTTGTTTAATTGAAGCAGACATTTTCCAGATAAACATCATAGTGTCCTGTTGAGTCCTTGTGGTAAGATGTATTTCTTGAAGAAACATTTTTAACCATTCTTCCTCTTATTCTACAGCAAATTCTACTGGTATTGCAACTACGAGTAGCAAATCAGATGAGAATTATTTTTAGCACTCGGCTGTGAGAAGATAATTGACTGGGGACAGGTAAGGTGTTGATCCTACAAAATTGACAAGATTGACTAAAACCTGTAATAGTATTCTGTCAAAGCAGTAAAAGATCAAATAATTTTGTAGTTTTTTACTTATTTGAAGAAGTTTCAATGGTAGAGTAAGAAGGTGTAAGTAATATGCTGATTAGATTTATTATTTTCATAATGTCAAGGTAGCTTGGAAAGGTAAAATAAATTCCATTTATGTTTTGACTTTTTTTATTTCACTACTTATATAGTAATATATGTATAAATATAGAAATTGGGATTGCTGAAACAAAACACTTCCATGTAACCCTAGTAATTTTTTCTACTATTTTATTATATGTGAAACTTAGAAATACAGCCTTGGTTTTGTTGCTGTTCTGAATAATTTGTTTTTAAAATGGAAGTATTTTTAAATGCAACATTGCATTCATAATGGGGCTTCATACTGTTTTCTGTGTGGCATTGTGCTCTCAGGTCCACATACTGACAGAACAGCTCAACAGTTTAATGTTAAACATCTGTTTCAATGTTCTGCTTTATGAGGACCAGATTACTTGGCATTTTCCAGGGAAAAGTTCTAATGGATGTGGATTTCTATAGGAAGGAAGCATAATGAAGAGGGTAGCAAGCAGTATTGACTTGAAGTAATTATCAGCCTTGGTCAGAACAATAGTTCTCTGGATGCTGGGTAGAATTCCTGAAAAATGCAAGTTACTTGGAGTACAAATCATGCAGGTACTGCTTAATATATGCCAAGTCCTCTGACTTCAGACTGAAGAGCAGGAGAGTTTTCTGTTTTGATTTGGGGTTTCCTAAACAGAGAAATAAACATTTTGTTTTTCAAGCCTGAACTCACCAATGTGTTCTTCTGACACATGCCACCAAGTCGTCCAGAAAGGGATAAATTACTTGCATCAGGTAATGTTCTAACAGTATTCAGGCAATCTGAAGTTTACTAAGGCATTGAGTCATAATTCCGATAGTCTAATCTCTTTTGCTTGCTTGAGGATCCAAACATCAATGTTCAATTGATGTGCAAAGAACAAGGGTCAGAAGTAGAACTGGACAAATCCAAAGACAAATGAAATAAAACCTCACACATGTACAGTCCAAAGAAAATGATAAAGTACTTTTGGAGGTGTTTGTGATAGTGGAGAGGCTTGAATTAATACCACAGGAGTAACATGATTCTGAATGTGTGTTATATCAACACTAACGAAATCATGATGTGTTAATACAACTGCAGTCTTCTCTGACTTGTGTCCTATGTTGCAGACTGAATGACCCAGCCCTGCTACGTCTCTACCCCAGGAACAAGGATGGGGGTAGTCATAATGGTGCCTGAATGAGTTTTTCCCCCTGCAGTGGGCTGCAACCGAGGGAGTAAAGGCAATTTGTGATCACTTTCTGTGGTGTGGGATGGAGTCAGAAGGAGAGTGGAAGGAAGTACATAGCTTCTGCATCCGTGGAATCAGCATGGGCTGCAAGACCAGCCAGAGATGTTGGGGAGGAAGGATTGTACTGGAGTAGGTGATCCTTACTGCAGTGGGATAGTATAGTATCCCTATGTCTGTAGTGCGTCCCTTGTTTGTTTGGCCATTATGAAAACTTCTTGGAGTTTGGAACGGTCTGATAAAAAAACAAACAGTAATCTGACTAGTCATAGAGCTGTAATATTGAAGTATGACTACTGAAAGCATTAGTCACATCAAATACTGATCAGATAATCCCCAGAATGAAACACTTGCATTAATCCTTTATCAAATGATTTCAAATCCAGGGGCTTACTGTCTTTCCTTGTTTTGAATTTACTCTCCCCAGCTCCCATTTCTTCAGATGGAATTCTTTCTGGCCATATGACACTCGAAACTATGCTGTCAAAATAATACATTGTTCTCCTCCAGACAAATTCTTTCTTCAGTTAGATGTGCTCCTGTGAAACATTTTGATCATCTGGGTTGAACAGCACACTAGCTTATATTGCAAAGCCAGGTGTAGAGCAAAGAGAGAAGTGTTTCTCTCTGGTGGGGGGTTTTGGGGTTTTTTGGGTTTGTTTTTTTTGGGGGGGCGGAAAGTTGGTGTGTGATTTTAGTGGTTTGTTTTTTTTCTTTTTTTTTTCCAGAAAGGCCATTAACCATGCTCATTCCCATCTTGTATGCAGGTTACTCTCAAGATCAAAGCAGAGATGACAGAAGAAGGAATGACAGTGGTTAGCGACCAGCCACAAGGTGACAAAGCTATTTTTTTCAGAACAGTTTTCTCCAACCCAGCTACCTGGAAACCAGGTGTTGACTTCCTCCTTGAAGAAATTGAAAGACTTGGCAAATATTTGTGGTAATTAATCTCTAAACTTTATAAGGTACCTAAATACAGCAGAAGTTTCTGACTTTTTATAAACTGACCATGGTATTAATCATTCTAAGGCTGGAAATAAGCTGTCAACGTTGGTACACGCTAGAAGATGCACAGAGGTTTTCCCAGCATTCAACTTCTAAATTTTATTTTATTTTTTCTACTTCACAAAGCCTGAAATTTGTTGTATGATTCTTCTTCAACTAAGGGTTTGGATTGTTGGGTTTTTTCCCCACTATTTTGTGGGGGTGTTTCTGAACAAACTTTAATTCTTGTGAACTGCTGTGAGTCCTACCTTCTCTTTAGGGCTGTTATTTACTTCCTTGTTTGATTTGAATCCAGTAGCAGGACCTGAGTGCTATAAAAAGAGCATCCACTCATTTATCAGCAAAGTGAGCAGAACAGAAAGTCATAGCTTGAGAAACCTTGAATTGCAGCTCTCTTCCTTACAGTCAAGCTGAAATTTTGAAGCTGTGTTTGGCTGTCAGATTGTTTTAGAGTGCTCTCCGTTGCTTTCTGCATCACATCTTTGTAGGAAATGTTGTTGCGACTCTTAGTTTGAACACTTCAGTTCTAATATGTTTTGTGATATACTCAGTCCGTGTTTTGCTCTCATCTGCAATACTGGTTGAGGCTTGTAATTTGTCTTGTATGCCTGTGTTTCAGCATAAGAAGGTTTAAGACTTCTTTCTGTGGTTGTTCAAATGATGCAGCCTTTTTCCAGTCAGACACTGCTCTAGCTACTATGTAGATGAGTAAAGGTATGTCAGTTTAAAGCTACTAAGGGGCACAGAGGCACTCGCTTCACTGGGATTAGAGAGATTACCTATCTCTTTAGGTAGCATTAGAAGTGCCTCAGAGCTTCATGCTGAGTTTCATGTCCACTTCTGGATACTTCCTTCCAAGAAAGCTGTGGGAACCTGGAGGCAATTAATCAAGGCCTAAGAATAAATAGAAATCTTGGACATATGACTTACCAGAAAACATTGAAATAATTTGATTTCTTCAAGAAAAAGAGAACTGAAAGGAGGCACCTTGAAATAACTAAAAACCTTCTGCAAAAATACTTCATACTTCATTGGCATTCAAGGTTAAGAAGCAGCTTCCTGATGGTAGGGACAACCGAGTACTAAACCAGGTTAATTTACAAAGGAACATCATTTGCCATTTGAAGTTTTTAAAACCAGAGTAGCTAAAATTTTCCACTGATTATGTACCTATACTTGATCTTACCCAGACGTGAGCAAGCACATTAGATGTCATCTTGAGGTTCTTCTACCCTTATGTTGCATATGCACTTTCCAGTTTCAAGCAAGAGAAAGAGAGGATGAGTGACCAGGTTGCCAGAATGGGAGGGAAGTTTTCCTGACTGGACTACAGTCACCAACAAAGGCCGGGATTTCTGATTGTCATAACTCATACACAAGTCAGAGCATAGAGTTGTGCAGGCCTAGAAGTATCTTGGAAATTAATACGTAAAAATGCAATTGCCCCCACCCTCTGTATATATAAAGTGGTGCGTGATTACATCAATTCAGATCAGTGTGTATATTCTTTAGCAATTTCTGGATGAATTCATCTAAAATATACTGTAGGAAGGTATCTTGCAGTTTTCCAATATGCAGACTAATTGACCTAAAATGGGTGTTCTGCTTTCTAATTTTCATTAAGTTATGATACTGGAAGCAAATTAAGTCCAATTCATTGTACAAGGCAGTATGATTGAAATAGATAATTTCTAAAGGGTTCTTTCCTCCTATTCAAGTGTTTTCCCATTGTTTAATGTCTGTAGGCTTTGTAGAACAACCTACATAATTTTGCATTGAACTAAATTACTCTCTTATCTCTGAGCCTTGAGGATTTAATGTAAACATAGACAAAAGGGAATCTAATAAATGGTGGAGCACGTAAGAAAAATCACGTCTGTAACTGAAATCTTTGCATGTATTAGTTTCACACTTAGTTAACTAAACAAAAAATGTAAAAGCAATGGACTGCAATGGCAAAGGGTTTTTTTTTGTGGTATGTGCAATTTTTGACTTTGTTATGGCAAAATAGAAAATGGAGTAGAAAAACTGTCCATGTGAGTGCAAAAGAGACTATTGCAGCAAGCAGTGACAATTACCACCTCATTCTCCCTGCACCATTGAAAAAGAAGAGATTAAGCCTTTCCTGAGAAATTCAGAAAGCTTAGCAGCTGAAAAATTTGGTGTGACTCCTCTTTCAGCTCAATGACCATCACCAGGAATGGGGTTGCTCAATGATTTCCCTCTCTTAGTAGGAGGAAGCTTTCAGTTCCAACTCTGTTCCTATCACTTTTTCACTACGTGCTTGTAGAAAGACCGCAATATGCCATTGTGACTTAGACCTCAGGGCTGAGTCGTTCCAAAGATTGTTTTGTTTCCGTTTCCTAAACCTTATGGACATGCCTTTTCAAAGGAGCCTTATGTACTAGTGCTATAAATGTGATGCTATCATTGCTAGATAACTATTGGCAGATAAACAAACCTCTGCTTCTTCCACATGAGAAAATTGCGTATACTCTTCTGTTTCAGGATCAAAAAGCTGAAGAAGCAAAGTCATGGTGTTGTTTTAAAAATATAACTTTAATCAAGTGTCAAATGAATATCCAAGAGATATATCAGAAGAGAAATATCAGCATAAGGATACTGGAACTTGTTTCTGTGCTTACTGATGCCTTAGGTGGCTTTTGAGTCATGACTAGAAAACTAGCAATAAACTGGATTTTACATCACTTTTTATTATGCTTCTCTTGACATGCTTTTTTTCCAAAATGCTTGTCAGTAGGCTTTGCGGTTTCCGGCTGGTGACTGATTTGCTCACAGCAAATGTGAAAAATAAAATTTAGCTTCCTACAGAGCCTGCATCAAACCAATTCTAGCCCAAAGAAAATTATCTTCCTCCTCTTCTGTGAGTCCTACAGAGATCTGAGCCTTGAGTGGGTCACTCTGATAACGACATGGCTGGAGAGGGTTGGGAGGACAAGGATGTTCTTACTGTAAAGCTATTGCAAGCTCTAAAGGAGGCGTGAGAAGATGGTAAGTGTCAGTGTCCTCTCTATATTGTAAGCCGCCCTCCTGCTCAAGAATGAGGACCATGAGCATATTTCAAGAAAATGGATTTACAGGGCTATTCATGTTCCCTCTCATAGTTGGACTTAACATTGGTTCAAGGCTTCTCAGCATTATGGGCAAAATCAAACTTTGCTGATCCAAGGCTGAAAGCAAAATACCGGAGGTTCTAGGGGGAGGAAGGGGTGCTTTTCTTCTCTCTTTATTTTTCACTGGGCAGAAGTCATTATGGTGACAGGAGCAGTGCAGGTGCAGAAAGGGAAACAGGAACAAAGAAATTGTTGCTAAATTTAGTATTCCAGAGTAGAACCATTATGCAACTGATCCATAGCTTTATTTTTTTTCTTGATTTTCCAGTTATTTTCCAGATTAACTCTGACACCAGTGCTTTGCTGCCCTTGAGAACCTCTCCTCCTTCAGGTACACTCCCTCTTCATTCCTAGACTCTCTTCAAAATATCTTCTGCAAAACTTACAAATGTTAGTTGTCTCCTAACTTTGTGTTGTGTATCTGCCTCAAACTTTCTTTCCTGTCCTTCTCTTGCAATATATATCCAAAAATTTCTCTTCAAGTTCATGTTTCACTGCTGCAAACTCATTTGAGGAGAATGTAGAGCAGCCCTATAGGGCAGCCCGTGTATTTCCTATGTTGTCCCACTGAAAAGTTGCAAAGCGTTGTCGTTTCCCATGACACTTGGCAGAAAGGTACTGGAGTACAGCTCCCTTTATTGTAGAATGATATGTCTGTTGGATTGCTTCACTATATCTTGTAAATACTGAAGTTACAAGGGCTGCCATTGTTTCTTCTTTGGACTGTTGCTTGCCATCCTCTTAAGTAGTGGTACATGCATGAAATGCAGCATGCAGATGCAGTTTAAATTACAAAAATTGTGTTGTAAACAAAAAACAGAACTGAATTATAGACATTAATGCTGACAGAATTGTGACCTGGAATGATCTATCTCATCCGCTAAGCACTGTTGTAACTATACTCTTCAAAAAAGTTTTCCAGGCTCATTTTAAATTATTCCATCAATACAGTTTCAACTACCTCATTTGGCAATTGATACCAGCATGATCCAGTTCTCACCCCTAAAGTGCTTTTTTTCCCCAATCATCTTTCTGTGATGGGTACAACTCTTGCTACTACCTGTACCTTCTTTTTACTAACCTAGTTACTTGTGCTTTAACAGCAAGAGAGCAAATTCAATTTACTGAAATAGACATAGAAAACAAACCTTTGTTTTAACAACTAATTTAATTTAGATTCTTAACAGGAGATGCCTGAAAGATCAAGGGGACAGAACACCCAGGGCCTGGAAAAAAATAGCACATCTCTTACAGACCTACAAACAGTAAATCATTTTTAAACTGATTTCCAAGTAAAGGTTTGATTTTTATTTATTTTATTTTTTTTTCTGCGCTGTTAAGTCCATGATTCTCTTAACTTGGATAGATTTCCCAGCCAAATGTTGTTTCTTTTAAAGAGGCAAAGGGTCTTTAAGGGGTCATTTCAATTTCTGCAGGACCACTTGCTGGTTGATATGTGCATTTAGAATACAAAGGAAAATACTGTTTGTATCATGTGGGCTATTGACAGTAATGAAAGACCAGTGGGGTTCTGACTCTTTTGTAAAAATATGTAATGATTTGAGAAAATTGTATGAGGGGGTAATATTAAGCAAAGTTGTTCTAGCAACATCTAGCAGATGTTGTTCTCATCTGTCATTCCTAGGCACCAGTGAAAACATAGTTTAGTATCTTGCTTTCATTCTGAATGTCCACCTGCCCTTCTAAGCATGTTGATGTAGATGATTCTGGTCCTGCTCTGAAGCCTGCCAGGCTATGCCTCTCACACTGAAGTTGTTCAAACTGCAATAGTGAACAGTAAAAGGGAAAGCAGAGAGCCTTTTCAGCCCTACAGCCATTTCAAGTACAGCTTGCACAGAAATGGTATACACTTTAAAGGTCACTTGTGTCTTGACACAGCTTCATCTCTGTCGGGATGCTATCAGCTTCTTTTTCAGCAGTGTGCATCTGCCCCTTAGTACCACTGTTTTCATCCGTCTCAGTCTCCAGTTTTTGTCCCTTTCTTTCCCACCTTTTCCATGTAATGCATGTCTCTGTGCTTCAGTTAGACCCCAGCGCCCCTCTCTTTGCCCTCAAGAAAGGCAGACCCAGGCTATCCTGTAAAGTGCCCAACTGGAGAGAGATCCTCTCATTTCACTTCCAGCTCTGACAAGGTGATCTCCTGTCAGGCACCCTCATCGTCCAGGAGGAGGTTGCCATGTTGAAGGGTGCTTGTTTTACTGTGCAAATGCAGCAGCACAAAAGAGGCGTAGCAGGAGCCACCCCAAAACCCAGTTGTCAATGACAGAGCTCTGTGAGCAGGACTGGGGAGACCACTTTTGAAGCAGTAGCTTTAGGGGCTTGAACTTCATCTGGTTCTCCAGTGTATCCATGCTCTTGCTCATGTACTATTGGTGTTGGATAACACTACTGGGGTAGCTCTGCATAGCACAGGTCTTTCTCCAGATTCAAGTAAACTTTCTAGTTGTTAAAATTTTTGAGAGGAAATCAAGCTCGTTAGAGTAACTCCTGACCAACTCGGCTCAGGTCTACAAAACACTTAAATTTAGCTGCATAAAGAGCTAGCACCAAGCCAGAGAGCAACTGGACTTTCTTGAAGGGAAGTCTCCTCAAGAGTCAATCTGCTCAGGGAGATGTTGCTGCTGACTATTTATTGTCTTTGTTATAGCAGTATCCAGTAAATCCAACAAGAATTGAAGTTGCATTGGCCAGAGCAGCTACCAGTTGAAACTACTACAGTAAAAACTGAGAGGAGAAGTGGGGATGCAACAAGCAAAGTAACAGAGGTAAGTCAGGCTGTTGGTCAGAAGAAAACAGACTTAAAGCAGAGAAATTATTTTGATAGTTGCACAACTGCGTAGTCCAGAGGCCAGGCAGAAGAATAACTCTTCTGACCACAGCCAAATTCTTTAAAATCCTGTCAATGTGACCCTATTACTTTTGGCTCTTTAATAATCTGATTGATAACCATCTGATGATGGCCATTGGCAGAAGGCTGCAGCGCGCATGAGTACGTTACACGGTGTGTGGACAGCTAATCTAGGCAGAGGAAAAGAGGTGACACTGCAGACTGGTGTCAGGCTTCAGTACAGACATATTCTACCACACCCATCCATGATTCCTCAGAAACGTGAGAAGTGGGGCCACATGCCTCACGTGTGCGCTCTGCATTTGCTTCCATGCAATTTGCAAAGATCGCTGGAACTGCTGGCAAACTGTAAAGTTGTTAAAGTTTTGCTTGGGAGTGCTTGTGTGAAGCGAGGTATGAAGTCTTTATGAGTTTTCTTTCTTTAAAAAAAAGAGTATGTGCAAAGAAAATGTACTAAGAATGTCTTTAAATCGTGGAAATTTCTTATAGATGCTTGATTTCTGCTTTAGGAAAAGAAACAAAACATTTCTTATTTAAAACCTTCTTTATTAACCAATGTCTTTGCCCTTTGGTTAGCCACTACACATCATGCTGACAGCTAGCTTTCAGTCTATCCTGATTTGCAATGGATTGAAATAATCAGAGGTTTTTTTTCTGCTTCTAACCTCCTTTTCTTTTGTGTTTTGGTTTGTTTTTTTAAACTGATATTTTTTCTTTCTAATTCCTGTGCTCATTTGTATGCTGTCCTTAAAAAGCTTTTTAATGCTTCTAAGCCCTCCCCATACTCTAAGTCTGAGGCCCTTCTCAACGGTTCTAGTCAGCAGTGTTTGGTACCTTAGAATACACAACACAAAATTAGCCATTCCAAAAACTACCCAATGAACCATGTCGTCATCATAGCGGATTTTATTACTGTACATCATTAAGATGTGAGAAAAGCTGGCAAACCATTACATTATTACTTGAATTAGCATCCAAGTAGATTTCATTTGCTCCTAAATGCCAATTGTAAAAAGAAAGTGGATTCCTTCTTCTCTCTGCCTGTAACTAGGCTCATTAATCTCAGCAGGGTAGGACTATGGAAGGGCCTGTTCAAAAGAATCATACGTGCCGTTAAAGACATGTGAAAGGTTTTGTCTACCCAGTGGGAGTCTTAACATAATTCTTCTTTGTGGACATTTATGTGAAATGTTACAAAGTTACTTTTGAGGAAACTAATTCAGCTCTTCTGTAATTCGGTGCATCAAATCCAAAGTGGTGTTTGGTGTTTTTTTTCTCAAAAGCCTGCGTTTTCAGTAATGTTGTAAATTTACAATATGATTTTCTACTCAGCTAAATTACTCCAACAATAAAATTCTGAACACCTGACTTAAAATGCACATTTTAATTTAAAAAAGAAATGAATTAAGATATTTGCAGAGTACATGCTATGACTGAGATGAATAGAGACACTTTTGTGCTCAAACGCCAAAAGTGGTCATAAAACTAGATTTGGCTCAGATTTCAAAAGTGATAGCTTCAAAAGTAAGCGATGCCACTTTTGGAGGTATTGGAAGCTGGGCGACCTTAGTGGCAATGGGATGTAGGAATCCTAGTTGCTAAAGTAATCCTGAAAATCCACCTATTGTCACTAGACAAAAAAACAACCAACCAAAATAAAAAACACCTTACAGAAATAGATGGTGAGCATTGCTTGGAATTTTAATCTAGGAATACAATTCTCACTGGTATTACAAAAGTATTTAAGGAACAATTTCCAGTGAGTGGTTTAATTATGCTGGCTTGTTCATCAATAACAGAGTTCAGTGCTTTCACACTGTTGATCAAACCATCTGATAGTAATTAAACTGCCCTACACAGTATTCTCCAAGATGTTACAATACAACTCTCTGAAACAAGGCAGTTCTGGAATAAAATTATAAGTCTGACATTCATGGAGGCAGAGCGCTTTTCTCTTGTGTTTCTCATATACCTCCAGAAAGATCTTGGATTACCAAATTAAAAGTAAGTTGTTAGTGAGCTTGTTTAACATTCGTTGAGTCTATTTTAGTGGATTTGTTGTTAAAATAATAAAAAAACAATGTGATTAGATTTCCTAGCGTTAAACCTCGTCTTTTTTTATTTCATTCTTGCTAGAATTATCTTGAAAGGAAACGATGCAGCACTATGAACTCCCATGTCTGTTTCTGTATGTGCAGATGTCATTTTACTGCCCTTATTTAGCAACTGCTACTCCTGCCAGAGTACCACCTCATTTGGGGCATGACTAGGCCATTAAAGTGGTGTTTGTGACAACCCTTATTTCATAGAATAGTTAGAGTTGGAAGAGACCTTAAAGATCATCAGATTCCAACCCCCTTGCTATGGGCAGGGATGCCTCCCACTAGAGCAGGTTTTCTTTCAGAAACCTCATATTTGACAGGTCACATGTGATACCTTGCATCCTGTCTTGATCTACTTTGCAGAACAATTTAGGAGAGATGAAGAATCCTTCCTTGTTCTGTGTCCCCAGTCTCCTCAGTGCACAAGGGGATGAAAGAAAGATCAGTGTCAGTGCCTAGAAAAACGCAGTGCAATGATGCCAGCCACCAGCAGATGCTGTGATATGCCATATGCTTGCAACTTTGCCGTGATGTTGCCCACTCCTCCATCTCCTCACAATGCTCTTGCAGAGGCTGGCAGGTGGAGCACAGGGTGTATTTGGGGTAAGCAAGGGGTTGGGGATGTCCCTGGTGTGATGCTTATGCTCTGCCCTGGGATGTGGAGAACAGTAGGCATAAAGCAGAGATGGTGTCTGGTGTTTTGCTAGAAAAGGGGGACAAGAGAGATCTCTTTTGGCTCTTTACTTCACCTTCTGGTGTAACCCCCAACTGGCAACTAAACACCACAGAGCTACTTCCTCACTCTTTCCAGTTGGGATTGAGGATAGAATTGGAAGAGTAAAAGTGAGAGAACTTGCAATTTGACATAAAGGCAGTTTATTAAATAAAGCAAAAGCTATGCATGCAAGCAAAGCAAATCAAGGAATGAATTTACTATTTCCCATGGGCAGGCAGGTGTGCAGCCATCTCCAGGAAAGCAGGGCTCCATCACATGTCATGGTTACTTGGGCAGACAAACACCATAACTATGAACATCTCACCAGATTTGAGGTCATATGGTATGGAATAGCCCCTTGGTCAGTTGGGGTCAGCTGTTCCATCTGTGTCTCCTCCCAACTTCTTGTGTACTCCAAGCCTACTCGCTAGTGGGGTGGAGTGAGGAGAGGAAAGGCCTTAATGCAGTGTAAGAACTGCTCAGCAATAACTAAAACATCCCTGTATTATGAACACTGTTTTCAGCATAAATCCAAACCATAGACCCATACTAGTTACTATGAAGAAAATTAACTCTACCCCAGCCAAAATCAGCACACATGGGCAGACCAAGCCCCAGTCTCAGCAGGGACAATGTAGTGGCAACGTTTTATGTGGAGTTGGAGCTTGGTCCACAGTAGCAAGCATTTATATGGAGAGGGACAAAGGCACCTTTTGGCCTCCACTGTAGACAGCAAGGATAAAAGATGTGATAAATGGCCATCATGCTACAAGCAACTCACTTCTGGGTGCTTTGCATCAGCATATTGAGGCCTGGCACTGAGCCTGACTTGGTTTACTCAGCTTGGTGCAAGCCCAGGCTCGGGGATTGTCTTTGCCCTGTGTGGTTTACATACAAATAAGTAGTAAAAAGGATTGGATGCAAAACCAGCATCAGTCTTTGGCTGATCAAGGAGTAACATCTGGATCTTCCTGGCCTCTAGCTCAGTGCACCATGCACCTGAGCTCCTTATGCCTCCAGGATCTCATAGCTCTGTAGCTGCTGCAGGACCTGTGGCTCAATGACCCATGACACTCACTGACTTGGACAACTTAAGTTCATACTGGAGAATGTATAACATCTCAAACCTTGAAGAGGTTCAATTTCTTCTCCAAGGTGCTTATAGCCACAGCTGACTTTTTTTGCCTACAGCATGGGAAGAAGAGGAAAGTTTAATGTCAGTTTTCTAGATTCATTTGTAGTTATGGTCTCTGTGTCTGTATGTACCTACCATATCCTCAAATGCTGCACAGAAAATACTGAGTCAGGACATAAAGGTTAGCCAGATAAAGACGGGCTATTGCATAAGAAGTCAGACTTAGAAGAAGGTTAACAGTATTATTTAAATGTCATCCAAGTTAAGTGAGACATAATGACAGCTACAATGTTGTGATATTCGTGTACCTCTCAACTTTTATAAACTATACATAATTCATACAGGGAGACTGACCCTATTATTTCAGTGATAATCATATTAAATTTCACAGGACCTCATTCGCCCTGGATCTGGATACAACTGGATCAAAATGTTTGCCCATAGATGATGCTGGAAAGCTTCAGGACAATAACACTGTCCTTCATTCCACCCTCTCTTGTCTTCTGCAGGACCACATTGGGAATTGAAGACTTAATCAGCATGAAACAATGCTGTCAATAATCTTTAATTCTTTTCCTTCCCGGGGACCCACTGCTGTTCTATTGGTAAGTATTTCAGTGATAGTTGTTTGCATAGGGAGCTAAGAAGATTTTAGAATACAGTTTCCCTTTCTCATGAGTGTAAAGAACAGTATATATTAATATATATTCATTTATATCGGCACACATTTGTATATGTGCATATCAACATATATGAATATAAAGAACTAGGAACAACAATCAACACAACTGGTAAATGTTTTTCTCTATGCTTTAGGTAATTGCATTAGTCTTTATGAAGGGCTTGAGATCATCTTTGCTTTGTTCTAAGGCATAAAAGTCACCTGCACTTTGAATGAGCTAGAGGAGAAAAGAGAGAAAGGAGCAGAAATAAACAAAGGTAATATTAACATGTGCACATCTCCCCTCTACATCCACTTCTTTTCCAACTAGCTCCACTACTGAGTGTGTGATAGGTGTAGAAAGCTTGCTGATAGCTTAAAGAAACATATGGCTGTGAAATGTTGTTGGAATGGTATTCATGACAGACTCTCTCTTTTTAAATTATGTGTTAACATCACTTAGGTAAGTGCAAGAAATAGGTGGCTGAATGGGTTAACAGCATACTCACCTCATGCCCTTTTTTTTTGTTTTTTTGCATGAATATTCTAGTCCACACAGAATAATCTATTTTTTTTATTGTCTGCATTTTATTTCTGTAACTCTGACTACATCTAGTCCTTGACTAGTTTAAAAATGTATGCTCATGGTCTTTGGATTGCCTGAAACTGCCTGCATCAAAACAGACAGTTTCCCAGCAGCTAAACAGCTTTTAATTAATGCATTTGAGCAGCGTCTGCTGACAGTTTCTCCTTTGCCATTTAAAGTTATGTGTATTTTATTGGAAAAACACTCTCCTTTGCTGTTCATTAGTCAACAGTGATTTATGAAGGATGTGAGAGTCTGTGACAGATACACACACAGCTCCAGATTACAACTGACACAAAGTTTGTGTATACTCGAATTGAGGACTTTTGGGAATTTAGTGTTCCTTTTTT
>VXAK01027014.1:473916-574705 GCA_013399435.1 Arenaria interpres | reverse complement strand
TTTTTTTTTTTTTTAATTCTAGTCCATTGGCAAATAAAACTGAAGCAAATTAAGCTTCTTTGACTGTGTGTCGTTTTGGGTGATTCCCTACAGGCAGCTGGGCTGGCAGAGGACTGGAAGGCTGGCCAGTTTCTTTATTTAAAAGGGAAGGCTTAGAGCAGGAACGCTGGTTGCTGGTGCAGGAGGACACTCCTGCACTTTCTGCAAGCTCCCACGTGGTGGCAGAGGCAGTTCACGCTAACAAACCTCATCCGGCTGCAGGTAGGAAAAAAAAACCTGGCAATTTTACATCTGGAAATGTCCTACTAACTAGCTATGGAATTGTGGAAAGCGTGTAGGGGCACTGGCTTTGAATGACATTCTCCCTGTGCCTTCTGGACTCTCCAGCTCCTCCTTGCATACACATAATGGTGGTGCTAGCTTTCCTGGGGCAAATTTGGTTTCACAAATGAAATGTTAGTATTACTTTTCTATACAACACCAAATTTTCCTTTCTCCTTACTGAAGTTTTTAAACCTTAGCTGTTTTCTTACAGTTTACTCTGTTGCTCTGTGAATAATGTCTGCAAGCAACCTGAAAAAGAAGTGAGAAGATAAACTTCTATAAGTTTCTAGCAGTAGACGATTAGATTTACATCTAATCCTCTAAAAGTTGAGATGTAGGGGTGGCATGAATACATTGCATGTAGTTTCAAAAGACCTCACATCAGTAGGGGCTGGCATTGATTCACTCCCTTGCAATGTCACTGCCTACTGATGCTATGGCATGAAGCAAACATTGCACATTGCCGGTCCTGCACACTAAGTCTATTTTGTGGGTCTGTCTGTAGACATCCTTCAATGGTGAAGATATTAAGGCTTGAGAATATATAAATTCATTTTATGTATCTCTCTTAGCAGCAGGAAAAGAAGGATTGATGTACAGAAAAAGTCATGAACAAGTTAAAATGGAGCTCCAATGAGACCTTATTTTGGACTTAATGTTTATAGAATGGTTCAGGTTGGAAGCGGCCTTAAAGATCATTGAGTTCCAACCCCCCAGCTATGGGCAGGGACATCTCCCACTACACCAGGTTGCTCAAAGCCCCATCCAACCTGACCTTGAACACCTCCATGGGGCATCCACAACTTCTCTGGGCAACCTGTTCCAGTGTCTCACAACCCTCACAGTAAAGAACTTCTTCCTAAGATCTAATCTAAATCTCCCCTCTTTCAGTTTAAAACCATTATCCCTTGTCCTATCGCTACACTCTCTGCTAGACCCCCTCCCCAGTTCTTCTGTGGGGCCCCTTTAGGTACTGGAAGACTGCTATAACGTCCTCTTGGAGCCTTCTCTCAACCTGTCCTCATAGGAGAGGTGCTCCATCTCAGTCGTCCTTGTGGCCCTCCTCTGGACTCGCTCCAACAGGTCTATGTCCTTCCGGTGCTGAGGACTCCAGAGCTGAACGCAGTACTCCATGTGGGGTCTCACCAGAGCGGAGTAGATGGGTAGAGTCACCTCCCTTGCCCTGCTGGGGACACTTCTTGTGATGCAGCCCAGGATGTGGTTGGCTTTCAGGGCTGCCAGTGCACATTGCTGTGGAGAGTTTCTCATCCACCAACACCTTCTTAGAGCACAGAACTGGTTTCTACCAGTGTACCAATGAGGATAGTTTGAGAATAGGTTGGGAAATTCATGACATTGTCTTGTGCTGTACGAAGTGCCAGTATGAAAATTTCTGTATCTCCTTGAGGTGGGAAATGTCCCATCCTTTTCCTGCATCTCCTGTTCTCTCTGTAGTCCTTATCTTAAGGAAATAAACATCGGTTTGTATCTTGCCAAGTCAGATCTTGATCTCTGGTACAGTTATGAGGGAAGAATGTCCAACCTTGCTCTTGGGTTCTGTACACCTGTGAAGTCACCACTAGCAGAATCTGGATCTGGTAGGGGTTTTGTACCAGCTTTGCTCTGTTCTCTCTGACCCCATCTCTTGCTCAAGAGAAAGATGTATTAATGCTTCTGCCGCCTTGCTTCTGCCACTTGGCTCTCCATCTGGAGGGTTAGGATGTGTTTCCATCCATCCTACTTAGCTCACTGCCACATGGGCCCTTAGCAGGACCATCCTTGTTCCATGTGGTGGTAATGATAGAGGTAAAAGGCTGAGGGGAACAGGGTTGGTGAAAGAGAAGAAAGATCAAACACTTGAGCAAAAATAAGTACAAAAAGGCAAAGTACGAAAAAACCCACCATCAAAACAATACTGTGACACAACAGAGAGGCTGAAGAGAGTCTTTGTTCTTGCTAGATTTTTGGAATCCTTCATATAGTTTGATTTCACATGAAAAATACATGTGCCTAATAATGTGACTTATGGGTGGCTAAGGAGCAATTTTTCCTTCTAGAACAGTCTTTTAAGGGTTAAGAACTTGAAAATGTTTCTAAACCGCTAATTTAAAAAAAAAATAAAAAATGTTTAATCTATCAAACTGTTCTGATTTGGAAATATTTTTCCATTGCATTTTTTCCCAGTATTTATGTGCTGAAATGTCCAGACAAGAAGTCAAGGAAAATAAAATATTTTATTATAGGAAAATCAAGCTTTTTTTTTTTTTTAAATTGAGATAGTGGGGGGTAGAAACTGGGGCCTGTTTTGTTGTCTTTTTGGTGGGTTTTTTTAATCCCTGTATAATCTAGAGATCCATTAAAAGTCATCCTTTCCCATCACCAATTCTGTCAATGCTATTAAAATTGCTTTGGCAGCAAATACCCAACCTGCTCTACTTAATTAACACCCTGAGTTAGTGTAAGATTCCCCTGTATTTTTGATGTCCACAGAGTGCTAAAAAGCATGGCTTTTTAAAAAGTACCTCTCTGATTGCGGCACCTTCAGAGTACCCAACTCTGCTGAACACCTTTGTACTGAGGAGGATTCACAACTCGCATAGACTTGTATGCCGGGTTTGGTTTCTTTGGTTGGCAGGCTGATGGGTGATACCTTTTCACCTACAGCGTGTGTCCGCTTTATAGAGACATATTAGTACATGATAAATGTGGAAGTCCCTGGACTCGGATACAGAGAGCAGTGGGCAAGAGGGAAAGTGCATGCCAACAACTGCTGTGATTTAATGAACATTGGGCAGTTGAGCTGCTGCTCAAAGGGAGCGAGCAATTATTTTATATGTAAAAGTCTCACTGAGCTTCCCCACTTTGCCCAATCTAAGGCTCAATAAAAATCTTACTCCTTGAACTCTCAGGGGGACAGGTTGGCCTCCAAAAAGGGGAGTGAGGAAACAACCTTGTGACTTTCTGCACTGGACAGCCAGCCATGCCTGCTGTTCTGGGAAAGAACGCCATCTTTACTAAAGTAAAACCTGCCTTCATCTGAAGTCTTAAGGTACGTTTTTCCTAATTAACTTACAGTCAGACAGGAGGTAAATGCCCTGTGGGAGAAGCTAAATACCAGTATTGGTGTTAATGCTTCTAACGATTTGAGAGACACTGAAGTAAAACACTGGTTGGCTGAATTAATACCTGGATGGCATTAAATCATTAATTTCAGTACTTGTATAAATTTTGGTGAGTACAAACTGAAATGAACAAACGTAATATAGTTACCCAGAGGGATTAAAAATAAATAAAAAAAAGTTTAGCTCAAAACCTGATGCAAGCTGTCTCCTCTAGCCAAAGACATGTGCAAAGCAATCAGCCTCCGGCTGCCCGGCCCGAGGGACTGGACCCTGCTCCCAGGTCGACCCCCAGCCTGACCCCCAGGAGAGGCTGAGTGCATTTCCCAGGCCATGGGTATTGCCCCGGCATGGACACTCAGAAGCCTGAAAACAAACTGAAAAGAAATAATGCAAAAATTAAATTAGAGGAGAGTGAAGAGGTTTGTTTAATAAGCGTGGAACACGTTTCCACCGTCAAAACAATCCATTCAAACCCCTGGGAAAGAACGCCACGCCCTTGCAGAGATGTGCTGCTGGGAACATGCTGCAAATGTCACTATTTTCCCAGTGATGTCTGAAGCAGCACTCCTGCTCTGAAATTACAGCTCGTGACGTGCACCTCTCCATCTTGAAGGAAATTTCAAGGGGTGGATTGTAGCAACTCTCAGTAAATTTTAATCCACCTGTTATTGTGGAAATTAAGAGATTAGGAAAACTGCCGTGTTTAGAGGTGTTAACCTGAATAGTTTCCAGCATGAATTCATGCTTAGTCTACCTAACAAAACCAATGGCAGTGGAGCTCCATTGTGCCTTGTGAAAAAAAAGTATTTAACAGTTGGAAGATTTTAATGATAAAGAGAATAGTAAGTATATCATTGCAATCTCCAGAGTGTCTGTATATAACACTTGAAATGTCTTGAATTACCATTGTGGTAAATTTAGCTATGAGAGTGGAAATAACATTGGTTTGGAGTCATTATGACGGAGATGTAGGTAGAATCACACTACCTACCTATTCACATTTCGTGTCATGTAATCAGTTAAGAGACCATGCACATTTGAAGAGAAAGCTGGGCTCCAGACATTAGGAGTAAGTTAATCTATGATGGAATTCTGCTTAATTAGCCTTAAAAAATGTCAAGCCATTTTAAAGAGGAAAGTGCTTTTAGATTAAACTATACATAAACCTCTGCAGTTTTAAACACTTGATTTACAAAGGGTACACAAAGGTAATTTTGTTCTAAATTGAAGTACCCAAGGCCCTGGCTATGTGCCCTAGCTGGGATCTGAGGCCACAGCTGAATGAAAGCTGAGTGATCTCCAAAATGCCTCCCCCATGGGAAAGAAGGCCAGGTACATGGTCCAGGAGGACTCCAGAGTGCTCTGCAGTCAGGTGCCTATTCTATGTGACTGGAAGATAAATAGCCAGGCTTTCCACTGTGACTGATCTTAATACCACTGTGACACCTAAGTATTACCCAGTGGAATGTCTACCACTGGGATAAGTCAGTAGAATTTTACTTTAATCTGATTTTATGCTATGTAATGATTGCAGCATTCAAGGCTGCAGATGTATTTATTTACATGAAATATATGTACCGACTTACAGTGATTGCCAGGAAGCCAATGCAACCCACAGACTGGTGTTATGGCTCAAAGGTAGTTTGAGCTACTTAAAGAGGAAAATACTTGAAAGGTCTCAACTTTTGTTTTGACACCTTCAAAAGGGAATTTGGGAAATGCATGTGAAAAGGCAGAGGAGGAAAAGGAGGGGAAAAGATTATTAAAACACCTAAAAGTCTTTATTTACAGTGAAAGCAAATGGTTCAGTTGATTTGAACTCTTCCCATTCAGCAGATGGATGGGACGGTGAGAGATGTAAGTGGTTTAGCTGACAAGAGATCTCCTTTTCTTGAGTGAAGGTGTGAGAAAACTGGTCAGAGAACTAAGACATCTACTATGCTTCTACGGCTTTAGCTATTGTGAATGCTGCCAGTCTACTTGATGGAAATATGGAAATGATGAACTGCAAGGTACTTTGCATACATATAGATAATGCTATGCTATGTTGTACTCAGGCTTTAACACGTACCTTAAAATATGTACAGTCACTCGACAGGAGTAAGAAACAGCAGATATTAAGGAGCACCTAAATAAGCTTTGAATTTTTAATTCAGGTAACTGTAAGGACAAATAGTTAAGAATTTCTTTAAGTCTCTAAGCACAGACTTAAATCTAACCTTACAGGTTAATGCTAAGAAGCTGAAGGTTTTACAGCTCATATGCAGTGTAGGTGTTTGCAAAACCTCAGTCATCTTACTGCTTTAGATGAAATAGCCTGTTACAAAGCAGCAATGATTAAAATGTTCATTTGAAAATAGAAATTACTGCTTGTGCAGGGAAAAGTCCTTTGAGACTACTATGTTCCCTTCAGAAACAAAGTAAACTCTTAATAAACTCACTTTAAATTTGACCTCTAGTTCCAATGAAAAAGAAAATTGAAAAAGGTTTGGAAAATCTGAAATTTTTACTTTTAAACTGAGCCTAAAGGTCAAATTCAGCTAAATTTAACACAGACAAATTACAGCAGAAAAACATTTTGTGCTGTTACATTCAACTTAAGTGATAGTATCCAGGTTTATGTACTATGGTTTAGTACAAATTTTTGGAAGGAAAGAGGTATCCTGAATAAGTTGCTATAAATTGCTTTTTATTTAAGAAATTGAATTTAAACTCATTAACTGATAGGGCCACTAGGAGGCCAATTAACTTGGTGCAGTGGTTCAGTTCAGAGAGGAAAAAAAGGAAGTTAAAAACTTTAAAATAGAGAGATGAGCAGAGAAAACAAGGATTAAAGAGAAATAGTTAACTGACATGCTTCTGATTTGTTTCATGTTCACTATTTACGTGTCTGACAGAACATTTTACTCGGCTATTTTCTTTATTATAGGCATTGTTCTGTGCCTCAAAAAAAGATGCCAACTTTTATACAGTGAAAGAAAAAGTGGATACAACCAAGAGGGTACATAATGCAATTGTAAAATGGCCTTGCTCTGTGTAACAAATAGCAATTTGAGCACATTAACTGCCTGGTTTTTGTCAAGTGCTATGTGGCTACCACCTAGATTCAGGCTTATCCAAGTGCATCCACATTTCAAACGGTTGGCTTGAAGGGAGACAAAAATTTAATAACACCTGCCATTTTCCGTGTCCTGTCATATGTAGGTACAGAACTGAGATTACAATTTTGAAAGCCTGATTCATCTGGGATCATCTAGGAATCTGCAGTTTAGATATCTATATGTAATCAAAATGCTTATTCTGCATGCATGGTAATTTTAAATATTTAAAAAATAAAAGAACTATTTTACTGTTCTGATACAAATCTAAGCACCTAAGCAGTTTGAGAATTGGCAAAAGTTTTTATTCATAACAGGAAAATACAGAAAATAAGAGGTAGATGATATGTAAAATACCTAGTTCCCGATTATTTGAAATTGCTAACTCAAAAAGAGAAATAAAACTATTTCTACTATGCATTATTTATAGGGCTGTGTAGTCTTTTCTACTCACCCCTGGATCCATACAGTTCTACATATGATTTCAGAAAATTAACACTTACTTTTACAATGCACCTATTCTCTAAATGAATGGAAATTTCAGTCATCTCACTCGGTGGCTGGTTTCATGGTATGGCTGTAATATTAATGCCAGGTATTTCATGAAATACCTGAATAACGTGGGCATTTCTTGCAATGACCAGATAGAGCAGTCAAACGGTGTAATAGAATACTTGTCACACCAGTCATTGCTCCGAGTGATTGAAACTCAATCATTTGACAGAACAGGTTATACATGATAAGATGCATGTGTAGCCTCACTCCTTTGCAGCCTGCCTCTCAGGGTATACATCCACCACACTTTATGGTTTCTTAAGGCCAGACCGTTGAGCCCTGCCTCAGTGTCATGGTCCTGTTCCCAAACTCCTGACATTGTCAAGAGCGCTTGAGGAGAGGGGAGCTTCTCCATCATTATCCTGCTCCTCCCAAATCAAGTGGTTATTTTTCAGCTGGATTAGCTCCCTCACCTAGCTCAGTTGTACAAGTCCAAGTGCCAGGCAGGGAGGGAGGGGATGCAATCAAGGGGAAGGGGAATTGCAGTGCTCAGGTAGGGTCAGGCTGCCAGGAATATGCGCTTTTGCTTCTGTTCAAAGGGCGGCTTCAAATGTCTGAGAAAACAATGCTCAGTCTGGAGGAAACAAGCAGGGATGAGTGCACCTTCATAGCTCGGCCACCTGTCTGAAAAATACAACAGTCCAGACCTTCTGGGCTCCTGTACAAAAAATTGTCCAAAGCGCTTGTCCATGTTTGTTTGCAGAATAAGGTGCTGAATCTGTTTTTGTGGCAAGCATGTAATAGAAATAATACCTGGGACAGGAGACACTGCTTGTGAAAGACGATGTTGCTTTTCTCAAATGGCTTAGGTGTTTTGTTTGCTCATTTCGGCATGAAATAACCAACAAAAGCCACTTACCACTTTATTGTTTTCCTCCATCTCTTAATTACATGAAAACATCAGCACTTTATTTAGTCTTTAATTAGCATAATCCAAGTACAAAGTTCAGCCTGGGCAAGGAGACAGGGATATTGATTATCTGTCCTTTCCACCAGAGTCAAAAATCACTTCTGTGCTGCGTTTATTAATATATGTTCATAGCTATGGCATTGAAATCTATCACTGTGATCGACCTTTATTTTCAGGCAGTCAATAGCCATTGACCCATGCAGATATATTACCGTAGTGAATTTTGCAGTTGCTTGCTCAGACTCTTATATCAATAGTTGACCTACTGATCGCTTATTCTTTTTTTTTCTTCCCTATTGCCTACCAACCATATAAAAACTGTGCTTACAGATTCAAACAAATATATAAATAAGAAGCAGGTCGCAAATCACTTTGCTGTTCTTTGCTTGCACAGGGACACATGGTACCTTTCGTATTTCTACCTTTTGGTGTCAGCAAAACACCCATTTTGCTAACCTGAAAGGGAGAGAGCAAGAACAGTGTTTCAAATAGCGGGTACTGCAGATGACAAGGAATATGTTATCCCGTGGCTACAAAAGATGTCTTTCAGATTTTGTACGTCCCAGTAAAATCTTCCTGAGTGATCACAGGTTATAGGCTGGACTGCAACGTTTTGGTCTTACTTGAATCTAAACAAACCAATGTTTGGATGGATAATATTAGATTATTTTCCCAATTGAAGAGTTAGAGACCTCCTCCAAGTATGGGGTCTGAACCTGGCCTTTCCCATAGATTTTGAGAGTTCAGAAAAAAAATCTTAGTTTAACCCAGTTCTAATAATTTTAATAACTTCTTCTGATTTGAAAAATCAAATAGTTTCTTAGATAGGCTTCCAGTTCTTCTTTGTTACATAAAAAACCTAAATTGCCAAGGAAGAAATGAATAGCAAAAATGATACATCGGTTTGTTGGTTTCCTTTGTGTATTTGATTTGAAAAGGGCATGATTTTTAGGCAGTTTCCAAACTGTTTTCTGTTGTTTCAAGAGACAAAGGAGTCTTAGGAAGGGGGTGGCCTGGTTTTTACTGTGAGGAGCAACATGTAAGTTCAGGGACGCAATTTCAATGCATGTCTTGTGCCACTGAGCTGGAATATCTCTGAGATTCAGTTTTAGCCTCTTCCCCCTAAAGTTACTGTTTGGAGGCAGAATGTAAGTTCAACAGCTAAGTATTATGCTTGTTGTGTCTGATGACATTATTATTAAATGACATGATTCTATGGAGCATTGTGTGAGTTATTCACATCTTTTTTTTTTTCAGTTCCACATAGAAGTAATAGATCAAGTCTAAAAAATTTATTTATTTTTTTTTTGCCAGAGATGGAAGGCAGACTACAACTACGCTGTTTTGTCCTTCCTTTATTTAGCTCTCCTCCTTGATATCCATAGTGGCTGTATTTACATTAGTGGGTTTTTTAAAAGCAGTAATACGGTTCTAAAGCTAAACCTATGTTTGTCAGGGCCCTGAGGGTGCTAATCGACCTTAATGGGCCTGAACATCCTCACCTGGAGCCTCCACCCACCTCTGCACCTGAGTATTTCAGCTCAGCCAAGGGCTAGCAGTCCTGGCCTAAGCTATGATGTAGATTTGTCTGTCTTTGCTTCCTGGATCGATTTTGGACTTGCATTATTGCCAGTCCTGTCTTCAGCCTTGTCTTCTGCTGCCACTAGCAAAAGGATTTTGGACAAAAAGTTTCTCCAGAGGGCTTGGTGGGGAAGTCAAAAGGCGGTTAACCTTACAGCTGCCACTGGGCGTGGTAACACTGATGAGCAGTGTTGGGAGTTCAAGGAGGTGAAGGTTGTGCTTCTGGAGACCTGTGACAACAACTCTTTGTACGTGTGCCCTGTTACAGAGAACTACAACAGATCTTTAGATGGAAATGTACCACCAAGCTCACCAAATTTTTGGACATCCTGGGTCCCAGGACCACTCTGTTGGACAATTTAGAGGAGCCTGCATGTGCTGATGCCTTTCTAAGGTCTTCATGCTGGGACCTGGCAAAAGAACCCTATGCAGATTCATCTAGAGACAATCATCTGGTCTGTTCCTTTTCCCACCCAACAGCAGGAGTTCCTGTGGAAATGTCCTACGCTGCCACCCTGGTAAGTGCGATGTTTTTTTTAAAATGTTTTCATGGGGGAAAGGAAGGATGAGTGTGAGGCTCCTTGTGGCATTGGGGCGTTAGACTTGGAGGGGAGATGATATATCCTGCTGGTCTGCTGTCTCCAAGGGTTGTTACATTTTCTAAAGCTATTCTGCTGCGACTCTGAGGGTGGTCTCCTGACATAATGACTAACCAAGTCAAAAACTACCCACCTAGTTTCTATCCTGTACTCTCACCTAGTCCCTGCTACTATGTCAGCCATCCATGCAGCATTGCCACGGTAGTAGAGCCCTCCTGGGCTTTTCTGCTGCAATTCTGCTATGCGTCCCTTCTGCCTTCTCTGAATGTGGTGGCTAATGAGATGATGGTGTGGTCATCATGCTCTACAAAGCAGTACTGCAAGTCCAATCTCTGGACCTCAAGCAGTAAGAGTGACAAGATGGTGGGATGCCACTCCAGGCTCACCAAAACCTATGTCTGATGAACACCACCTCAGCAAGAAGGACTCCCGGAGGCCCATTCTCCCTGTCCTTTTCTTTGAAGAAAAGGAGGCATTGGATGCCAGGCATTGATTCATTGAAGGTGTCCTGCAATAGTTGCTGCAGACTTGGGATTAAGGCCCCCTACTGCCTCTATAGCACTCTATAGTATCCAGCACAGCTTGGAGTGAGCAGGTGGGAATGTTTCCCCAATAAAGATAACTTCATAGATGTTCTTTATTCTAAACAAGTAAGAGAGAGAGTGGAGGACTTCAAGTACTGTCATCTTTTGTTGTATGTATCTTTATATCTGTAAATCAGGACCATTTCTGCATCAGCTTTGCTGAGATTATCCCAGTAAATTTGGATGCTCACTTATTTGTGCAAAGAAACAGAGTAAAAATTAGAAAAGGGAAAAAAAAAATCTGGGAATTGAGTGAAGTGTTGATTCAGTTAAGCAATTCCTTATAAGAAGACGAACACTAACAGGGTAAAAAAAAAAAAAGTAGTCATGTTTATTATTACACAATAACATAATATGATGGTATAGAAAGATGAAAAGTAATGTTTCTTTTCTGAGGTTTGTGTTTGTCAGGGGGACTGTAAAGGAGGATAATTATACTTGCAATAGCTAAAGCAATGGACAGTAACAAATTGTCTTACTTCATTTGTTTGGGTTTTTTTCATGCTACAACCTACAGTATTTTAGCGCTTTTTTTGCAAAATTAATGGAAACTTGCACAGTGAACTTTAATAGACTCTGTTGTATCTTTGGGGGATAGAACCCTCTACTTGTTCCCTTGTTTTCCTTATCTGCCATGTCTCTCTCATCTCCTGCAATGTTCAGTGTTAGATGCAGTCATGTCAAAAGTTTAATTCCTTCCACTTTGGAATGAATATGAACTAACACAATACTTTTGGGGGTTCGTCATGCAAAATCTACACAAATATCTTAGTGAATTATTCTTCTTGTATGGATTGCTTGTAGATTACACACCTGTGTAAGTCACAGTTCATGACATGCTAATCCATTAAATAAATCATGAAACGCTATTATTCTCGTTTAGTGACTCATGTAGTTAAGTAACACAGCCTTTTAGAAATTAGCATAACAGAGACTTAATTTTCCCCTTTGGCAAAACCCAAGTGAAAATTGTCCTTTCAGTGGGTATTTGTGGTGGGAAATAACCATGATGTATGAAGTAAATGCAATATGGTCACGGGCACAGTACAAGTCACAGTTTATTTTATACTTCAGTCAAATATTTGTGGAGGAAATAGGTCTGCTATTTGCTTAGCCTAGCAGCTAAGGAATCCTGATAGAATATGAGAAAACACTGCTGTACTTTCAAATGTACTATGCCATCTCAAGAGACCGCAAGTGATCAGGACCTCTGTTTGTGCTTGATCTGAAAGACTGTTTCTACTAGTTGAGTACATCTGTGTGCAAGATATTGACTCAAAGCAGGCCTGAAAAGCAGAGAAAAAGAGAACCAATTTAGAGGAGAGAGTATTTCCTACCGGTTCACCACTGTGCCAATTGCTTTTGTCTGTACTAATCTTTCTTTGGAGATTTCCTGTTAAAGAAATAAACAAAATTCATTCTCACCACTAACTTAATATAATTCAAGATGTTTCTATTGCAAGGAGTATAAAGTACAATTGGGTGTTCTAATCATAGTAAGTACTGTATAATTAGTCTTCCAAATGAATGTTTCCACTCATCAGGATGACTAAATAACTTGTTGAGTAAAATTCTTAATTTACATAACTAAAAGCCAATAACAGCTTCATCTCCCTTCATCTGATTATATTCTGGTTTTATATCCACATTTCATTGGCCACCTGCCACTCTCTAAAGGATAGGAGGTAATTAGAACCAGTGATAGTGCACTATTGTTATACTTTTTTACAGCACAGATGCAGTTGGGTGCTATTATCATATCTGATACAATTTTGTGGATAATATCATTATGTCTCTGCTGCCCATAAATTTAATTGGAAATGTGAATCAATTGAAAATGCATTTTAATCTCTGCATCATAATACATTTTGCTTAACATAATGGTACTTCAAAGTTTTAACAAAATATGTTATACTGTGGGCAGACAGCAAATCCTTCATTGCCTCTAACTTTTCTGTTTATGCTTATGTGTTCACAGAATTTTTTTCGCTGTGGTAAAATAATCTACTGTACAAAATACCATTGGCAGTATACAGAAATAATGAAAATTAATATTAAATACTAATTATTGCTATTCTGACCTCTATATTGCACTTCACATGGATCAAATGACTACATAGCATCATAATAAATTACTGCAAGTAATGAAATTGTTTACATGTAACTACGTCTTTTAGAAATGACTGAGGGTCAACCTTATTTAAGTGTTGTTTTTCACTGTAATACTGTTAGGTTTTGGTTTTTGCATGGAGGGTGATTTTTTTTTTTTTTTAATTCGGCTTCTACAAAACAAGCGTAATAAAGTAGATGGTTCTGCAGAGAGAATTGTAAGAGTGTATTAGCAGAGAGACGGAGAAAATAGCGGTCATTCAAAGAAGGTCTTTAATCCCAGGCACAATTTCCTTGATAACACAGGGAACCTCTGACATAGCAGAGTCAACTTTCCATTGCCCCTCTCCAAGAGGGGCTGAAACTCCTCTGCATCCCAGATTCTGCAGTAATGAAAGCTTTTTCAGCCAATTCTCTCTACTTTCTGAAATGGCGTTTTATAATCAATCCCTAAAATAAAGTGCCTGATAATCCAAAATTGACCAAAATGGCCAGTTGTCCCCATCTTTTATTAAATTAGTGCTTGTTAAAAATATTCCAGTATCTTAGTTGTATTGAGGTACAATAGATTAATAGATTTTTTTTTTTTTTTTTTTTTTAAACTGGAGTTGGTTTGTCCCGAAGCTTGACTGCTTCTCTGGCTTAAGAGGATCTCATCTCTCTTTTTCCCTCAAAAGACTGAAAGTAAATCCTAAATTACATGTATAATTCCTGTCCATTTTTGCTTCCATCATTTTAGATCCATTCATGGCTTTGTTCCATGGGACAGTAGGGTAATCTATAACAATACCTATCACTAATTAGGACTCTTTTCACCTTTCCTTTGCTTTCTGGATTTGTTTTGTTTCTCCTCTCTCTGCATTGGTCTTTTTCAATTCTGTTGTGTTCATTATGAGTGCGCACCTTCTAGTTTTAGACTGGAAGAAAACTTTTCCCGTTTTTCGTGCTTTCAAAAGTGTGAAGGGAATGTACACACCATGTACCACAGCAGACATTGGTGGTACTTGCTGGGTTCACTGTTCGTCTTGCTCTGCACTTCTCAAAGAGATGACAAATTACTCTTTGATAATAAAGATTTTGAAGTTGGTGTTAATTGTGCTTTAAAGCATTTTCTACCTTCTTTAACCATTTTGGGGTCCCACAGTGGAGAGTAAAAACATCTGTAAAACTTCCATCCCCCAAAAGAGATGTAGGTCAGTTTTCAGTCTGTTGTCAGGGTAAAAAATATTGAACATTTGACTGTTCTGTGTGGAGTAAAAGCTAAACTCAGATGAACTCTAGCAAAGACCCAAAAGCAGGATTACAATTTCATAACCTTACTTCTTCAGAGACCACAGATGGGTCTATTCCTACTGGAAGGTGATAGGGTGATGAAAAATGGAGGCATGAACTTTACACTGAGGTGGAAAAACCATGAGTAGTGGGGTGCAAATTTTTTACTTGAAACAAAACAAGGAGCTAGAATTGTTCCTAAACAATTGCAGCTGTGTCTGTCACAAGTTTGGTATGTTATGGGGAAACAGGTATTATATGTCACTTAACCAGGTTTGCAAGGTCAAATACCAGCATTTGCTTTAGGTATAGCAGGAAGCTTTCAGGGGATTTGACTTTTTGATAATAGAACTAATGTGCAGGAGGAAACCTGAAGAAAATCTGTGTAGAGTTATGTTCAGGAAGACATACGATGGCGAGAATAAGAAGGGAATGCTGTGGGTGTAGAAGGGAGAGACAAGTGTACTACATGTAGAAAACTCGCACAGAAGCTGTGCTACTATTTTAGAGCATCATAAATATTAGCAGCTACTTGAGGCATATTAGGAAACAGTCATTTGAACTGTGGTAAATTGCTGATGGTGACCTGGCCATCTGACAGACAATGGTAACTGCAGCAGCAACTTCTGGAAGGAAAATACAGAGAGGAAGGGGAAAAAAAACCCCAACTGACCAAAACCAAACTGCACCTCCCCCACCCCTCAAAACAAACAAACACGAAACATCAAAACCCCCAACCCAAAATGCTAATCTGATCCAAATGGACTTGACCTGTGAAAGGTGTATTCATGAACAATAACTTGCACTGTTTGAGAAGATTCTTTTGAAAGGTTTCCTGTGAAACGTATTCTGTGACTAACCATGAACTGATTTAAATTTAAAAAATAAAGAAGAAAGAAAAATCAGGAAATGATAATTTTGTCTGAGATTATAGTGTTTGTCTTTAAAAAACAAACAAAAAAACCAAACCAAAACCTAACATTTTTTTCTTTATTTTATTTTTTTTTTTCTGGTTGATATTTCAGGGGAGTGCAATTAGTACCTCTTTACTTAGCTATATGGGAGATACTGAACAATACTGGATGGATTTTCCCATCCCTCTACCACACAGAAGGGAAACTTTACTCATGTAGTTTGTTCATGTGTTGATCTGGTTGAGTAACTACCCTAGATCCACTCATAGCCAAGGAATTACTCTTTTCTTTTATCGTGTGGAGGCTCTGTAACCAGTGGAAACTTTTATGTTTTGTGCACCTTTCTTTGTTTATCTCATATACATCTAACTACGTACTATGTGTTCCTAAGTTGCTTCTATTAATCACCTGATTTCTCTTTGAAGATATCTTGGGGCTTGGCATTATGGCTAATCACATTGATAACTCTTCATTCCTACTTTACTTAATTTGTCATCTACTATATTGTCATTTTTCTTTTCTTCTACTTCACAATCCCCTTTGTCTCATTTTATTCTCTTCCTAGATGTATTTTTTCCCATTATTATCCCTTTTTTGTTTTTTGTTCTGTATCAAAATCAAAACATGTTTTACCCTCTCATATCAATGTTCACTTGCATAGCATTCTTTATCAGTGCATGCTCTTCTTTTAGACAGCTTAGCTGATATGCTTTGTCTTGGAGAATTGTGGCATAAGGAAACTTTTCTAATCTCTTCCCATGATTGTAGCTGAAGTACTCCTTTAGGTTTTTTTCCCTTCCTTACTCATAGCTTATGGTGCTGTATTTACTCTTCATTCTTTTAGTTTTTGAATTTTCTTTGCTTCCATTTGGTTTTTTTCCAGTTGAACACTTTAGCCCTTTTTTCCCTTCATCCAGTAATTACATGTGATCTGCTATTTATCACTCCCACTTGTCTAATTAACCTGCTCTTCACATATTTATGCCTCTTTATGGCTGGATTTTCTGCTTCTGATGTTGTCTGTATGTGTGCATGTAGCTCTCCATACATAGATTTTTTTTAAGTTAACGTATGCAACATATTGTTGATTTGTGCCTGCCATCCCTTTTTTTTGCACATGAATGAACTTATTTAAAACTAATTAAATGCTAGTGCTTTTTGTGTATAACATTAACCAATTTGCTTTAGCTGATTTGCGTATGCAGAGTAAGAGTATCAACTACATTAAGTTTTCCCTCTGCTCCTGAAGGTAGAGCCCAAATCATCTTTATAACCCACATACCTGGATAGCTGAAGAATTTTACTTTTTCTTTCTGTTCTGTAGAGGAAGTCCTCATGTGATACAGACCTGCTGTAGTGACTTAACCCCAACCTTTTGTTCTGCCTTTTGCACAGAGAATGTTTCAAGGAAAGGGTCTTAACCATGATTTTCTTGAGTAATTCGAAATTTCTGCTGAAATTACTCTTTGGTAGCTACCACCACTTGAGGCAGACAAGGACTTCTCAAAGGCCTGGAGTTTTGAGACTGGGAGTTTATAATGACTGTTTGACAGCATCACTTCCTCTCAACTTTTATGAGTGTACAAATCAAAGATGGGATTTCTAGGTGTCTAGATGTTTCAAGCTTGTCATCATCTCATAAAGGAACTTGAGCTTCCCAGGAGTGAAGACTCTGGAATGCCCCCTTGGCTAATAGCAAAAAGTACCTGACATTTTCAACCACTGTCCTTGTGTTTACTACAGGTTATTTAGTGAACTTTTGGGGGCTGGGGTTGGTTTTGGACTTCCCATCCCTGTCACTTCTAATCTTTCTACGAATGAAAGTTTGAGCTTGAGGACATGTGGGGAATGGTGATTTGTGGCACTTTTTAATGTCACCTTCAGTTCAGTGGGAGTTGAGAGCACTGGCTAACTTTGTTTCCTGCCATTGTGATGTTGCACAGAGACTTCTGAAAGAAGCGGTTGACTTAGGCTGATTGTGCCAATATAGTTCAGATTTCTGGTGTGAACCTTTTATATTGAAATCCCATATGACTGTTTTCTCCTGCATTTGAGAAGCCGATTTACAAAAGCTCATGCTTTCATGGCGAGGCCAATAAATTGCTATCCAAACACAATCTTTATCACACCTAATTAAATTTTCTTCACCCATACTTGTTGACACTTGGTTTAATTTGGCTTTTTAGGTCCCTATTGTGATCAGTGAAATTGCCTGTATTTCTCAATGGTTTAAATAGATCGTGTGAGGACCTGAAGAAACCCCTCCTATTAAGACATCAGCTGGAGGGTAGGGACAAGGGCTCAAGAGAATCATCTTGAAAATGAAAGCTGCATGATAGTGGTGATAGGTTTCTGTGGTAGCTACTGGTTTTGGGTGACTCTGACAGCAGGTTTTTTTTTTTCTTGACTGCTTATCTGAAGCTCTTGCATAATAAGAGCTGACTTTAAATAGGACATACTACTTATATCTGAGCTTTCTACCAACTGACTGTCATATTGCACATGGGCATTGTAGAAAATGACTGTAGTAAACAAACATGGTATTCTCAATGGTTCTGCTCATTCAAGGGGTTTTGTTAAATCGGAGGCGGGGGGTGAGGGTGTGGGGTAAAACAAAATATACCAAACTGTGGTGATTAACCCTATTGGTGATATGTCTGTCCTCTGAGGATGAGTTTAAACGGCAGAATTCCAAAGAATACCTAAAAGCTGACCTCATTCTCTAGAGCTATTTTGCCAAATAATGTGTTGTGCTTCTCTTGTTATATTTGGTGAATGCTTCAAAAAGGTACTGTACCTGCTTGTACTTTCTGAAGACAAGCAGCAATGTTCTTTGCTGTCTCAAGAGGCAATCTGCTGATGCTTTAAACTCTGGTATGAAAAGATTTTGTTTGCAAACCTTTGTGAGGCATTAATAAGATCGCCTAATTATTAAGTCCCTCTTAAGATCCTCACAGAGTACTCCTACTTAAAAGAATTTTACAACTAGATATGAGTTAGGTATATATTTTTTTTAAGTTTGTAAATATAATTCAAGACTAATAACTTAAATTTGCCAGTATTATAACAGAAAGGGACTTGCCTTGTCCACTAATTTTTTTTAATGCAGTCTTGTGGTAAAATCTTGGCTCCAGTTTTCAATCAATATTCAGTCCTGCTGAAGGACCTCTCTAATGACATGCCAGTAGTTCTGCAACAAATCACTTCTACTGCCTGTTTTTACAGATTTCTGACCTGTGGTATATCTTCTTGATCAGAAAAGGCACCAGCACAAAACCCCTAGTGAAGTTCTGTTGTTCAACAGCAATGTAACGCTTTCCATCATTTCAGTCCTTTTAATTTAAAAACTTGAATTGTTAAGCTAGCTTTAAATTGAGAAATTTTGAATATATACCAGAGTCTGAGTCATTATTCCTAAAGTTTGTATCTTAGGATAACATGGAAGACTTTAATGTGTCCCGCAAACGAAATAGAACAGGTGTTTTCAAAGAGTATGGAGGAGGTGTGCATAGATTTTTCCACTAATTTCGATGCACTTCAGTGTATCATGCTGCTCTGGTTCTCAGCCCTTCAAAGAAGTCTGCTCTGTAGAGTTTGTGCTGAGGATACCTCTTTCATCAGTATACCTTTCACTTTACTAGCTCAACATTAGATCAATAATGAGCTTCAGTTTGTGTTGGTCTGGTTCACAACTATGGAGCTCTCAGAAATAAAGAATACTGGAAGTCGAAAACATATGTAAGTAATCATATCTAATCTAGAGAAGTTTGAGGTACAGCTCTGCCACTGAGATGTGCACCCTGTGACCACTGATAAAGAAGTGGTATAGTAGACAACCAGAAGAAACACAAAATTTAAAATTGAGGTAAAATTTGGTTTTTTTTTTACCACATGTTTACGACCTTTTGTTTACCACATGTCAGAGCAGAATTCAGAAAGAATAAGAAATAAGCTAGCGGCTTGAAAAGCTGATGTACCAGAGGTAAGCACTGCCAGTTAAAACATAGCATAATGTGAAACTCCATCAGGCAGAGTGGACAAACTATAGCAGAGAACTTGGAGGTGAAATGACTCTAGATGATCTTCCCCTTCAGGTCTAACTCTGATTCCAGAATTTGGAGAGTGCTATTTTACTTTCTTTCATTAGTAATAACACTCTATTACTTGTTTTTGAGCCATGTAGCCATTGGGAATGCATTGCATCTGGTGATAGGGCCAGTCACATTGGGAGGGTTACAACAAGAGTATTAGGAGCTCAACATTTAAGAGTTTATTGCCTGGTGTACTTGTCTCCTGAGTGAATATGTCTTTCATCCTGTTGTGAGTGAGACTTGGACTGAAAAAATTAAAGATCACGTGTTGAAGATGAAGTGTAATAGTGTTTAGGAAGAAAACTGATGCTGTACTGGGATGCTTCTCATTGATGTAAATAATTTTATTTAATATGTATGAAGATCCTTGGCCTTCCCCAGCAGTGCACACAAAGAATAATGTTACTGGTTATTTACCCCACAGAGCTTTGGAGAAGCCTGACTGAATTGCCTGTAACAGTTTGTTTATTGCTGTTTTCCTGGGGCTGTAGAAACAAGCACTGCCTCTTGGTTAGCTTAGACAGCAAGATTAAAATTACCGTATGTGGCAACAGAAAGGAAAATTATGATTTTGGCACTCTCAGGACCCGTTTATTTTCTGCAGACCAGGAGTAGTCAGGGTAAATTGGACAGGTTACTGGGCCATCTTGTCCAGACCGTGCTTTTGCCAAGAAGGTTGAACCAGATGACCCTTGACGTCCCTTCCAACCTGGTATTCTATGATTCTACGAAGAGTTGTCACAATTTCTGTTATGTAGGCTGGAATTATTTCATAGCTGTCTAAGGTGCTTGGAGACTTGGTTAAAATAAATGGCACGTGGGTCTCCAAATCCTTGAGGTGACATGGAAAATTTCAGCCTTGGCCCATCTGCATCTCAGCTTTCCTAATAAGAAAAAACAGACTTGCAGCACTTTGTGTTTGACATTAGGAGAGAAAGCTTTCCTCCACTGGAATCTGCAGAAGATGCCAAGGTAACAGAACAGTTGTGTACGGAAAGAAATCACCTCTTGGAGCAATAGCTGAGAGCATTAACTGCTTTGGAAGTCCTTCTTTTTTTTTTTTTAATCATCTTTGTATATCTAATCTTGTAGGGAAGGAACTGTCCCATGTGAGGTCTCATGGCACACAAGACAGTAGCAAAACTGTCCTCTGCCATGACTACTGAGAAGGAAGCAGTTATTCCTCCTGTTCCCAGATGTTACAAGATGCTGTAAGATTTAGGTTAATGTTAAGATAATATTACATAAAGAAAAAATTTAAAGATAGAACATAAAGATGTTAAAACAAGTGCTTATATTGTATTATTAATAAGCCAAGAGATAAACTAGAGGTTTTTAATTCATTCTTCTAACTTATGCATTCACTTTGATTATAGCGACATAATTAAGATGGGTAATTACAAACCCTGTGTTTCCTAGTAACATATTCATGCAGTAGTAGCTATGGTGTTTTACAATATCAAGCTCATATGTAAAGCAAATTATCTATTTAGTTGGAATGATATCACTAGAGCCAAATTAAATTCTCTGATAAGCACAACTATTCATTAGTTGGCTGAACATTATCTAAAAGCCACTTGTATCTCAGTAGCAAAGTTGGAATATTATCCAATCCTAGATACATTTGCTCTCAAAAGCTTAATACACAAGTTTAACTAGATCAGCTGAGACCATTTTGTTTTTCGATTTCCTAATTAACTTGAATTAAATTGCTGCTGACACATCTGTCTTAGAGTTGGTTTCACTGAGCTTCTGACCTGCTGCAAAATCTCTTTCTTAGGCAGGGTAAGGTCTACTTCTGAAATGACAAAAGCAGAAAAAGGAGTTTTCAATAGACAGGGTGAGTTTGCCTTCAATCGATTGTTTTATGCTGTTGAATTTTAAAATGCGCTGTTAATAGTACAGTAGGTGCTGAACATTCTGGAGAGGTGTCTTCAAGCATTTAAATCAAAATAAATAAAATATTGACTAAGCTGAACTCAGTAGCTCACTGAATTAAACTGAAGTGGTATATCCCAGTTTCAAACAATGCATTTGTAGGGATTTATTCCAGTTCGAATCAATGCTTGAAACTCTCCACTTTAAATTGATTTGGTGCAAATTTGTGTGCGTAGACAAAATCTGAGGTGCTGTTACACTGGTCTGAAACTTGCAGGGTAACTTTTACTTTTCCTTGAACGCTGTAACTTCCTATGTCATCTTCCCATTTCTTGGGGCACTATGTAGTGTTTCCATAGGCCAGCATCAGGGGGAAGGTGGGACAGTAAAGCACTGTTTCTCTGCCTTGTAGCATGGTGGAAGAGAAATGCTTCTCTTCACTGGTCCGATGTAGGACCTGTCCCTGAGAAGGACTTTGGTCTGGCAATTTCAAAACAAGTAGAACAATGATGGAGTACAACTTTCTTCTCATAGTTGTAGTGTTTCATACCAATAGTGTGTGCTACCCCAGCTGCAGAATTCTGTGTTGGTAAGACAATATAAGAATTGAGGTATCTCCTGTCAATCTGAGTAGGAAGCTGTATCCAGAAGATGACAGTTTTTAGTGATCTAGTAGCTCATATGTATTTGCCTTTTAACAGTTCTAAGTTGCTTATGTACTGAGTACTCATTTCCTGTCATTGCACAATATCTTGTATATATGTCCGGCACTTCTGATCTATTTTATAATGAATTAACATTCCAGGCTTATGCATTGTGACTCTGTATAGATTTTTGTTCATATCAGATAAGTGTGCTGATATGAATACCAGTATTTCTTTATTTCAGCAAGAACCAGTATATACAAGTGATTTGAGGCAAAGAACCAGCATCTAACTTTACTCTGTTTCTGGCTTTGTCTGATTTAAAGACACATACTATCTACAGTAATAAAAGCTAGATTTTTTATTTCTTAAAGTTTCAGTGTTATTCTTATCCATTAATTGAAGTATACACGAAGATAAATATATATTGATCCACTGACTATGGTCCATTTCTGAGACTTAGATCTTAATCTCAAAATTCAGTGCCAAGTAAAACAAGGATTTATTATTTTTCTTTGGATTAGACTCAACTCTTGGTCAAGAATATTATGTAATAAAGCAAATACATTGTAATTGAAAGAAACCTGCACAGTAGTAAGCAGAAAGAACAGATGCACCCTTCCATAGTGGTTCAGATTTGTTTGGAATAAATAGCACTAGCGCTTAGATATTTTCTTTGAAGTATAAAAAGGTGTCACTGCTATGATCCTCCAGGAGCCCAGAGCTTTGAGCTAGACTTCCTATGCCTTTTCAAAAGTGAGGTTTCTAGTCGTTGAGTCAGATATAAACTAGAAAAGCAAACTTCTTCAAGGGTAGAGAAAATACAAAGTGAGGTAGAAATAAAATAGGCTTCTATGCCTGTATCTCCCTCCAGTTCTGTGTTCTTTCAGGGTGAGTCCTTTTCTCTAGTCTTCCTTTCAACCCAGTAGAGTTGGTGGCTTCCTAAATAACAGCAATCGCTATACAATCTAGTCTGGGTCCCCAGGAAAAGCCTTACTTCTGTCCCTCTGAGGTCTGGCTCTGCATGCTTACTGTTTACATGAGGAGTCTTCTGGCCTCTTCTAGGTGAAGCCTCCCTGCCAGTTCGCTCTCCTGTTATAACAACCTTTCCCCTTCTGCCTTCATCCATTTATTTTTTCTTGTGCAATGGCTTAGAGAGTATATTATTTAAACCTTTTTAAGGTGCAGATGTTCTATTAAATGCGTTCCCTTCTTTACAGTTGAACTTTTGTCCTGTGGACTAGATGCATCCAAATTGTTTTGCCAGACACTAGAGTTCTTATCCCCTATACTGAGGACCCACTTAGCCTTCAATCTCTTGTTTTCTGGCAGCGTGCCAATGAGACCAGAGCCCCATGAATTCCTGACGTGGACTATACCAGGAACACAGATATTATATGATTAAGTGAATGTGTAAGAGTACAAATCTCATTGTCTTAGCGAAGGTACAAACCTCTAGCATCCTTAGCATCCTATTTTATTGATGTATTGTGTGTTGGGTAGGGAATTGCTTGTGAACTAATATAAGGCTACAAAATATCAGATCGTAAATACCAGAATCTTACACAAGACTTGAAATTCATCGGAAGAAGAATCAGAACAGCCCATAGTCAGAAATATTCAGACCCCTCACCTGAGATCTGGAATGCCAAGATTAAGCTTCCCTCCAATATGTCCAATCACAAAGATCCCATCTGCAAAAAAGCACCGTAAAATTAAATAAGATTGTGTCATCTTCATCTTCCCTGAAGTCCTTATTAGAACTGTCCTTTAACTTCTCTGTTTTTTTCCTTCTCCTGACACACACTAGTCTGAGGGTGACAGCAATGAATAACTATTGTGTGTAGCAGAACACAAGGATAATGTCTTTGTTGATGCCCACAATGGTCAAGTATAGACTCCAAAAATTTCCTAGAGTTGTATGGGACAGAATAAAAGCTACTTCTATATTTCCATGTTTTAGTGCAGGGAGACCTTTTTTCCTTCTTGTTGCTGTTGACCTTGCTTATTGCAAACAACTACAGTGCCTGAAAGCAGATTCCTTCCTTATTAATTGTGGAATTTTCCTCTGACTTTCTCTTTAAAACTGAATCTTGTAATTCAAATGCAAATCAATGTCATAATGATATGATAACCTGCAGGTTAGTCTGACCCATAATGCTTAACTGTTGGGGTGGAGGTAAATATAAGGAGTTGTGCATTCCAATTACAGCAAAATGTCAATTCCATTCCTACTGCAGTAGTTATTGCCAAGTGTGGGGATTCGCATTGTAATTCTCAAGTGTTGGGGTTTTTTTGGTGCAATATAAACAGATATAGTGAGAGATGATGCTCAGAAGGAGAAGAAAATGTCTTAAACACCAGCTGTATATATTTTTAAATGGCAGATAAGATATAAATTGAGTTTCATGTGGAATGAGATGTGTAAAATATCAGCAGTAGTTTGCTTTTGAGTTCATTTCTCCCACAGTGGATTGTGTTAGTTAACCACATTTGCAAGAATAGGCTATTTAGTGTAGGTGCTCACCTAAATCAAAGCTGGCCATCAGAAATAAGGCCCAGATCCAAAAAAAAGCATATGAATGTCCAAGGATCTAAGCCTGAAAGCTGTATTTCCTTATGTCCTGTGGGTTGTATACCTGTATGTTGGCCTCTGCCCCAATGTATTAAACAGCTACAATTCTACTTAATTTTATGGGTATGTTTGATGTTACGGTCCCTTGCAGAATGAACACAGGATGCTTCTACCAGGGATCAAAAGCCTGCTTGTATGTGATCAAATTTAGGTAGGTAACCTTGAAAATTTTGCTCAGCTTTTTACCAAAGTTAATTTACACAATAAGACAGCATTACGATTTAACTAGATCAACTTAATGCTTCAGTTAATATCATGCAATTAATTGTTACTTGCTACAACATTTCCCACATGTAAAGTATTATACATTAGTAAGATTTATTAGTAGGTAGAAAACAATTCCCATCACTGGCTTCATTAAAGAAAAAAATATATATTTCCAACATGGAGGATAACTTCAAGAAAGGAGGATTCAAAAAAAAAAAAAAATCACGTTTGGAGTCTGGAAGGTTCACTTTAGTACTTTAGTCTACATTTCCACACTGATCCAGATATTTGCTTCCAAATCTTTGCTTCTATAGAAGATGAGAGATGAAGTATTCTCCCACTGTTTAACTGCTGGTCTGGTCAGTCAGCTGAGTAGGAATCACCAAAGGGACTGAAGGTTTAGTTGGTCTTTTGACCTGTGGACTAACTTGTGCAAGTCCTGTATGTATGGAGACGATAGACCTTGTAAAAGAGGGAGAGCAAACTCTTCTCTTGTCCTAAAGCATGTTAATGTCCCAGGAAGCAGTAGAATAAAGAGCACCTGTTTTATTAATGGGAGCTCTCTATCCTGCTGTGCTGAGCTCAGATCTTAGATAAGAAAGAAAAAAGATAAAAGGAGATGGGGATCCAATCCAGACAAGGATTCTGGAGAGGTCATGTCTCCTTAGTGTCACCATGGTACTAAGTAAGGATAAATCTCAAACCTGGTAATGAAATCTGGCCAATTTATTGATTACGAATAAGTTGATGGAAATTCTTTTGTGGTTGCAAGTTGATTAGCATTTTGGATTCTTCTGCTGTTTACAAGCTTTTACCAAATAGTCTGATCAAACAGTTTTCAGTGTGACAATTCTCTTTAGTCTGTTTGTTCTGTTTGCTGGCTTTTCTTTGCATCCAGTGTTTATTGTTGGTTCAGCTTGGATGTCTGAAAATTCTAAAGCAGAACAATCAGTGGTGGATACTGTGAGTAGCAAATATCCTTGTTCCCATGTGAGCAGGGGCAAAAGTGTGTTCACATAAAACATTCCTACAAATAAATCTCTCTTCTAAACAGCAAACTTTGAAACAGTCAAATATAGAGCTTTAAAAGAGCACACATTTATAGAACACTTCAAATTAACTGGTATTGGGGTTGTCCCAGTTTTAGGACTTGGGAGTCTCTTGGGTTGGGTTAAGGATTCTCAGAATGGTGACTCTGAATTTATCTTGGTTGTTCTGTCTACCCACATTTTTAAATCTTACCAATTCTCTTGGGCAAAATCAGAGGTAATTTGCTCTATAATATTCTTTTGGGAAAGGGATGAGAGGAAGCTTGCACAGCTGGAAAGAATCTGAGCTAAAATGATTAGCATGTGAGACAAAAAGGATGCCTATGAGTTGTTTCTCTAGTTATGTACTCCTCACAAAACTGGAGTGTAAATTCTAGAGATTTATATGCTTTTTAATTATTAGTTTTGGTTGTGTATGCGTCCATGTCCCTATGGGTGGCATCTATAAATATTCTTTAGTTTTTCTTCACCTCTTCAATTATTTAATCTGAGAGCACTGGCTTTACTCAACTTGTGCCCATGCATATCAGCTGAAGTTTTGGCCTGTGCTACCTCACGCCGCCTTTAAGAAGGCTAGATTAATTAAATTGAAAAATTTGCATTGTCCATTAAACTATTTCAAAGACATGAAAACTTGAAACTTCACTTTGTCTTTCTAGATGCAAGCCAAATCTTGTAACATAAGAAAGGTAAATCCAGGTGCTTAATTATATAGTATGCCAACTAAAGGACTTTACTTTGAAAATTATATTCTATTCTGAATTATGCACTCTGAAAATACAGAAGCAGAACACCTGCTTCTATATTTACACTTTTATGGCAATACTAACATACTGAAAGGATCAAAGCACACAGGCGGTGTAACTGACAGTGATAGGTACATGGCATTTTTTTTGTGACAATGAAAGAGGGTGTGAGGACTTTGGGGAGGCTCTCTTTTTCCTTTCTTCATGAGATAAAAGATGGGGAATTAATACAGCCCTCCAATCTTGGAGTCCCAGACGACACAGGAAGAAGCAAAAGGAAAAGCCTCTGAAGACTACGTGGCTATTTCATGCTTGAATCTGCATATTGCCCTACCTAAATCGTCTTCATTTGGACCTGATGGATTCAATGGGCAGGGAGCTACACTGAACGAATGAATAACAGAAAACAGAATTGCCTAGAATATAGATGCTGGTATAAAGTTAAGATCAGATTATTTCAAGGCTATTATGGAAGTATGGTGTTTTGCAGATACTTAAAGGCTGTCAGAGGTAAAGTCATCCTATGTTTATCCTGCTTCTCATACTTTTTTTCCTAAAGTTTTTCTAACAGCCATTGTTGGAGACTATGTAGTGGAATAGGTGGGCTTTTAATTGAAATCCCAGGGGCATCACCTTGTTAATTATCACTCTAATATAGATCCTTGAATTTATTTCAAACCTTCATGGAAATCTTATTGAAGCCTATGGGAAGTATCCTTTGACTTTAGTAGATCTAGCTGTTTCAGTTCTGTGGAAGAAATAGCCATTCAAATTAACCTCGGAGAGTTTAACAAGCAATCAGAAAGAAAAACAAAACCAAACTAAGCCAAACAACAATCCCCTTTGCTTGGTTCAGTTTCCCTTTTATACTCATGACTTTTGTTCACACATGGTGGGATGCATTTGTTGCTAGTCACTTGCAGAGCAGCTCTAGCTTGGAGTTGGTCTTCCAAAACCTCCATCACACTGCCTGGTTCCAGCTCAGTATCAGAACCAGGCAGCCATTTCAGTTTTCTGACAGTGTTGGGTTAGCTTTCAGACAGCTGGAGCTGATGTGTGGCCCCATCTTGGAACTGAGAGCACCAATAGCATACCAAAGGAAGAATTACCTAGGACTTGAATTATTTCACGTAATCCCTCTTCCAGTCCCCTGTTAATCACCAGTGTTGCACAGAGGGTACTGAACTAGGGTAGAGATTCGATATGGGTATGGCAGCTGCTGTTATCATTTAGGTTACCATTTAAGCACTGGAAAAAGTAAATACTTGCAAACTATATGTACTTTTTTCCCCAAAAGGGAAAAGAGGTGACAGATTGGTTGAGTTTAAGGGAAAGGTTATTGATTGTTCTTTTCCCCCTCCTGTGTGTGTATATGCAGGGCCTGCTCATACATAGCTTAAAAACCACTGTGTTTCTGCTTGCCTTTTTGGAAAGAGTGGGGTGTGTGTATAGAGGGAAAAACCTTTTATGTTTTCTACCCTTTTTGGGAAGATCAGCATGCTTTTCTCAACACTTCAAAACAGTGGGAAGGGAAAGCTCCTTTAACCGTCTTAACTCTTCTTTCCTCATCTCTCTGCTTAGGCCAACAAAATTTATCCCAAGGCTACATGCTGCTGTTTGCTCATGCCTTGTTACGCTGCTGCAGCCCTGCTGGAGTGGCAGAGTGGTCAGGAACAGCTTGCTATGAAGACACTTAGCTTTGTGAATGCCCCTCACACCCTGTGAGGGTTCAATGGAGGCTGGTGGAAATGTCTTTTCCCACCCCTACTGAATTCCACAATGAGAACAAATTGATCTGGTTATGATGAATTATCCATTTCTTCTAAAAGAGAGAAAGCTCAAGCACAATTGATTAGACTCAATTGTGTTATTGAACAGTGTAAATAATACCTTGTATCCAAATAAAATACAACTGTTACGGTTGGATTTCTCATTTAAAATTTAATAACAATTACAAATTATCAAATGTTCCCCTTGTATTCCCATTTGCTTTCCCCACACAAAGGATACCTCCCCTGTCTGCTGGCCAAAACTAACAGAGGTGAAATGGAGAAGAGTGTGAATGCTGGTTGGTGTTTGCCAGATTTTGAGGCTCGTTAGCCATATGGACACAGCCTGGCCAGCAGAGGCTGGAGGATGGCGGCTGCACAGCTGGGTGCCTGGGTGCCCAACCTGGTGGCTGGTCATCTCGGGGAGCTTTCTATGAGAGGCACCTGGAATGTTTTGAAAATCAGTTTAAATGGAGACTTTGGCGTCCTTAGGAGGTGGTTTCCTGTTTTCAAAACCAGTGTGCTGCTACTATGAGAGGTGAGATGAATGGTATAAATGAACAGTAGGATCTGGGAGCTGCAGATTGGCAGGGCTGGTGCAAGAGCCCAGGGCTATAAAGGTTTGGAGATGGCCATGTCCAGGTCAGCAGTACCTGTAGGAAGGCTGTCCTGATGTGTCCCAACCCTGCAGGCTCTGGGTGCCTAGGGACTTAGGTTTGTTGTCTGAAAAAAGTTAATGGCAATCATAGCTTCTGCAGATCACCTTAGGCTGAACAAGGTGAACAAGCAGCCAGTGTAGGAACCACTGAAGCCTTTCTTCTGTGTTAGGTCACCTGTTCTGTCATTAAATTACAGAGCAATTTTCACCCTTTGAGGGAGTGGTAAGTGCCTAATCTTAGAACAGACGTTTCCCATAAATTGTTAATGTTTGCTGCCCAAGCTGTGTAAATTGGTTCTATATCTTTGATTTCTCACATAATTTAAACTTTTTCTCTAACTACCTAGGAAGAAGTCACTCAAGACTGACAAAATACAGGTATGTTTAAAACATAGAAGCGTTAAGAAAAAGAATTTTTATACAAGTGAAATGCTTGAAATGAAATAAAATAAATGAGAATAAACTGCATGGATCTCACTTGCATCCATACTAATCCCCGTACTTCTGAAACTAAATTACAAACTGTATATATCTTTGAAAGAGATCAATTAATAAATCTATAGACATTTGAAACCTACATGAAATATTATTTGGGTAGAGTTCTTCTTGGCTACTGTCTAGTAACCCATCTGATTGACTCATGCCTCTGAGGACCATGGTATATCAAGAGTGTCACCAAAGTGCAGAGATGCTACATCCTCATGGAGCAATGCAATAATGATGCTAGGTCAGGTTTAAGTCTGTAGCTGGGATCTGCAAGCAAGATATATGGCTGCAGAAAATAATCTGCAACCGATGGATGAATTTCAAAATCCAAAAGGTGCTGAATTTTTTGGAATACACTGAAGTTACTATGTCTTCATGTGATCTTATTAAGGGCTTGAACTTTTCATACAAAGATGAATATCTCAACTCCCACAGACTTCTGTGGGGAAACAAGTGCTTACATAGTCCTTGTAAGTTACTGGTTTTAGCCCAGGCAGAGAAACAGATATTAGATATAAATTTAGTTACAGAATTTCATAAGATATTTCTGACATTGACATGGCAGTCCCTTTTTTTCAGGTGATAAATGCAGTCCATATTAAAAGGTGATTAATAAGTAGATAGTCAACTGAGGCATTATCAAAGAATAATTTTATTTGGGAACATTGACAGTGACTTTAAAGGACAATGTGTTTTCAGTAAATAACTAGATAGATGTCTAATGCTTGGAAATTGGATGCAGAAATACTGCTTGTAAAACTTGCTGATGTCACATCATGTGATGTAGTACGTGACAAGTTCTCATACCAACCCAAGTGGGCAAAGGGGCTGCTTTGACAAGCATGAATTTTGACTCTGCCAAATGCAATGCCTCAATTGAGGGAAAGGACATAGCTCAAATGTGAGGTTTGTTAACGTTATTCTAGACTTTATCAAAACTGAAAGACTTTGTGGACATGATGAGATAAATAGGAAAAGCCCTACAATATGAGAGGTCAATGAGATGCTATTCCAAATCAGACCAACAAGGATACATCAACAGAAAAACTAAGTATGCTTTTTGATGGTGAGAGTAATAGTTTATGTTGGAAAAAAATTGTCTAGAAAGATCTTGATTCTCCATTACTTGAAGATTCTACACCTTTCTAGAAGAGAAACTCTCTTTTAAGAAGGAATTTTGACATGGGCCTCATGTAGAAAAGACTGCAGAGGTCTTTGTGTTACAGATGATGTCAATCAAAATATCTGTAGTGCTGTCTTTTGTCCTTCAAATCTATGGAAACCCCAAATCTTAATCCTCCTAGGGATTTTTCTTGAAAAAAAAAATGTCAGGCAATCAAAAAAAGCATATAAAATCAGTAATTCTGCAGAAGTACTAGTCAAGTATTTATAAGGTTACTGTCATTCCAAATTGGAATGAAATCATAGAATGGTCCAGACCGGAAGGGACCTCCAAAGGTCATCTAGTCTGACCTCCCCACAATCAGCAGGGACACCCCCAACTAGACCAGGTTGCCCAGGGCCTTGTCAAGCCTCACCTTGAATATCTCCAGGGATGGGGCCTCAACCACCTCCCTGGGCAACCTGTTCCAGTGCTCCAGCACCCTCACAGTGAAGAACTTTCTCCTAATCTCCAATCTAAATCCGTTCCCTTCCAGTTTAAAGCCATTGCCCCTCATCCTGTCACTACAGGGCTTTGTAAACAGGCTCTCCCCAGCCTTCCTGTAGGCCCCCCTCAGGTACTGGAAGGCTGCTATTAGGTCTCCCCAGAGCCTCATCTTCTTCAGAATACTCATCTGGGTCAAGGGAAACGATCAGCTTTTTTCTGTTTGCTTTCTTTTATTTTGCAGCTTTTGAATAAAGTAAATTCAAACTAAACTATCTCATTCCGCAAGTGGCAGAACAGTCATCCTGGCTTTATTAGTTATTTACAAAGTGTCGCCTTCTAAAATAAAATTGCAACAAAGCCAACCTGATTATTTTTTTTCTTTTAGTTTTTGAGATTACCTATTGCTATGACTCATACTACTGCGAGACTAAATATTCCAGCCAGCTCTACTTTTACTTCTGTGGATGTGGTGAGTCTTGCTCCATGCCATTTTACTTTATTAAGGAGAAAATGGAACACTAGCATCGTTTAATTGCAATGAAACTATGTTTTCATTTTTTCCTCTATAAAGAGATCAGTTTGTAACTGTACTACTACTTTTAGTGTTGACTTAGGTTGTCACAATATGTTCTCATGTATTAGTAGAATAGTATAATGTTCTGGATTCTGCAATTATGGAGCCAAATTACTTTGAAAGGAGCAGGAGCACTGCACCACATTGAGAGGTACAAGGACTACTGGTATGTGACAGAAGCCAGAAAATCTTCTATATGCAGGAAAACACAGTTCAGGAAGGTAAAAGTAAGAGAATGAGTGATTCAAATCCATGGCAACACTAATGTGTTCCAATTCTTGTATGCATTGCAAATACATCTGTTAGTTATTATCACTGTGCCATCATAAAAGTATCACTTCAGCATCACAATGAGATCAACTTGTGTGCTCTGTACACTAGCAGAAGCTTTGCCAAAATTGTTGTGATGCTTAGGTTTAGTTATCACAAAACTGATTATCATAGGGCTGGAACACCTCTTCTATGAAGAAAGGCTGTGGTGATTCAGGCTGGAGAAGAGGTAGCTCTAGGGAGACCTTACTGCAGCCTTTCAATATAAAAAGGGGGCTTGTGAGAAAGATGAAGAGAGATATTTACCAAGGCCTGTAGTGACAAGACAGGGGGCAACAGCTTTAAATTGAAAGGGAGTAGGTCGAGATTATAAAAAAATTTCTTCCTTATGTCCAATGAGGCTGGTGAGACACTGGAACAGGTTGCCCAGAGAAGCTGTGGATGCCCCAGCCCTGGAAGGGTTCAAGGTCAGGTTGGATGGGCCTTTGAGGCACCTGGTCTAGTGGAAGATATCTGTGCCCACTGCAGAGGGTTGGACTAGATGATCTTTAAAGGTCCCTTCCAATCCAAACCATTCTATGATTTATACTTATAGAAGGATTTTCTGTCTATCTTAGTGTTTCCACTTGTAAAAGACTTTTTCATGCATTTTGAATTATTTTTTTTTCTGCAAATATATTAAATCTCTCCATCTCTGTAGTGGTTTTGTTCCTGAATTTTGAAAATATTCGGAGGGAGGGGAAGCAAACTCTAATTTGACCCTTTTTCCCCCCTCGCAAAGAAACAAAGTGAGAGGATAATTCCTTACCTCTTCAAATTCAATAGGCATTTTGCCTTGACCTCACTGGAAGCACTTGGGGATGGGGTGGAATAGGAAATCAGCTGGCATACAAATAGTGAAGTGTTTCAGTTGCTGGTTACTGTCGCTAGGAATACATGAGTTTTAGTCCACTGTATGATCTCTATGTGCTACACAGCTTTGGGTAGTTATAAAATAAACTAAATATTTGAACGTTAGTCAGATGATGTATCTGAATCTTAAGTGTTTTAAAATCTTAACCTCCCAGCCTCAGTTATAGCATGAAAGGAAACTATTGATGATGATTGTTCAGCTTCAATCTTGATCATCCTTTTATTTAATAAAATCAAATTAGATTGGGAGAAAAGCAAGATCACACGCAGTATGTAACAAAATTCTACCCATGTGGAGATTCTGAAACAGTTTTGCAATAAGGATAGAATTCTATGTTCCAGTGCTCAGCAGGTACTAAGTGAGCTCCCTTGATTTGAAGAGTTTAAATTGGGCTAGGACGTAGCACAGGAAGTGTCATATGTATGGGATTGAATTTGTTAGTAGATGTCGCTTATTTACAAGCACTTTTGTAAATCATATTGAATTTCCGTAACAAATTATTCATTGGAGCTCTACTAAATTCTTTCCTTTTGTCTTTCATAAGAATGCTGGAGACTAGAAGTACTAGAGGGGAATTGGAAGTAGGTGCATCACATGTGGGGCTTTTTGTTAGGTTCTGAACTAAACAGTTAATGGGCAGAAGTTGCACAAGAAAAGCACAGACGTTTACTCTTCTCTACACCAAGAGCTGGTAGTCTGCGGTATTTTTAGTCTGCTAGTCTGCCTGATGTATTTCTGCTACTAAAACAAACTATCATATCTTGGTTTTAAGTAGGGGCTGGAAGTTCATCATAGCCTCCAAAAGGGTCTAATATCTTGTAGCTAAGTAAATGGCTCCATTTTTCCTCCAGTCTTGCTGATTTTTGTCAGTGCTTTTGTGTTAAGTGATGGTTTTCCATTGTGAAACAAAACCTCTCCTGTAAATAACACTCCAGAGCCCCTGGCTCACCCTACAGCAGCAGAGCTTGTTAGAACACCAAGTGCAGATTAACTAAAACTGAGGGAGAAAATCTAAAATAAAAAAAACTTCCTACCTTGAAGTATATTTTGCTAGACTGCGCACATCCCTGGAGATGTGTTAAATTCATCTCTACAGATGCACACGGGGCTGCAAAATACTTCCAGTGCCTAATCTGAACAAATGTCTTTCCTGGTGAGTGCTGTCCCTCAGTAATGCTGAGACCACCAAAGGGTGGGAGCATTCAGCTTCGTACAGACACAGAAACCAGTCACGCTTCTTCTCGGGGCTCTCATCAGAGTTTAGCTACTTGTGCTCAAGGCTGGCTCTGATGCAGTGCAGCTCTGTTGCCTTGGAAAAGAGCTGTGTGACAGCAGTGTGTGAGATGCCTTTCCCCCAGCCCCTCCTTTCCTCAGGAGTTGTGGTTATGCTCAGCCCCCTGCCCTTGATCCATGCCTCAGCTACTTTGCAGCTGTGCCTGTAGCTGGCCGTGGACTTTGCTGATCCTGACCTGATCTGACTTCTTGACTTCCTGGTTTAACCTCAGGCCTGCCTCATCCCTACGGGCTTGCCTGGTGATCCTGACTCTTGGCTGACCCTGCTTACTGCCACTGATCAGACCCCCCTGTTTTGGGTTTTCCAGCATCCTTGTCGATGAGGGTGCTGCCCACGGCCACCTTGCTGTCACCCTCAGCCCCTGGCTCGCTTCTCTGAGAAGAGCAGCCCACTCTTAGGGCTCCCTGAGGGAACTGAAGTATGACTGTGCTGGCTTTTTGCTGATGCTCAGTTCTTAATGACTCCACATCTAGCCAAAAGGAAGTTAGCTGGCTCACTGCAGCTCCAGCTTGTTCTTTTTACAAATTGTTTCCAAGAACAAGAAGACACAGTGAATCTGGATTCTGACTTCATGTTTTCTTACACAGGGGTTAAGATATGGCCACGTATATTAGAGAAGGCTCATCCAATTCCTGAATCATAATAGTAATTACTTGTTCACTTTACAACACTTCCTGCATCTTCTAGCTAAGATTAATGTTTCATTCTGCTAGGTAGTACACAAATATAAACAACCCAGGGGCAGGGGAGAACACATGAGAGAGGATACAGGGAGTCAACAGAGCTGATCAGGGAACAAAATTTTCAGTGTTTTTTTTTTTAAAATAAAGCAAAAAATTCAGGATTCTGAGGAAAGCAACGAACATTCCAGTGTTGTCAGAAAATGGATCCAATTTACTAATCTATGTCTTTGGGTAGGAAAACTATTTGAGTGTTTGTGGCTGAAAACCCACTGCTGAGCACTTTGGAAGGCCCTTCTGTCATTGCCCCAGTTAGCTGCCTAGTTCTCCCAGCGTCACTGCTGCCCAAAATTGCTCAGCTGTTTGGCTGCCTCCCAAAGCAGGCTGCTGAGCGACCCAGGGAGACATACAGCCCCTGTGCTGGTACCTGGGGAGCCCGAGGTGGCAAGTTAGCATTAGCTGTTGGAAAACTGATCTGTTTCAGCTGGCTTGAATAGTGGTAAGTCTGTTACACAAGGCTTTAGGGGAAAGTGGCAGGAGAGGGGGAAGAAAAGATGAGTAAGTGCCGTGGATTCAGATTATCACAAGCTCTGGCTGCCTCAAGAATTCTTCCGAAGAAAGAGGACAGAAGAGCCTTTTCCAGTTGCCGTGTGTGTCCGTTGCAAGTGGAGTTGGGGTTATTACGTGGGTGCATACCAGCTTTCAGTGGGTAGGAGGCATGGGTATGGATACTTGGAACAGCCACCCCCAGATACTAGAGCTGAGAACGCAGAATGATATTGTTGCCCTTGTCAGTCCATGTGAAGCTGAAAAAAAAACCTCACTATGGCTCTGCTGCTGTTTCAAAATCACTGTTTGCTTATTTCCCCCAGACTACAAAGGCCTGAGAATATGAATCAAGCATTGCAAATATAGTATAATAACAAATAATAGTTCTGCTTTTGCGGAGATATCAGCACTAGGTATTCCCCCATGAGCAGGTATTTTGAAGATCAACAATTTACTCATCACTGATCATGGAATATAGTAACTTACGAGGCTATACTGTGCAGAATTGATGATATGTTATGAATATATTTAGAATAATTTATCTTGCTCACCTGCCCCATGAATATCTCAGGCTTCATGAAAAAGATGGAAGTGAAGCCAGCTCTGAGGGGATCCATTAAAGATCCTGAATGTATTCAGATCCTACTAAAAGGTGCTGAACCCAGGAAATCCACTGAGAAAAGATCCTGTTCAAAAACTGATGCACGATGTATGCTGAAACTCAGCTAACGTTCTTGAGAATTTACAGACAACATGAAGAAAGCCGTGACTGCATCTTTCACTCCTATTTAAGCTGTTATCTGCACTTTAGTTTTTATTTAGGTAAATATATAAGTATTTTTTTTTTACAGAAACCTTCCCATATTTCATGTATAAATCCCTTCTCATCATGCGTGGAGCTGACAGCTCCTCACAATCATCTCAAATGATCTTTTGATGCAAATGGAAAAGCTCTGCTAAAGTCAATGGAGTGCTATCCATTTCCACGGGCCAAATACTCTTCCAGCAACATTTGCTCTTGTTGTTATTTGCTTTTTTGATGGGTGAATGCTGAAAAGAATAGTAATGTAAACAATTTGTATTGTAGGTTCCATTTTATTATAGTCCTATCCATTACAACAGTATCGTGTCGCTGTATAATATTTATTCAGAATGGGAGGGATTATGTAATCAAAACTACCTTTTAAACTATTTTTGTTTTCTATGGATTCTTCCCAGGATTGGGAAATTAATCAGTTGTGAAATCATGTATTCATAAAATAGATCAGAGTTTGTGGCTCGATGATATAATAAATCCAGCTGAGGGCTTACAATACTCAGATAAAAACATCTGAAACTTCTCAACCACATGACCAAAAGCATTGAATTAGTGTTAATTAAAATTATTGATTAAAATTGGTTCTTTTCTTTTCTTTTTTTTTTTTGAGTTGAATGTATAGTTTAGCTTTGTATTAGGCCAAGTACTGCCTGCCTTCCCGTAGGTTTCATAAATCTAGGATAAAAACAGAAAAATGTCTGAAGCTGTATCATGTTTTCATTATTTCAACAGAATTGCATTAATGTCAGATGTAAATCTAGTGCCAAGTATACTTCATGGTTTGAAACAAGCAAAAAACTTTCTAGCTGCTTTCTCCTCTGTTATTTTTTGCCTCCCAACTTTAAGGGCAGGGATGGATTCACTTGAACTCAGATCCAAACCACTTTTGTCTTTGAACATTAGCAAAATCAGATCGATGTGCAAAATTGGAACCGTTGCATTGTTTACTTGCTTTCATGGTAGCAATGGGATTCTTTGAATGTGGTAATCATAAGGCTAGATTGCTGGAGACTGAAAAGGCCAAATTATATTGTGTTGCGCTGATAGGGGAGGATTAGTATTAGAAGTACTTAGAAGATTAGTCTTAGAAGTATTAGACTGTGTGTTAAGTGTGTCTAGATGAAAACGAGCCCTGGTATAACACTGGTAGAAATTTGAGTGCTGAACTGCTGGAGTTAGTTTTTGGACGCACCCTCAGAACGACAAAACTTTAGTTCTTCAGAAAGGATAGATCTGCTTTTCAGGGACATATGAATGGATTGGAGCTGTCAGAGAACCAAACATAACTATAGATCAGAGCTTCCTGGAAATACAGTTTTTCCTTCCAATAGAAAAATGTGATGCAACAATAGCAAGAATTATTAGAATAATCAGTGGTGTGAACATTTTCCAGTGTTATTCTGCCAAACTCCTGAAGTGACTTAGTTTTATTGATACCTAAGACACACAGACAGATAAGAATTCTCTACAAAACATACTTGTGCTTACAACTTGCTTCTAAAATGGATTTTAGTGAGAAAGAGACTATGACAGATCATCTTATAAAACAGCTGAGCGCTTAGTTTGCTGCTGAGTTAGTGGATAGATGATGTTCCGTTTCTTTCTCATTGTGAGCTAGTTCAGGCCCCTGTTTCCCACAAGAACGGTGAGAAGTGGGGAAGTTGAGTTTTGGAGAGCACTCTGTGATCCAGTTAACCTGGAGCTGTTTTGCCTGGTGATCTTCCCTGAAGGAGCAGGAGGAAAGGCAATTCTGAGGCTAAACAATATTTATAACATCCTTTCAGGAAGGACAACTTGTGGAGGGAGCCTGAACCTCTTCAAGCTAATGTAAGTCTGAAAGCCAAGGTCTTCTACTTACAAATGCCTGACCAGTGCCTAGCACAGGACTCCAGATCCTTGGCAGAAGTGAGCCACAGCGTGACTTCCTTCAACAGCTTCACTTGAGGAGCTGGATCTGCTCTCTGTTTTGCATAGTGGAGGGTGCTCTCCATCCACAGGAGCCAGAAAGCAACCACAAAAGTCTTCCCATTAACATTGTCCCGATTAGTTGGCTGGAGAGATCCTTATGCAGCCTTCTTGAAGATATCCAGGAAAATTCAGGGAGTGACTTCCTACTGAATATATTTCATATGAAACTGACCTACTGTCTCACAAATTATACCTGTACAGAACAGGGCTTTCTGTCTTTCCATATCCCTGCATAATCTAATTCCAATCCAATTCAAGATATCTGTTCAAGTAGAAAACTCCTCAAAGACCAGTGAGATGGGTTGCTGTTTTTTTCTGCCAACAGCCTGAATGAATGTTCTACTCTTTCTCTCACTTATTGGCAATTTATGCCTATATCTCAAAATCTGACTCTGATGAGCGATAATTGATTTTCAGTGGTCTCCTCCCCTCCGTTTTGCAAATTTTGCTCATTAGAAACTTCAGGGTTACGCTGTACCATAAACTTCACACTTGAAAACAATCTACCAAATCACGTGCAATTCAGTACGTACAAAGAACTGTGATTGCCGTTAGAAGATTGGTCAGGAGATAATGCCTGAAAGCACTATGAATTCTTTGGATATTTATGGTCTTTGGGAAAAAGCAGGCAGAGTAGATTGTGCTTGGTTTTAAAGGCATAGTGGAGACATATTTTTTATTTCGTAAATTATTTTTTCCTGATGAAAACATATACATACATCTAAGACTTTTTTCCAAGGAGTCTAATAGGACATTACCCAAATGGGTACCATACCAGAAATGGCTGTCATTCTAGTTATTTGAGGTTTCTATTGCTAATACTCAGATTGTTGCAAATTAACCTTTTTATTAATACTTCTATACACAGTTCTTCACTGTGTGCCAGTCTATCTTAAGTCATTTAGGCTTAGGTTTTCCTAGCATGCTTCTGTATGGGAACTGTCCTATTAAATCTGGAAAACAGCTGCAGTTTCAATGTGTCTGTTTGGCACCAGTATGTTCTTTTCTGTCAGTCACCTGATAAATACTTTCTGTCTTTCTGTTGAGGTTTACTTGGCTCGCGTCATTTTTTCCCCCACCCCCTGGGGCATCTGTCTTTTCTCATTCCTAAGGGAGCTGACTCTCAGGCCTTGAGTCAGTTATTTAAGGTCTCTTTGTATCAATGAGGATGAAGTGTTCAGATGGCAGGTGAGTCTGCAGAGGTGCGATGCTAGTGATGTGGCAGTCTTGCACGTCTGGAAGTCAGGTGACTTCTGTTTTCTCACTCCCTCTCTCTGAGGTTTCTTCCATGACCTCCTTCAAATAAACTGCCTTTCTGGTGTCTTCTTGTTGGCAAAACGAGTGGGAATACTTACCTGCCATAGTAGCAGGTGAGGGTGGGAAGGGAAGAGAAGAGATATGTGGTCAAATAAGTTTTGCTACTATTGTGGTAATACCTGGAAATCCCAGTCAAGCATGCAACCTTATGCTGGAAGGCATTATATGACTGCTTAGTGAGAGACAGTAAAAAGCTTAAAGTCTAACTGGGGAAAACAAAAATAGAGAACAGAAAGAGACAAGAAGATTTGAAGGGGATGATTTGAAGGGGATGCTGTTGTATAGCAGGTATTATTGAGTTGGAAAATGCCATTTATCCCTTAAGATTATTAGTAGATAACGGTATAATGCAAGGGATGGGTTTCTCCAAAATCATTTGTTTTAAAAAACTATAAAATTGCTTTTTTTAAAGAAAAATCTGTGCTTTCTCTTTTAATGGTAACATGGTGCACGATAAAATTTTCATTCCTTTCCAAGTAATAGTTGTTAAAGCTTTAATCGTTGCTTCTTATCTGAATTACCAAATCTCTGTACAAAAATACGTACAAGTTATTACTGAGTAGTTTGAAAACTGGATAGAAGAGGCTGCTTCTTTGCCTGGTTTTCTGATGAGTTTTGTGGTTTTGTTGTTGTAGTAATTATAGGCTGTCTTAATTCAGATTTTTCTACCTGAGGATATGTCCCATTTAATTATAAAATATGTGATTAATGACTAATGGACTCATGACTACATGAGCCTGGAGATACTGAAATGAGATTTCTCTATTGGGAAGATATTATATTCTAAACATATGGTCTGGGCTTTGGATTTTGTGTTACTGAAAACAGATTATCTCTAAGGTTAACAAAGTGTGAATATTAAGATGTTTTGAAGCTGATTTCAAATGATGTACTCAACATGCGAAAAGCTGTACGCTTTGTCAGTTGCCTAAATAAAGCACAAGTGATAACCCAACTACAGGTGTCTCTCTCCCAGCAGAGTTTGTCATTCATATTAGCTAACTCTGCAGGACCGATGAGGAAAATGCATCCTACTTTTACTAAGGCAGGAGTTCTGAAATCACTTCTATGAATGTGCGTCTTAAGGGTTGAGTCATAATTTTATTGCCAGCAGTGCTTACTTAGGATGTTGTTATAGACATACTAAAAATATCACATGAAATCATTAAAGGTTTCTTACCATGTCTGATCTTGAAAGAAGTTCCTCATTATACTATGAAAACTTCAGCATTTTAAGGTTTCCTGACCTGGTTGATTGTGCAGTGCTCCTTAATATGCTGAGCTCTGGCTTGCATGTCTGTCTTCCCATGCCATGGAAAGCACAGTTTGGGGAGGAAGGGTGTGTTTCCAAGTGTCATCCCATTGTGGAGTGAGGCTTGGACAGGACAACTCTGTGGCCAGCAGAGCTCAGAATGGCTTGTGTGTCCCACAGCTGAGTCAGAGCTGTAGGTTCCTGTGGCTCTGGATGGACTAAGCAGACTCGGAGCCTGTGGCTTTTGTGGTGAGTGTATGATCTCCATGTGGGAAACTGTATTTCTGTTCCCAGTTTTGCACTTGTGGCCTGCTGGGGAGAAAGGAGGGGAAGTCGGGCGCATATTGGAAAGTTGTCTGCTGTAGTGGTAGTTGGGGAACCTTTTTTGTTTTCACTTAAAAAAGGTGACTGAAACATGGAGTGTGTCTTGTTCTTTTCAGTAAGGTTTGAGATTAATTTTGTTGTTAAGCAATTCAGAGGTTTCTTTATAGGCACCCTGAGCAGTTTATAAATTTCTGCTGCCCCTAGATGTCAGAATTAAGGAGGTCTGAAATCATAGGTAGAACACCAGTGAGCAGTTTCTATGAAACACCTCAGATACAGTGCTAAAAATCTGGGGGTTTGATATATACAAGGTTTTAATATTCTTTGTAGAAATGGACAGACCCTTATAGATTTTATAAATACTATAAGGAATATTTTTATGTACTTATGAACCCTGCAGGAACTTGCCTGGTACTTCCTGTATTATAGTGGCTCCATTAACATCATGTTTATGCATAAAATGCTGTAGAAACAGACATACTGTTACGTTTTGTCTTATTTCAGCCAATGTAACTAACCTAAGTGAGTGCTTCTGGACTGAGCATGCAAATTTAATCTATAGATAAGAATTTTGAGAATAGGTGTGCTGTTCTTGGAACCAGCTTTCTCTCTATTGCATGATAAAAAAAATATGTAAAAATAAGAAATATCCTGTATATTTGAAAAAAAATCAAAAATTAGTATCAAAGAGAAAGAAAAGTAGTATATGTCTTTGATTTATTTGTCTTCAGGATGTCAGCCAAGCAAACATGTAGCAGCAATGGTCTGTGATTTGTACTTTTTTTATTTTTCTCCCAGCAGAAACTGTCTTCAAGGTAATCCTTATGTGATTAAATCCTATTTCTGTTTCAGGCTATAGTGATGTACTTGATTTCCACTGATAGAAATGTATTCCTGCACACCTACTGATACCTTTAGGGACCTTGTGAGGCCTCTCTGTAGGTGTCTGTTTATGCCACTGAACCTTAGTCACTTCAGTGTTTTGGGGGCTTAACACTTAATGTCACCTCTCAGCTGCCCTGCCTCTATGGAAACAATCACAAGATGCCTGCCCAATGCTTAGCCTACCAGTGGAGATTCACCAGCAGAGATTACATCCTTTACTGTATCAAATCTGCTTACTACTTCAATCCACTCAGTTTCTATACCAACCCTTTAGTCCTATAGCATGGGAATGGCTTTTTTTTATTATTATTTTTAATTTCTAATCTTAATTATTTTGAAAGAGAAGAAAAAATGCTGGCAAACTTGCCATCATTCATAGCTCTCTCAAAGGCAGGATGACTTCAAAGTCTCCAGAGTGCAAGGCTTGTGGAGCTGTTCAAAGAAGTTTTGGAACAAGCCTCATGAAAATAAAAGCAACACCAAAAAAACAAAAAAAAAAAAGCACCAAACAAGCAAACAAACAAAAACCAACAAAAAAACCCACCACCCCACAACAGTAACATGAAGAAGCAGAGAAGAAAGCTTAAATGAATAAATGTGTATGATCATTATGACAGTGGTGTCTAACTAAGCCCATCTGGCTTTCATTTATCTTTGAGGCTAATCAGATCAGCAAGTACTGGATGGCTACTCATTTTTCAAGGGCTTGCGCACATTGGAAACACCAAAGCACAATTCAGCTGTTTTCTGGGCCTGCTTTTCAATTGTGCTGTGCCTCATGATGTCCACAAGTAAGAATTGGAATAAGGCCACCAGGCTTATATTTATGAGACTGAAACTGCATAGAAAATGGAGTCCCTTGAGAGTCCAATCCAATCACTGAAAACATAGACGCACACGTACATGGACGTTGCCTGTTCCACCGGAGTTAAACATTTGTTTTCTTTTTGCAGCATTCATAACCTTGCCATTTAGACTGACAGATACCTTTAGCCTTTGCCTGGCTTCAGAGAGGTGCTGCCGCTCCTGTTGTTCTGTAGTCTGGTGCTTGGGAGGAGTCTTCATTAAGCTGGCATCTGACGTTCTGAAGACAAATTGTGCTGTATTTGCTAGTACTCTTCCTGTTAATTCCTGTACTCAACAGAACATTTGTACGGATACTGCTTAAAAGCTGACTTTGAGTATCTTTTTCTCACTCTTAAAAGAGTTTGAGAAGAGCCGCCTACCCAGAGAAGGAAGAAAAAGGGTTGTGTTAGTATCGCCTTGTCTATTGAAATGTATCTGTTGCTTCTGGGAATAGAATCATTAATTTTCCTGATTTTTTAAGTGTTGAGCCATGGTGGTAGTTTACAGGCAGCAAAAGGAAGGTGGAAAAAATTAATAATTTACCATAAATCAGTGTCTTTCAGGAGAATCTGAATGAACAATGAGTATAAAAGCTGAGGTCAGATAGTTTAGCTTTGATAACAAAAGACCATTTTTAAATGCTAATTAACCCCGCGAGTGTATGCTTTTTAAAAAAGTTAAATCTCTAATCCTTTCACTTTAAAGTTCCATTTTCTATTAAAGAAAAAAAAAGGAAACTATGCAGCCTCTTCCATTTGTCTGGAAGGGACTAAACAGCTGATTAAACGAATGAACTCTAAGTGAAAAAGGAAAATTTAATGACATCTCATGAACAATTAAAAAAACCATTTGCATTCTTCGAAGTCTATTGGAAAAAAAAGGCAAGGAAGGTCTAGCTATAATCACACGCTGCGAAGGGATAGAAAAGAGAACTTTAAATGCTTTTCATGATTCCTCCTGAACGCCTCGATAGCACGACAGGATGCTTATTAGCATGCATATTGCTGTGACCTGGTTTAGTACAGCTTTGCATTTAGGCAGGTGTTTAAAACAGGTGTACAAATCTGGTTTGTTTTTTTTTTTTTCTTTCTCAGAACTCTGATAATATGGACAAGTTGCACGGTTTGTATATCTGTTCTTTCCATAGGGATTTCTGGCCCCTTGGATGCAGCAGGTGGCTTTAAACCATCTTGTTCAAATTGATTTATAAGCCTCTGGAAAGCTAGTGGAAAAGTGAGTTGTTGGTCTCCAAGAAAAAATTCCTTCCTTTTGCATTGGGCAAATGTGCATTCTGAATGTGCAGGGTATTTGGTGTGTCCCCCAAACCCTAAAATTTATCAACTGTCAATTGATGCCATGTTGTAGCCTCAGTAACAATAACTGACATAATTGAGATTCCATGTTAATTTTTCTCTTTGACAGTCCCCATCTGTAACAATAGTGTTATCTGATGTAGAAATGGCCTGGAGGGGAAGCAACAGATCATGCAACCCTTGTTATAGCTCTAGAGGCCAAATATACAGCTGGGAACAGCTATGAGTATCTAAACAAGATATGAATGCGTTGTGCCCTTAGATCATAAAATTGAAAAAACACCTAATACAATAATCTCTTAAGTGCCTTTAAGTCTAATCTTGCTGAGCTCCACCATGTCAAGCGTTGTTGGAGAGATGTAAAGGAGCTCAGAGCCTTGGGAGGTTCTTCTGGGAATCTTGTTTTTCCCTGCGTGCTCACTGACACAGTTCACTGAGCATCTTTCAGTGGCTGTTTTCGGGAGCAATTTGTTTCGCAGAGCCAAACTTTCCCTGTTGAGACCACAGCCCTCCACTTCTTAGTCACTTACCAAATAAACTAACAGAATCAGCTACTGGAAAGATTACAGAAAGACCATGTTATGACAGTAGATATGGTATTGACTCTGATCAGATATAATTCAGATTCAAGGTAATTTGGAAGGATAAACTTGTCCTTCTTCATTACCTCCAGAAAAAAATCTATGTATTGCATGGTGAAACCTTTCTTTTTCCATCTCTTTCCATCTTTTTATTTTTTTCTCTCCTTTTCTCTCCCTTTCGCTCTTTTTCTCTCTTCTTCTTCTCTCTTTTTGTTTTGGTTTTGTTTTTTCTTTAAACAGAAAAATAATTGTTCAAGCTGATAAGCAACCTGTAATTCTTACACGAGCAAGCAGGGAAGGCGCAAGAGCAGCCTTCAAGGGATTAGAAGTGTCAAACTGTAACTCTAAATGGTGCTGATCTAATTGATGCTTTACCTAGCAGGGGAGGAGAAAACTCCAGCAAATAGTTAACAGCTATTTTGCTTTCAAAAAGAATACTGTCACAGATATCTTCCTACAAATGCCACATCTCTTGCTAACAAGTTGTTCTGGGAGAATCTTCTTGCTGATTTATGTGCTGCCACACAATTCTTTCTAGTCACTGTGAACGTCCTGGATTTCCCTTTTATTTATTATGAAAGATGCCTTGAACATGGACAAGAGAGCCAGTTAAGCAGCTCACTTCTAGATTCTGGGAGCACGGGAAATGAATGTACATCTTGATCTTCGTGTGTTACATGCACATCAAATGGAAAAACAGATTATATGCTGCCTCGATTGTAGAGTTGCTGATATCTGACTATTATGCATGGAGTGGGGGGAACACATTCCTTTTAATCCTCAACGCAATTTAGATTTAGCACCAAGCGTGCCTGAAAGGAGCAGTATCCTCTCTACTTTTACAGAGGAAGAAGAGTGTCTGTAGGTAAGGCATTAAATTGGGAGTCAGGGGACCCAGGGTCAGTTCCTGGTTCCCTTGCAGGGTTTTGTGATTTTAAACAAATCACTTCCCTGCCTGACTCTGGTACTCCGAGACAAAATAGATGCTTGGGAGGGATGTGGATACTGCCCAGGGAGTGGGGGCTGATGAACAGAGAGACAAGTTCTCTTTTTTCAGCCTTGTTCTCTCTCGCCACATACAATGAGAACTTTCCCTTTCAGGAATTAATGCTTTTATTGCAGAGGGAAACTAAGGGCTCTCCAGCCAAGATACATAGTATCAGTATCACTATTAATCATTAATAACAAATAACAAGGAAACTTGTTCCTTGTTTAACCTATTCAATCTAGTGAAATGCTCTAGTAAGCACTTGTGGTATGAAAATCATAGGTATTCATGACGCAAGTAAGCTTTTTTTTCCCCTCCTCCCTATATTGTATATATACTTAAATTTATGCTTCTGGTTGCTTTGTTACATTTTTTGAAGGAGGATTCCTCCTGCTATGTGAATGTCACCTTTTACAAGTGACAGGAAGATTAAGTAAAACGCTGTACAGGTAATTATAACAAGGCTATTGGCAGCCTGTAACACAGTGTAAATGACAGAACTAATTTTGCTGTTGAGACATAATGTATGTGGCAAGTTTTACCTGTAGCTGTACTTTGTACAAGTTATGCTCTCCAGAGGCATGCACTGCGAATCACTTTGACTATGAGTCAGCCATAAACTCAGCAAAGCCCTTCTACACAATGTCATTAGAGTGCACGGAGCTGCCCTGTGACATTCATCTCAGTGGCAATTAATTGTGTCACTTCTTGGAGAGCTTGTCTCATTGTATAGATGTTTTTGTTTAAATTCAGATCAGCTGTTTTGTATCTGGTCCTCTGCTGTGAATTTTCCCTGCTAAGAGAAATAACTAAATAATATACTATATCTCACAGTCTGGAGAGAAGTTTTGACAGTTTTTATGTACTTATCCTTGTGAGATTGATCAGATTCTGGTTATGCGTATGTTCAGTGAGTCCATCCTGATATGCCCTTGACTCTCTCAGAAGTAATATTGCAGCCATTGTGGCTTAAAAACCAAAGCATAATAACGTGGTGAAAATCTCCACTGTGGGTGCCTTGCTTGCCCTGTTTTGTTTTCCCACACACAAACTCTTTCACGTTAATTAATTAACTGTCATAAAGGTAAAGCAGCTAATGAAGCTTTCTTCACCAGCCTTGCCCCATTGACTAGTTACTGAAGAGTCAATGTGTAGTGCCAAGGATGAGCTGAATCATGGAGAGGTATGCAGTGTGCATCCTTTATGACTCTGTTAAGGATGAACTTCTTAAACTTGTTTGTTTATATTAATAGCACCTGGAGCCAAGGAATCGCACAATCGTCTTTTAATAGCTTAAAGAGCTTATTTTTAACTTTCAAAATGCCGTTTATTTATTTAAAAATGCAAGCAGATTACACGTCTGAGGACACCAGGTATTTTAGGAGTTGCTTTTTTCTCTTTCACCTTGAATTGCGTGGAAAAAAGAATTGTTTCTCTTCTAGCCCAAACAGCATCAACTTGGGTGTGCAAAATGGATCACTATTTCATACATGGGATAGCCATTTATATCTGTGCAAATTGACTTTAAAATGTTACTGTTGTAATTGTCCAGTGTTTCATACCTGCCAGAAGGACTGCACAAGAGAAAGAACTCAAACGGCTAGTGGAGTTGCTTTCTGTTAAATCCAGCCGTGCCTTTGAGAGGAGAGAGCTAGATTTGCTGGGGCTGGTGTTGGAGCAATGGGGTAATTCTTGCTTCCACATCAACACACTAGAGAAGAGGATATTTCTACATTCAACGCTGGAAATACTAAGGCTGCTAAAGACTTCTTGTTGTATGTTATTTCATTACCCTGTTAGAGGAAAATCTGTCATCTTTCTTTTAATAACCATGACCATTTTTTGGTGGTCAGTTAGACTGGGCAGGATAATTAATATTACAGTGATCCTGTCAGGGTCATCCTCAGTGACTGCTCTTTGTTCCAGGGAGACTCTTAGATAGGATCCTGATGGATCTCCTCCTATCACATGTCCTGGCCAATGCCTAGATGGTGGTGTTAGAAGGGATAATGAAGAGAGATTGCCGTGTTGTCTGCATTATACAGCTTAGTGGTTTAGCTAGTGCATAATGGATGGGAGAGCTTGGATGAAGGCTGCCTACTGAAATTCAAGTTGATTGATGCTATGTTTATGGACTGGGAGAAGATGCTACAGAGGTGTCTATATCCATACATTTAATTTTAGGAGATAGGCCCTATTATCTATTGTTCAAGCTAATATTCTGCTTCCTGGAGGCCAAGGCAATTAATACTTAGCAGCTCCTCTTTCTCAAAGGCAAAAGGTTGTGGTCTTTTATGTCGGAGCTGGAGTTCTCCACAGAGATCGGTGACATCTCCTCTTAAGAGGGAGAATAGGATCTGTCTAGATCTCTTGTTTGTTTTTTAACAAGGTGACAAAAACTACATAATTTACGTCTAAACTCCTGTTTGAAATTACTTGTTTCCCCTCTAGTGGTTTTGCTTACAGAGGAGATCAGCTTACCGCATCCGTCAGCTAACTGTACTGCTCCTTTCTCTCAGATGGAAGAGCCATGTTGGTGTGTCTCTTTTCCTGTGTTCAGCCCTCTGTCTCTGTGGCGCTGTTGACATGTGCCTTTGGTCTTGGCTATTACATGGGGCTCTCTCCCTCTTACTCCTCCATTTCCAAAATAAGCACTAGACTTGCTATTTGGCCTACAAACCCACGATATCCTGGGCAGGTTTAAAATGAGGAGCTGTCTCTCCTTATCATGACTGAAATTTTCAAAACATCAGTTAATTCTCTTAGGGATACTGGCTCCATCTTCAGGTTTGGGCAAAAACCCCAAAACAAGCCAAAGTTGAATCTGAGCCTCATATAGTGAAGATGAGTTATTTTCACTCAACCAGGATACCAAAGTTATAAAGAGTGGAAGAATTATGAAGAATTTTTAAAGTAGCTTTTAATGCATCTGTCATTCCTTTCATAACTGAACTACTAAAACTCTAACAGTATTTTGTATTTTACTTTCTTTAGATGTAATTATAGCATTAGGTCATCCCAGGGTAATTTTTTAGGAGAAAATAACTTCTTTTATTAAATCTGCAAAGTTCAATTGAACCACTTTAAGTTGTTAAAATAATTGAAGAATTTAAAGACAATTGATATTCCATGAATAAAAGACAGAAAGGTTAAAAAAATAGCCGTTCTTTGATTTAGTTAAATGGAATTAAATTCACAATATGCAATTCAGTTCTTCTTTGTCGTTCCTTTCGGTGTTGTGAATGTCCATATTTTTCCTAGATTGAAGTGTAAGACAGCATGCAAGAAGGAGAGGAAGAACAAAACCCTGTGTTCAAATCTGAAAGGTCATGCTTGGCTTTCACACATTTCTCCATTGTAACTTTTTTTTTTTTTTTTTTTTTTTTTTTTTTAAAGGCTTGGGTAGCTCTGGACAGGCAAGAATTTCACCTTTGAACTGCATCTGAAACACTCCATAAAATGTATAAGTGACAAACCAGCATATGAGAACAGAGACCAAGGAAGGAACAGGTAGCATACTGAAATCCTTGTGCCTTGCAAAAAGTAAGTAAAAACTATTCTTGGATGGTTCAGGTCCTTCAGATTTGGATCTTTTGTCATTTTACTGTGTGGGCTGTATGTTTGTCCAGCCTTCAACAAAGGCCTCCTGGGATATGAAAGGACTAGACTAAAAAGAAACTGAAGGACAGTTTGTTCTAAGGGAAAACCAACCAGTGAGGGAAAAATGACAGCTGAGAGCTCAACATTTGCTCGTAGAAGCAGCAGAAAGAGTTACTGAGCAGAGCACCCCAGACAGCATGCTGTTGCCAGAAAATATCCCGCAAGGGGATTTCTGCTGCCTCAGTGCTGCTTGTGTGTCTGAGCTGTAAAGGCGCAAGAGCACCAGCTGGCAGTGGAAGTCTCTGTGCCTGTGTTCGCTTGTAAGGCAGGTTCACTTCTCTACCTATCTTGTGCTTCTGATCACCAATCAGATCCCAGACTGGGACACCAGTTACTATGTGTCACAGCTTCCTGGGAAAGATCATACATCTGAATTTCATTTTGATGAAATTTGATTTGAGTCAATGAATTGCAATTACCTTGCTGTGTAAGCACAGTTAATATTAAAAACAAAAAAAACCCAAACAAACAAAAAAACCACCAAACCACCAAACCCACCCCAAAACAAACAAACAAACAAACCCGAAAACAAAACAAATAAACAAAATTTCCCTCACTGCTTGCCTATTTTATGGTCGGGCCACTGAATCTCCATCAAGAACACAGTAGGAACAGAGACATTTGTTTCCATCTCGGATGCATAGTGAGACGTGCAAAGGTTAAATCTGCCTCACAAAAGTAACAGCTGTTTTCATGTATACTTTTCTGTAGAAGTGGGATGAGAGTCTGCTGGGATGATTGTTTTGAAAAATAATATGCTACTTTTACATGGAAAAAAAAAAAACAAACATCAACCAAGTCAGTATTTTTGGATCATAAAGGTATTAATGATAAAGAAGTTAGAAAGACAAAGAAACACATAATGAACAGCCCAATCTAGAAATCTGAGCTACAGCTGTCAAAGCAAATAGCAAGAAAACAAAACTGTCTGATTCAGTTCAGCCTTCTACACCTCAAATAATTTCTTGTCGACCTTTTCTCCGTAAGTCGTGGTAAGAGCTAACTTAAATCATCCCTGCTGTCATCAATCCTGTTTTCAATGCTGCAATTGGAAAGATGTACTACCAGTGATCAATTAGAAGACACTACTGCTTTTATAGTGCCATGGCCCATGAAACAATAGTGCCATATGAAGACTACCTTGTTCTTCTCAGTGTCCTTGATACCAAAGACGACCCATAAGAGGTACAAAATAGTGAGTAATGTTCTGTACGTGTCTCTTTTTCTTTCTCAGCGAATTGAATTAACGTAGCCCTGAAAATGGAAAGGAAGCAGTTGAAAACAAGTGTACGCCTTTCTCTGTGACCCACCTAAGTGTACACAACAAGCTGTAAAAGCTGTTTCAGCCGCTTCAGTTGGATGAAGAGCAGCTTCTAATTAGCAACTTATCTAGTAAATTAAATAAAGTGAATCCTTATAGTGTACATTGTAGCAAATACAGGAGGGAGGGGAAAAAAATAATACTAGGGATTGCCTCAAGGCATAAAGCATCTGTGGGTTTAGCAAATAGGTGCTTCTTTTTATTCAGAATATGTTTTTGTCACCACTGCTTTTCAGGGTAACCTGTGTAAAGAGTCCCAGATCCCTCACCAAGGACTCTTAGTACGCCACAACACACACTTCCCCACTCACCTTTTGTGAATAGGCTTCCTGGGGGCTGAAGGGAATTGCATAAATTGTTGGTATGATTCATACTGCTTATTAACTAAATGCTTCAAGTTGCCAGTTGAAGTGGACACATTTCAGTCAGCAAGTTTGTATGTCAGGCTCTAGCAAATTACAACTGATCTTTGGTCACGTATGCACATTCACAGATGCAATGGCCTAAAGCAAGGATATCGCAGATGGCACAGGTGGTAAAGTCTGCAGTTGCCCATGAAAAAACCATCAACTTTTAGCAGTGTGATTTCAACAAACTGAAACTATTAGGTTGGTTTCTTCACGCTGTCTGAACAGTTCCATTGTCAAGTTTTTGGGCTGTTTTTGACAGTAAGATTAGAATAACTCATCATACCCATGATGAGTTGTCACAGGTACTTCACTGAAAAGCTTTAATACATATGTGCTTCTCAGAAGTGAATTTTGCATGCTTATCAAAGTGTTGCTTTGTTTCTGTCGTAGTTGCTTAGGTGCTGCTGAGTTATAATTTGCTGAAAAACTCTTTGCTTAGTAGACTCAGAAAGCTAATTTTTCAACGTTATGCCTCCACTGAGAATGCTCCCTCCCCTACTTCTATGTTCATCCCATGAAGCCTCAGGTCAAGATTTCAAAACAGCAGAATTCCCCATGCAGGTGGAAGAGCTAGAGTAAACCAGCATGGTGATTTGGCAAGGTTTTCTGCATAATTTATGTTTGTACATTTTTCTCTTACTTCAAGCTTTCTGTTGAAATGACTGTTTAATACATGATTTCAGACTATAGCAGTGTTACAATTCTTGGTTTTAATGAAAACACTTTGATCAACAGTAAATCTTATAAGGAGATCACTGGAAATGGGAAGGTGGTTTGTCCTACCTTTCAGATGAAAGAGAGAAGAAAGGAATATGGATAGTCACCAGGAAAAACACAGATGAGACCTTGGAGTCTAGACTGGAATAGTGGTAAGTGTGGGTAGGCATTCAAGGTGCTAAGCTGGAGGAGGAAATTTTGTCAAAGTAATCTTCAGAACAAAACACAGAGCTGAAAGATGGTAATAAAGAAAATAAATGTTATAGAAGAGAGGTCTTGGGTCAACCCAAATGACCTGATGCATCCTGAGGAGCCTTTCATTTTGCTAGGAAACTGAAGGGAGATTTCTACATAAGAAATTAATTAAGGGGAATAATTCCTCAAATAAAGTTGGGTCTCCCAACTCCACCCATGAATGTCTGATAGAAGGGGAGCTAATTTTAAGCAACAAGTTTACCCAATTACCTTTAATGTCTAGCTTTACCTTTAGGGAGAAATTGATTGTGTATTCGGAAACCGGATGTGTCACCCTTCTTTATCCCTAAATGAATCTTTTCCTTCATGTATCTAGAAAAGTTGAAACCAGAAAGCTTCTATTTGCAGAAGGGGAAAGGAATTTGGCAATGGGCAAAGGAGAATGTTAAGAAGCATGACTGGGCACTGGGGAAAGAGTTGGCAGGAAATTTCATGGACTTGGGATCAGGTGCTCCAAGGAGATCATGTGAGGGACCAATGTGCCAGAAGACCCCCAGACTAAAAGGTGGTGCTTGAACTTTCTTTAAATTGCAGGCTTAAAGACTTTTGGTTCCATCAAGCATATCACCTGGATATCCTGTTGCCTCCAGCAGGGATCTGATGGCTGGCAGGGAAGATACATGGCCAAATCACAATCAAATTTAGTGGAAAGACTTTGGAATGCACGAAATACAGACTGGAAGAAAGAAGCTGACTGGATTTCATACAGGTAGGAAGCACAGGGTGAGGGAGATGTTGGACTTAACAGCTTTGGGAAGGATGTGGGACTGGCTGTGTGCAAAGATTGTGTAGAAAGGACTGGGGAATGAAGCTTGAAGAGGGATCGGAAGGAAAAAGCTAGATCCTTGTCTGTCACTCACCGTGTAAAACTAGGAAGAAACCCATTGATTCCACAGTTGCATGGTTGACAAAATGGCTCTGACCTGGAAAAGAGAGGAAAGATGATAAAACATGTCTGTTCTTCCAGAGATTGCTCCAGTTGTGGAAATTAACCTTTTCAAAGAGTTGCTCCGTTGACTCAAGTGACGCAGGTGTGCGTGGCAGATCTAGGGGTTTCCACCCTGCAATCTAAAACATGTAGGAATGGATTGGGGAGTGCATGCTGCAGTTTCTGACCTTTGACATTTAGTGGGGTTTGTTTTTTAAATTTGGGGATATTCTATCAAAAAAATTCCTCTGTTTTAAGAGCACTTTGAGAAAGCAGTCTATTAGTGTTTGCAGTAACATAAGTGCACTTTTGACAGTAATCGCAAAGGAATATGGTGAAGATAAATTAAGGTTTATGAAGGCTTGATTACTATAATGATAAACTTTCAAGAACAGCCTGTGAGAAAATGGATAAAGCTGTACGTGGAAAGTGCTGCATGTTAAACTATGTGTAGGGACACACTTTTTAAACATTCAAATTAAAATATTTAACAGTTCTGCTCATTCAGTGAAAATCATTTGAGAAAACCTGACTTCATAAAATTAACATGTTTTTTCTCTTTTTTTCTTTTCTGGAAGTAATGGAATTGTCAGAGCCTGTAATTTGGAAATAATATATGCACATGATTTCAACTGTTGCAAGTCACTTTTTTATGTTCTTGCAATAGTGGATAATGAAGTTTAGCCTTCAAGTTTGGCAGTGGGTTTTCTTTGCATTGAGCTGTTATTTAAGCTTTTGGTCCAGTGACTTTAAAATGGATGTACCTGGCTGTATGAATCCCATATTCCACTTAAAATACTTCTAAATTCTAGAGATGTTGTGTCCTCTTAATTATATTGGAGGGTGAAAGGTATAATCCATATTCATTTCGGTCAATTTGTTTAAAAAGGCAAAATGATAATTTTAACATAAAATTGCTTTGTGCTTCCGCATGTTGCCTCTTGAGGGCAGTAGTCTTTCAGAGCTATAGAAAACTGAGACTTGCTTGACTTTTCAGTCAAAGCATGTTCCTCGTAATAATCATAATTATCCATTGGCAATGCAGAGGGATGCTAGAATTTATTGTGTCATTCAATCAATAAAAATGCTGCACTCAAAATTTTCAAGCCAGTTTGTTCTTAAAAGTGTCACACAAGCGCTTCTATTTGTGTTTCATTATGGTATAATCTGTATAACTGGACCATATGTTCCGCTAAAGCTAGGCCTTCTTCTGAAATTCTCCCAACTATACTAGAAGCAAGCAAGGTTACAATAAGTGTTTTTGTTTCCTTGGAGACTAGGAGATTTCCTATATCTTAGAACTGTGCAAATCTGAGGTAGTCTTCAGTTTTTCAAAACTCTAGTTTACTTACATGTAGCTCATGAAAGTATATCTTACGTGTATTTGCCGTATAAATGCCATTTTTGTTAATGCTCCAGTACTCTCGGCAGCCATCTCTAAGGATATGTGGATAGGAAGGCCGGCAATCTTGATCCCATAACGAGACCTCACTGATTCTTTGAACCTGAGAATATTTAAACTTTTTAGTCATGTAGAGACTTGGTCTATTGGATACAAATCTAGTTTGACCTGATTCACAGTCGAAACTACAGAGTCCTGGTTCCAGCAAAATCTGGAAGGAAAAGGAGGGGAGCCCCATTCCACTCCTATCCATATCTTGCCGATTACATGGCGTAGTCATTGAACAAAGTACTGTTCTTTGAAGCAGGAATTTCAACCACAAACTTTCTTTTCCAGATGACCATCCTAATCACTAGGCTATGCTGTCAAACTCTTTCTTGTACTATCTGTAGCACAAGATATTATGAATTCCTTATGTTTGTCAGAAAATCCTCAAAAGGACGGATTATATGCCATCAACATGTATATCCACTAGATGGTACAGCCAGTCTAGTGGACCTTGAAAGAAGTATGTGTCTTTCTCTGCAAGAACAGAAAGACATTTATTCCAGGTCCTACTTCTCCCAAAGCAATGTTCTAATCACAGACCTTTTATGTAAGGTAGCTTTTATTTTACCTAGAGTTATTGCTCACTTTTGTTTTGAACTTGTGGCAATCGATGTGGTATCTGTGACAGCCTGATCCGCAAGGCATCTTTTGGGAATGAATCCTGGGTTAACTCCTTCAGAACATTTAGGAACAGGAACAGAAAGTTTCTTGAGTCTGATAAGGGATAAAAGCACAAGGTAGATAACAAATTTTGCTATGTAATCAAAGCTGGAGCACTGCCCACCACAGGTGGAAGCATTGATTTAAACACATGTCTGTAGAACCTGAAAATCAAAATTCAAGACACCTATGGGATCTAGCCCATGAAGTTGTCATTTTTAAGCATGATATCTGAATTCTGATTAGTCCTGCCTAGAATTTGTTAGTAGATTGAAAACATGCTTCCAAGGTTTTTTAAAGTATACTCCATTAGGAGCAGCCAAAATGAAAATCTAGAGATTTGATCTGAAGGAGAACAATTTAAAACATTTAATTCGTGCACAATATGACATTTGCAGCTGCTTTGGGAGAAAATAACAAATTAATAGCAAAATAGTGTGAGAAACAGGCCTAATTTCTTGAAATAATTATCAGCTTAAATTTTAAAAGCTTTAAATATTTGGAGCTGGATAAATATTCTTGACTAATATGCTGCATTATTGGCTTTACTATTAAAACAAGACCATGTTTGTCTTTCATAACAACTTGTTTAGAAGCTCTTCAAAATGCAAACAGATTTGATGACAATGCTCTGTTACGAGCTGCCCACCGCAATTGTGCTCCCACTTATTAAAGTTATCATGCAAATTCCATTCCTTCAAGCAGAGGGAGATTTACACAAATGCTACATACAGGAGTAACTCCTTTGGATACCTGCCCTATTTAAAATCATTTTGGTTGGAAGAGACCTTAAAGATCATCGAGTCCAACCCTTAACCTAGCACTGCCGAGTTACCACTAAACCGTGCCCCTAAGCACCACATCTACATCTTTTAAATACTTCTAGGGATCGTGACTCAACCACTTCCCTGGACAGCTTGTTTCAATGTTTGACAGCCCTTCCAGTGAAAATTTTTTTCGTAATATCCAATCTAAACCTCCCCTGGAACAACTTGAGGCCATTTCCTCTTGTCCTGGCGCTTGTTACTTGGGAGAGGAGACCGACCCCCACCTCACTACAACCTCCTTTCAGATAGCTGTAGAGAGCAATGAGGTCTCCCCTCAGCCTCCTTTTCTGCAGGCTTAACACCCCCACTTCCCTCAGCCGCTCCTCATCAGACTTGTGCTCTAGACCCATCACCATCTTCACTGCTCTTCTCTGAAAACGCTCCAGAATCTCAATGTCTGTCTTGTAGTGAAGGGCCCAATTTTTACGCCTTACTTGCCCGCTGAGCCAATGAAGTCACTTCATTTATCCACACGCTAAGAGAGTCGACTCTGGAGAAGGGTGGGATTACCTCTCGGTGTTCCCGAGCTCTGTAGCGCTCTGCCCGAGCCTGCCGCGCCATTCCCATCTACCTTCTGGCCGGGGTGGGTGTTGTGCTGCCGGTGACCACCGACACGCACAGCCTCTGCTCCCCAGGGCAGCAACGGGGGCCTTGATGAGGGCAGCCAAGCCCCTCCTAGCCCCCGTGCCAGAGCGCCATGGTTCTGACCTGAAGGATGACGAGTTCGCAGACTTTTAAGGGTATGTTACATACAAGGAATGTTATAAGCGGTTATGTTATACATATTATACATATACATAAGGAAAAGTTATACATTTAAGGGATGTCAAGTGTAAGGCAGGCGGAGATTTTTCACTCAGCATCAAGCCAGTAAAAAGTAAGACCAAAGTTTATCCGCAGCTGTTCACCCGCATTGATTAAAAGGGTTGATGTGTGTGGAATTTTTCTGTTTGGCCTGTAGGTCAATTGCTCCATTGGGTGATAATTCTCTTCCTGCTAATATAAAGTGCTAGTGACATGTTTACCAGGTGCAGGTGCCCAGGTTTGGCATCAGGGTGGGCCCTGAGGGCCCGGGGCTGCCCCGTGCCGGACACAGCCGGTTCCAGCCGGCTCCAACAGCCCCACCGCAGGGCACAGCTGAGCCCCTCAGCCACGGGCGGGCGCCGCGGGGAAAGCCTGGGTCAGAAAGGGCAAAACGCTGCCCGGCAGCCAGGGCTGAGGGAAACCGGGTGAGAAACAGCCCTGCCAGCCCCGAGGGGAGAGCAGGAGGAGGGGAGGAGGGGCTCCAGGCGCCCCCGCAGAGATGCCCCTGCGGCCCCGGGAGAGACCCCGGTGGGGCAGGGGTTTCCCGGCAGCCCCTGGGAAGGGCCCGGGCTGGAGCAGGGAGAAGGGTGAGGAGGCGGGAGCGGCAGAGAGGAGCTGGCGGGGACTCGCTGCAGGCCCCCGGTCACCATCCATTCCCCTGGGCTGCTCAAGGAGGGGGAGATCGAGGATTCAGGACTGAGGGAGCGAGTTTGAGCCAGCAAAAAGGGGTGGGAGGATAGTGGGAAGGTGTTTTAGTTTTTGTCTTTGTTTCTCACCATCCAAATCTCCTCTAATTGGCAATAAATTAATTTTCCTCACGTTAGTCTGTTTTGTCTTTGTTTTGACCCACAAGCTTGTCTATCTCATTTTCTCCCCCTGTCCTGTTGAGGAGGGGGAGTGAGTGAGCAGCTGGGTGGACATCTTAAGTTTCACATACAACAGCATGTCTGCATTTGTGCAGCATCAGCTCTAAACCCAGTTTTGTATGTTCGTTCTTAGTGACCACTGATAACCTTGAGCTTTCAGGCATGAGCTTCTGGCAATTTCAGATAATGCCACTGTTTATCAGTTCAGTATGTGGTGTAATTTAGTACACTCAGGTATATTAGTGGCATGGTAAAAAGTATGCACAGTCTTTTATGCATTTCATAATAACAAATTTTGCCCTTATTTCCCCTCAGTCTCCAAAAAACACAAGTAAAATGTGAAATTTAGTAATCCATTCCAAATTATGAGCTGCTCAGGGTAGTTAGGGTGGCTGTTTAGAACTATAAATTACTATGCGTAGATGGTAGCTAGAAATTTTGTTTATTTTTCCCTATAAAGCTTCCTGTTGTGTTTAAACTGTTGTGATCCTTGGAAGTAGAAGAACACATGGGGTATAAAAGCTGTCTTACTGTAAAATTATGAGACACGCACAGCCCCCATCAGATGAAGGAAAATCAACTTTCTGCTTTTTCTACTTCAAATATTAATTAAACTATATATATATATGTATTTTTTGCCTAGGAGAAAGGTAGCAGTTATCACTATCTCCAGCAGCACTGTATGAATGGTTCAAGAGAAGAAGGAAAAAAGAGAGCTAAGCTGCAACTTGCTATCCAAATAGAGATGTACTAAAAGGAACATACGTTCAGATGAAATTAAACAGTTTTGCAGGCCCTTAGGAAATGCTAACATGGAAGCAGCAGTGCAGAAGCAAAAATCCGTAGTTGGTCTGGAGACCAGGGACCAGGCTGAGCCTCCTGAAAGAGCAGCCCATATGACTGAAGTTAGCAAAATCTGAGATACTTGCTTCTGTTCTCAATTCGATTTGACGCAAACTCTCTCTAATTGCTGCATTTAAGGGTAAAAGACTTGCCTAGGGAAGGGGCTTGTTTTTTCCAGTCATTTCTTTCTTCAAAGTCCTGCGCAGGGTGAACCAGGCTAGCTGGTGTCTGGTCTGGAACTTCTAGGCTGATTATAATGAGGATCAGGCCTGAGCCTTTCATGTCATTGTGCAGAGAACAAGCCCAGGGTGTGCAATTCAAAAGGTGATGCCGCGTTGTCCAGAAAGTTCAAATGATTTTTTTTGTTTCAAGACCTCAATTAAAAAAGACAATTCTTTAGCAGTTGTTATGTCAATCAGTGTATTTGCTCTGCATGTATGCAGTCCTCCTGCTGAAAATCTGGGCTCTTCGCTGTACTAGGTACAAGAGCATCTGTTAGATCAGAGGCATCTGCAGCAGCATGGAGTTCAACAGTTCTTTATCTGGTTAAAGATATATGCAATAAATAAAATCCTTTTGTCCTGTTGTGTTATTTCTGAATTTGGTTTTGGTATCTCTAATAATGTCGCTACAAATCTCTGGATAGTGCACTAAGAAAAGAAAGGACTGGATTAAAGGTAATTCGATATAAATTACAGTGTTCATCTGCAGGAACTTCAGTAGCAGAGATCAGAAATTTGTATGTGTTAATTTTGTCACCTCTACGTGTGCCAATTGCACAATTTTCCCCTGCTAACTGCACAGAATGTAATCCTTTGGGTTGAACAGTTAAGAGAGGCATAACTGGTGCTTTTTTTCTCTACAGTTGTCCAGCTTTCCTTCTCTTTCTTCTATTTTCAGGGAGAAGCAGCAGGTAATTTGAAAGCAAAAGGTGAACATCTTTGCCATAAGTATCTTCCTTCTGACTGAATGTTTCTGAATGTTTTAGTTGAGATGCAGGTAATTAATTCTTTATTTTCCTATGCAACTCTTCTAAATTAGTCTGTAGGGCAGAATTTATGGGAGCAGAAAATCAAAGATTTATTTGTTTTTAAACAGCAAGGTTTTCCTCAGCTAAACCATACCATAGATTTCATATCACACACAGGTTAGCAGTGCGTTTCCCATGTGAAGTACTCTCACCCTACGAAGAAAGTGAACAGTGAGGGTATTGATTAGCTACTGTAATGGTATTGTTTCTTTCTTTCTACTCCTGGTCAAAGAGGCATTGGTCGGTGAAGCAGGGATGTAGACACATAGGGTGGGTAGGAAAAGCCAATGGGAGTCAGCAGGCTGGAGAGCCACCAGCATTAAGAGAAGATGGTGTTCCACAGTAGTCCTGTAAAGTACGGGCCTCTCAGAGGTTACTGAATTACTCCCTGCAATCTCTGACAGGTGCAGTAGGAAGAACAAGAGCGTAAGGGAGATGTGTGTAGGGATAGACAGACACAAGTATAGCCTGAAAGTACAACCTCTGTAAAAGTAAGTCCTGTAGAACTATGTCACTGTGGGGGTGGTGGGAGGGAATCTTGACAAAGGGGAATTCACAGCCTTAGTGTAGATTTTCTTGGCTGCCTATAATTTTTTTTTTTATCCTCATTGGAGTTCTTTTTGCAGGTCCTGACGTATTGTTGACCTTAACGTTACAACTTAAATGGCTAATAATTTTTTTAATCCTTCCTCTAGATAGAGTTACAGGAAAGTACTTTTAAAGCATGGAATGAACAGCACAAACAAAGCATGGCAGAAAGAATTGTCACCCCATCCAGCCATCTCATTTCTTCAGTGGTGCTTATTATACTGTTTCACAATAAGCTTACTTTTTTTTCAGAAAACAAACCTAAGCATTAGGATGTCTCAGACTTGTCTTCCTCTGATCACTGTTCAAGGAATCACTAGATTTTTATCTGCCTGCCTTTGACAAAAAGTGGTAAGTACTTGCTTTTTGTATTGTCTGCTGAACTCGATTCAGAAGTACAATAACCACTTGTAAATTTCAAACAATACTTGAAATAGGTGCTACTGTCCTCTGAGTGCTTTTTAGTAATGCTCAGTCCTGTTCACCCAATGCAGGGTGTAGGTGAAGATGCAGGCTTTACTGAAGGAATCTATAACCTTGAAGAAATAGGGACAGAAAGAATACAAAAAGTACCTCAGCTATAGGTGAGATGATGAATACAAGATGAAGATCCAAATGATATTAGACAGTGCTGTTAGCTTCAGATACCTCACCTTTTATTTTCCTTGGGGATTACCATTTAATTGGCTGTACTGTATTAAGAAGGTGAATGAAGGCGAGTGATATCAAAAATAATGTTTGTATTGGGAAGTGGACAGAAGAAATTAATGGGTGTTAAGAGAAATGAAAAAAGGTGAAATGGAAGGGTAAGGTACGTGCTTTTATTTCTGTAGTTTTGCAGTTATTTTTGTCATTGGGACACCTAGAATAATATCTCTGACATATCTGTATATGACAACTTCCAGAAAACATCACCAACTTCTGCTTTTTTGTCTTATTAACACCCTTTATTCAAAAGGCAGCAGATGCAGAAGCTTGGAGGTCAATGGATGGCTCAGTTTGCTGTTCCTTGGTATACAGCCAGGAGTTCAGTGAGGGGAATACATACACAATTCTGGGAAACCTAGAGAAGTAGACAAGATTGTACAGGAATAGCTGGCGTAGCAAAAGGGAAATAAAGATAAAATAGGAGACAGATTAAAGAACTATGTGTGACAGGTGGCTACTGATAATTTGCTGTGATTTCAGCAGAAAGAGAGAATGGAAACCAAACAAGATCTCAAAATGAGAATTGGAAGAGAAACTATAGAAGGACATGAAGGGAGAGAATCAGATTGGCAAGATGGAGAGTAGCCTGATCAGGCAAGTCAAACCAAATAATGAGCAATGCTTTTTCCTAATTTTGATGCAAGCACAATTTACTGTGTGATAATTCACTTAGTTTTACATGTCTTATGGTAACATTCAAGACATTTCTTTCTCCAGAATGGTATGTGGTAAAGTGTGAAAGGAGTCTAGTTAGGAGGCATACTGCTGTTCAGTGATTTGTTTCTTCAGCAGTATTTGTTTAGGAGTGAAACTCTGTGCTTCCTGATATCAAGATTATTTGGCTCAGTCTAAATGTAACCATTTCCTTTCAGAGATCTGAAATAATTTTCTTACCAAGGTAATAATTTTCATTGGAATCAACACAAAATATTTTGGCATCTTTGTAAAGAAGTCAGAGATAATGAAGAATTGTTTGCTGTAAATGCGGGGATGATGAATGTCGTGTTGTCCCCACTAGCTACATGAGTAAGGAGCTCAGTCAACATGTGGGAGAGTGAGACGGGTTTTTCAAAATAACTGTGGATGTTTACCATGACAGAAGAAAGGAAAAAAGGTAAGATGCTCTGCTTTCCAGAGTCCGCAAGGTAAATAGTCAATAGCATAATGTTTTGTGGTCAACCTTTTGTTTATTGAGGGAGGATCCAGAAATGGAATTCATACAGTATTGCATTTCCTCATTAGATCTTGTAAGATGGACTGTTTGCTTTTGAATATTTTTGGCCAGTTTGTGCACGTAAGACACTATAAAAGGCTCTTGCCATAAATAATAATCAGGGGTTTGGTATCCTCGCCAAAAATGGTTCTGTTTTAATCAGAGATAAGTAGCTTTGGAAAGCTTCAGAACTTGGTTAGAAAAGTTTCAAGGTGGGGATGTTTGCTTAAAATATGCCAGCTCTTTAAACGCTGTTGACCTTATTATCTGTTACTCCATATCACTTTATTATAATTCTGGTTTTTCTGTTTTTGTTTTTCCATGGTGTCAATTCCGTGAATTCTACCTAAGGCTGGGAGTGTGGAAGGAGTAAGGGGTTCTGATCACAGCTGACCTGTGTCTTCTGAAGCTTTATTATAATCCTGAACTAAACAAAAAAGTAAGAGTTCTTATAAGAATGGAAGGTAAATGATGTTAAATGGAATGTATATCTCTTTAACTCTCCTTGTCTTTACAAAGTGGTGCATAAGTTGAAAGAGAGCAGAGTCTCCCTCCAGAATAAAAATAATGCTTTTTCTAGTCATCTGACTGTAAATCAATGGTGAGTGCTTACAATGAAAGTACGAAAAGCTCTCTTAAACAAAATAGTTGATAAGCTGGTAGTTATGCAAAATGAAGGGTCACAGCAATCTGGTGGTAATTCATTTTTTAATTTCAAAACCTAAAATAATTGGACACATCTTGCCCTCATTTACACCTGTGCAAATCCTGTTACATTCAGCAAGGCTTTACAAAGAAGACAAAGCTCATCCCTTGCAAATTAAGAAATGAACACATAATGAGAAAGAAATTGGTTGCCTTCCATTTCCCAAGGTATTCATTTTTCACTGATGAAAATTTTCTGCAAAGTCTTGTACTTTATATCTATCCAGGATTAGAATCTCAGCCACAGGCTGTAGCTATGCTGTTGCAGCCACGGAAGTCTGTTTGGTTTGGTACTAGTTGCTTGCTGTGTTGGAAGCTGGGAAACATATCAGTACCCTCAAAGTGCAGGAGGTGACCAAGGTGATATTTTGGTTCCCAATCTGTGCTGAAATAGGGAGATAACTGGATGCAGGTGTATTGTTCCTGGGAGACTTTGGGAGAGTATTTGAGACTGGGACTGTGAAAACTGAGCATCCTAGACAGTTTCAACAAGATGCTGTGAGACTCCTGCTATCTTAATGTACAGCCAGCTGTGACCAGGCAAAAAATAATGTGGATCTCTTAAGTACACTGAAGCTTTGAGTGGCCTACTGAGCACCTCCCTCAGCTCCAATGAAGTAAACAGAAATTACAGGTGCGCAGTACCTTATGGATAAGGCCCTACTGGGCAATTTGTGCAGGCACTTACACCAGTGAAGAATCCCTAAAGGGAATTTAATGCTCCAAATTCACATTACACTGGTCTAAGGGGCTGATTAACAGTACATAAAGGGCAGTGCTTCAGATACTGACTTAATGGACCAAAGGTATCACACACAAAAAAACAAAATAGGAAACAAAATTTGCGTGATTTCAGAATCACACAAAGAATTAATGTGACTACGTGGCAATTTTTCAAATTGTAATTTCCTCTACACTGTTATTACAGCCCTTAAAAAGGGATGGCAGTCTACTACTTTCAAAAAAATGTTCTCTCTAAATAGTAATTGCTTATTTGCATTTTATCCTTAACGCCCTCTATCGTATAATTGCCAAACCATACTGAAAAATTATTGAACATATCCATGAGCAAATATAATATGACTGTCTTTTGAAGAAAAATATATCTCACTAATGTTACTAATTGCATGTTTATTACAGTTTTATCCACCAAGATAATAAGGAAAATTGTACACAGGCTACTCTTAAATTACCTATTGGTGAAGAATCTTGTTTCATTATTGAAATTTTTAATATATGCTTACGAAAAAAGCAGAGCAAATACTTTACTGTGAAGAGTAGAATGGCTCTTCCACATGCACCATAAACTGACAGCCTTATTGTAGCCAAGTAAATGTCGATGAAATGTCAAACTTGAGATAATATTAGTAAAAAATTTTTCCAAAATTATAGAGCTTAAAAGAAAAATATAGTGTACCAGAGAACTTATTGTCTTTGCTGCACACCTCTGTGATGAGAGACTAACATAACTAACATCTTACATTTCAATACAAATAAAAGTCCTTAGACAGGTTTTCAATGGTGGCTTTAACTGCCTTTTGCAGGTCACAATCATCGCTTATGCTTTTTTTTTTTCTTAACTTTCATTCATAGTTTTTTAATTTTTTTAATGGAAAGTGTGTTATCTGTGGTATTTTAAAGCAGATTTCATTTGAATGAAATGGGGAAGAGGTGGTGTTTTCTTCTGCAATTGATATATCTCCGAGTTGTTATCTCTTAAGAGTCGAGAGACCTGAAATACTCTTGTTATCACAAAAAAGCTCAGTGTATGGCCTGTGCTTCTGGAGCAGAGGCCTTTGTTTTGTCTAATGTTTTCTAGCTCAACAGGTCTTGGTCTCTGAGCAGGCTTCTTTGGCACTTAGTCAGTAGAATTGAAAAGGAGAGGATTTGAATTGGGAATCTAGCCTCAAAATAACCTAGAACCCATTTCTCTCAGAAACATTCAGTCCCTCATATTTTGAGTAGTAATTCTCTAAAGTATATGCAACCAGTACTCTCTTTGTCTTCCCAGAGTATTTTGTAGGGATTCTCTACCAAACCAGTTTTTCCTATAAATATTTTGGAAAATAAAATAAACATTTAGAGGAAAATAGCATACTGTTGTATTTTACTAGAATTTGATATTTATGATGGTGATAACAAAAAGGATATAAAACTACCTAACGACAACTTAAAATCCACCATAAGATTCACCTTCAAATGGCATCGAAGTGTATGACATAAATTTTCAAGATTAATTTGATTAAAATGCAGTCATAGCCATATATTTTTTCAATATTGAAAATTTTAGGGGAGGGTCAGAGAAAGAATATTCTAAGCACATTGTGTTGTCAAAGTGGCTTAAATAATTTTAGTGGACATCTTTAATTGAAGGTTGTACTTGAAGATTACTGTTATTACCTTGTTGAAAGGTTATTTATCCCTAAGCGTTCGAAACATTGCTGTGTTAGCTACACGTATCTCAAATGTTGAGCAATTGCTTTGATTAACAGTTGTATATTGATAAGTAGTCCCCGAGGTCATTGGATATCCAGGGGGTTGAATACTCAGAGAAACGGATTAAATCAGATTATGGAATCATTTAGCTGCCAGCTGTTAGCACATAGCAGTTTCTGAGGCTGTAATCTGCAGTTAGCTTGGTGCAAATCAGTTTATTAGCTTGTATGGATGTTCACCGTTGTTCCTGAATATTTCCTCTAACAGTGGTGAATTCTGACAAATGTCTCCTTTTTACGATACGAGGGTAGCTGGGCAAGAATTACTAAGTGTTGACTAAAGAACCTGAATCAGATGACGAGGTATGTGTATACTGAGTGCTATACTGAGTGCTGTAGTTACAGTTTAAGCACAGTGTATTATTTGACCATATGTGCTCTGTTTTGCAATATAATAATATTTTTTAAAATTATTGATCATTCCCCCTAGAGATCTCTGTGGTAGACAGAGAATGTTACTGTACTAACTAATTTTTCAGCATCTGACAGCCTTTAATGTATTTGACTTGTAAAGACAGGTCTTTGACAAGTATATAAGCCAAAATACTTATTCCTAAAATTATGAATTTAAAAGCTATGTGGAATTATATAAACATTTACTTTATATCTTCTATATGAAACAACCTAGCTGGATTTTTGTTAATTAGGCATTATCTAAACTGAATATTCTGTTTCTCTTAATGTTATCACTATGACTATTAGTCCAGATTTTTAGCGTTACCACTTTTTGCTGTAGTTCCTAGACTGGGTCTGTCTTTTCCATGGGAGGATTCTATTTAACTTGCGCAAAATGTAGAATTCGAAGAGATTCGACAATCCATTTACAAAACACTGTGTAGGAGGTACAGAAAAACATTTCTTATTCATTTTGAAAATTTACAGGGCTATTATGTGTCTCTAAAGCCTTCAGCTATTTTGTACCTTTTTCTGAAATTATATTTTCATGCATCTGATGCACTAAAGCTGTGCCTTTCAAGGGTCCCTTCTTAATGCGCTGAATTTGCAAGTGACTAATTCTTTGAGAAGAGAACATGTCACTCTTTTATGTTGTTGGCTGTGTGAAGTCACAAATTCACAGCAGAGAGAACTTTGCATTACTCACAGAATTCAGAGTCTGTTTTACGCTCAGATATGAGATGTGCTGTGAGAGTATCGCTGATGGGCTAGCTGGGTGGGGTTAAACAGCAGGATGGAACCAAAGAGTTGCAATTACTCATGCCCTAGCAACGACTCCAGAAGTTATCAATCAAAATATTCATTACAGTTGGCATCTGAACCCATTGTTTTTATTGACAAGCAGGTTTTCAGGTCTTGTTTCCTTTTAACCTCCTTTAAACTATAAGAATTTGGATGACCTGTGACTCTATTTTTCATGTCTTGAAAATGAGTCCCATGTCTTTTCTTTTTTCCCTAAGTTTAAAGACTGGAATTCTAAGGGGATCACATTGTATTTTTCTGCCTATAGAAAAAAGTTTTGATTATTAGAGGGGGAAAAAGAAAAAAAAGGAAACTCAAGCATGATGAAAAATTAAACCTTCTAAACATATGGTAGGAAAACAGAAGACTAAAATGCAACTCAGATACACAGTCCTTAATAACAAAATATTTTAAGATTATGTTACTAACTCTGTGAACAAGCTATGAAACAAACATGTTCATGTTGTGTTGAGAGGCTTCAGGAGATGGTGGTGTTCATGGATCAACCTACCTGAAACAAGGAGAACTTTACAGGTCTGAGTTCTCACTGTCCTCACCAAACTAACACCCACTGTCAGAAACAGCACCATGTACAGAAAATAGATATTCTATGACCAAATACTCTTTTAGACTTTTTTGGTAAGGTTATGTTGGGGGAGTTCAAATAATGATCTAAGGGCTGCTTCCATTTTGACATGGGGTTATTGTAGCCCAAAATATAAATCTACTGTGTTTCAGGGGTCTTTGTTCCTGAGGTAACCACACTATTTCAGTGGTGTTTACTTTGTTTAGTTATTTTTTGGAAGAGATCTAGCACTCATTTTCTTCAGTTATTCAACTTTGAGACCACTATAGTATTTTTTTGGCCAACAAAGGAGGATTGTCCTTTCTTCCACCTTGTTTGTTTGATTTAGATTTTTTTTTTTTTAAATCGGTAAATGACTTTCATACAAAGTAAATGAGCAAATGCAAATTAATTCTGTGCCCTCTGTAATGGTATTTGAATGAGTTGCCATCATGCAGGAATGAGGGCTGGTCAGTGCTCAAATGTGGGCATGGAAAGCTTGCTGAGAGAGATGGTTGGTAAAGGAGCAATGAGCGGAACTGAAAGCAGTATACATCTGTATAAATAATGATGTTTCTCACATCTTGAACACAATATGGCATTCTTGTTATCCCACCTCAGGAAGGAGCTAATATAATAATTAAAAAAAAAGCATAGGTAAGAGCAGCAGAGCTGATCAGAGGCGTGAGATTAATTGAATAGACTATTATACTTCATCATGGACAACAGGGGTATAACTAAGCAGGGTTGTGTTAAGATGTGGTATGTTGAAAGCTAGTACAGTTCCTTCCTGGTAAGGAATGGTTATTCACTGACTGTAATACAAAGGTTGGGGGTAACAAATGAAACTATCAGGCTTAAAATTATCAACTTTAAAAAAACAAACAAACAGGGTCCAGTGTGTAAAGAAAGCTGAGCAGGATGAATGACATGAAAATGAAATGGCTGAATTAATAGTGGATAGAATCACTGGCTGGAATCATACATGATGGTCTAGTTACAGCTTCTGGCTCCACAGATCCCTGAACTATTGTAGATTTGATAACATAGAATGATAGAATCACAGAATGGTTAGAGTTGGAAGGGACCTTAAAATCATCCAGTTCCAAGCCCCCCACCATGGGCAGGGACAACTCCCACTAGACCAGGTTGCTCAAAGCCCATCCAGTCTGGTCTTGAACACTTCCAGGGATGAGACATCCGCAGCTTCTCTGGGCAACCTGTTCTGGTGCCTCATGACCCTCACAGTAAAGAATTTCTTCCTAAAATCTAATCTAAATCTCCCCTCTTTCAGTTTAAAACCATTATCCCTCACCCTATTGCTCCACTCCCTGATAAAGAGTCCCTCCCCATCTCTTCTGCAGGCACCGTTTAGGTACTGAAAGGCTGCTATAGGATCTCCCCAGAGCCTTCTCTTCTCTAGGCTGAACAACCCCAACTCTCTCAGCCAATCCACATAGGAGAGGTGGTCCATCCCTCTGATCATCTTCATGGCCTCTGCTGGACCCGTTCCAACAGTTGCGTGTCCTTCCTGTGTTGAGGTGGGGTCTCACCAGAGACCCTGCTACATCAAGGTAGAGTGTGCCTACTCTTTGCTAAACACATACTAGTGACCATTTTTAGACATAGGTTAATTGAGCTTCTGGCCTACCTCAGTGCGGAAGAAACTTCTCATGTTTTTGTAGGTCTTTAAACATTATCCTTTTAGGAATTGCCATTTTGTGCCTTAAAATAAAACTTCATTTACTGCCAGTTGCTGTCCTTCAAATTGATAATAGGACTGTGATCATGGCCTTCATTACTGTCTGTGTTCTTAGCCATAGCTCTGACAATTGTCATTTGTATTTTATCTGAGATTGGGCAGGTGATGGTTGATGTGTGCATGTTTCCTTTTCCTCAGACTGACATGTATTTAATTTAGTTCTGGGCTTTGTTCAGCTGCTTTGTTTTGCCAAAATGCTCTAGAGGATGAGCCTACAGCCACAAATCTTTCCAGGTTTGTGTTCAATTTGCAAATCCTATATTTGTAGCAGAAAAAAGCGCTCTCTGTTCTCAGTGGGAATGTTTGTCAGACCTTTTTTTGGCAACAGCAATAAGTAGTTTACGGCCAATTTCATCTAACAGCGGCCTTCCATAAATAAAGATGTGAAACCTTTTACACTCAAAAACTAGAGCCAAAGAGGCTTTTTCAGTTTGCACACATCAACACTTAGGCATTTCAGACACTAAAAGAAAAAGAAGATACTGGTCTTCAGTTGTGGCTGTGCTGCTAAAAGCCTGCACTCTAACACTAACTTTTTCTGTGGACATGTCCATAGACAATTTACTTCTCCATTTCTTGTACCTTTGGGCTCTCTGGGAAACTCTTAGAATCTGAAAAACTGAATGAGATCTTAACTCAAGGTTGTCTTTTTCATTGAACACACTCTTAGCACTGGTTTAGATAGCTAAATGAGATGCTAAGTTACCAAACTGAATTTACACTCAAAGGCATCTCTTAATTGTTTCCTTATAACAGCTCTTATTGGGAAATGCATGTCCAGCACTGACTTCCAAATACTGTGCATTTTTGTTGAGTTCTCTATTCTCCCTGTTATATTGCTTCTGTTAATGGAAATTCATTCATTTGTTCTTTGTTTGTTTGTTCTTCTACCTGTTAGATTTCTTTCTTCCTATATTTTGTTCTTCTTTGTTTTCCACTCTCTTGCTCCCCTGTTTGAGCTACCTAAAATACTTGTGTTCTTTTGTTTCTCCTAATTAGAATCTCATCCCGTTAATATCCCTTTATACCATCAAAACTGGACTGTTTTATTAGAAAACTTTTACCAATCACAGTATAAACTGCAGTACAAGGAAATGAAGTTTCCTAACTATCTGGAGTACTTTTGGGGTGTTTCTTAGTTTGTTTGGGCTTTTGGGGGGTTTTTTGGCTTTTTTTTTTCCCCAAAAATTATGTAGTAGGTCTTTGTAGCCTCATCAAGTGATGGACATAGTTTGTCAGCCATTTCTCCTAGACTTTCCCATCTCAGTAGCAAGAAGGAAATATCCTATACTCTTCCCCATTTACTTTGGATGCATATATGAGTTCTTGACTTACACAGTGAAAACTGAAGAAGCCTTCATTGCTCAGTCAGAGAGCAAGTAGCTTGATTAATCTAGCCAGTGTCTCTTGAGGAGATCAGTATGGGCATCATAGAATGGAGATGAATAATTTGATAGGTACTGGAGATCTCATTTCTCTTAAAAACATCTTTAGATATGATTCTCATTTTTTTCAGCCATCTGTCCTTCTGTTGAGCTTATGCTTCACATGAAACAATAGACATGAGTTATTTTAACACTATATTGGGCACTTTCTACCTCAGTTCAATTTTTTCTCTCCAGATTTTTGTCCAGTGTATTTCTCCGTAAGTTTAATTCCCTCTGCTTGACCATTCATCCCTATGAACATCTGACTATAACCTGGTTACTATGACATTGAAAGCAACCTTGTGTCTGCCACAGCCTGTTTTCTAAAGTAATTTCTTGAGAACTCTGGTTTTGATGTCTATTCCTTGGGTCTCGTCTGAACTGTGTTTGATTGCTTGTGTCATCAAATGACTGGAAAGGGTCTGGAGAGGTCAGTACGTTCATCCTGTTACTCTAAGGCAGAATCAGTTACATCTCTGTCAGTCCTGATGGATGCTTGTCTGTTTTGCCCTAAAATGTTTCCTAATGATGGAGACTCCATAGTTTCAGCAGGCAGCCTCTTGTACTTTGACATCCTTATCTTTACAAAGTCTTCTCTGCAGCCTGGTCTGAAACTCCCAATCACTTCAAGTCTGTTATTTCTGCTTCTAATCATCATGAACATGAGGAATGTATTGTAAAGAAGATGAAGAGAACAATATATTTTAAAATATTTTAACAGTACTATTTAACCACCTATTTAACTATTTAACCTTCAACCCAGCTTTTCTTTTCCCCCCAATAGACTAAAACCTAAATAAACTAGTTTATTTAACCTACCATTAAATTCTTATTCTTAACCCTCTGAGCATTCTTACTCATCTCCTGACCTTTCCAATTAGTTATACTTTTTATTGAAGTATATTTCTAGACACAATACTTTGAGGCCATTCAAAGATCGGATAAGACTGAAGGGCTATACTCTCTGTCTTGCCAGCTGTATGCCTATTAATGTCTCCCAGTACATGAGGCCTTTACACAGTGTTGCAATAGCATGACATTGTTGATGGCTAGACAGTTTGTGATTTTTATAATTCGGTTGTAATAATTTTGTTATAATTCTGTTAGAATTGATTTTCACTTGCTCCTGTTGAATTGTAATCTCTCTTTACCCTCAAAATTGCACATCTAATTTGCCAGGATCCTTTTGAATTCTGCACTCTTCACTGTATGCTGTGTTCCTCCCAGCCTGATGCCATGAATAGTGTTTAATAAGCATAAGTTACATTCAGTCATCAAGCTACTATTGAAAGAATGGATTGATGCTATAGCTAAGGAGGAGTCCTTTAATGACGCTTTCAATTTTAACATTAAGATCTTGATAACTGCTTTGAAAATGATTTTTCTAACAACTTTGCAGCTTTGGTATATTTCTCTAGACCTTTCAGTACTTCCTCAGTTGGCCAAATAAAAGTGGTATTTGAGGTAAATCCTTACTAAAGCTAAGATGTATAACAGACCACTTCATCTATCCACAAAATCTGCTTCTCTGTCAGAGAAGGAAAATATATTGGTTTGTTCTAATTTGCTTATGATATATCCACAGCATGTCATTTATGTCCCTGTTTTTTTTCTTCCAGGCGTTTTTAAATAATGTGTTTCTCTGAGTATTTGAATTGGAATTCAAATCAAGCTTGACTCACCTTTTTTTCCTTATTGCTTTTTAAGGATATTTACTGTAATTCTTCTGCTTTAGTCTTCCTGTACCTCACCCACCCTCCCAGGGATACATAATGTATTCCACAGGGCATAATTTAATTATATGACAAAGACAAAAAATGCCTGTCTCCTAGGACAACCTGTTCCAGTGCTTACTACTCTCATGGTGGAATAGTTTTTGCTGTTGTCCAATCTGAACCTTCCAAGTTGCAATTTATGGCTGTTGTCCCTTGTTATGTTGTCTGCCAGTACTGAGTTATTGTTTGTTTATTTAGAGAGTGTTTTTCCTGCTAAGAGGATTTTTATGGATGGAGTTTCTCTGCCTGCCTATGTATCAGGCTTATAAGTAGATTTTTTTTTGCTTGGTTTTCACTGAAAAACACATTTTAAGTGAAAAATAACAATAAGCCCCTCAAATATGAAAAACTATATATTTACCCATTCAATTTTGTCAATTATACCTATAGCAACTCTTACTTGAACTACCAGAGGTATAAGAAATGTGTTTAATATAATCTCATGAGTTTTTTAAGATGTTATATTATGAAAGGTGGGCCTGGACTTACTGACAACTTATTAATAATTTCAGAAGACTGGTTAATTTTTCTTTGACAGTTTTTCTCAGTCGTAATTTCTTTTAGCCAGGAGATTGATCCAAAGACAACTGAGGTATTTTTACTTAAGTGGGTTTGGCATTAATTTAATTTTTCACAAAGGCTACGCAAATTCTGATATAATGAATTTGTGTTCCTGTGCTTTGTTTCTAAGTTCACCAGGCAGAACCACCTGATTCTGATGCTACCCAATTATGTAGGAATAAAAAAAGGAGACCAGAAAAATACTTCCCTCCTTTGATCATGACCATGCTGGTTCTGCCTGATTTGATCCTGGTATTTTAAAGCATTAAAGCCCTGATTCAGTGAAGTGCTTAAAGTTGTGTATAACGTTAATCATTTAAGTAATTTCAGTGATACTCCACATAAGAAGTTAAATTGAATTCATGTCCTGAGAGGTTTGTCTCATTTATACACTAAAGTTTGTTGCATTTAAACAGAACTAAAATATCAACTCAAGAGAAATCAGTGCTTTGCCTGCATTCCACCTTCCCTACATCATCAAATGAAAAGCAAATAAAAAATTAGATTATAAATTTGAATTTTTTGGATGTGCAAAGTGTAGTGCTAGAAGCGTTGTACTTTTTGAAAACCTGAGATGCTGAAATTGGCCTGGTTTTGTATTAAAGAGAATATTTTTCACAGCTCTATCACAATATAAGCAAGTCTTATTTCATGCAACACTAACTTAGAGATGCTTTCCTAAGGAAAACTGATTACAGTATTTGTTTTCCTTTAGATAGTAAGTGTCAATAGTAAGTCATGCATAAAGTTTATTAAGACCTATTAATTTTCTTTTGTTTTTAAGAGCCATAGATGAGCATATGTACTGTAGATGATTTGTAGAATTTCATGCAGAAAAAATAAATATGTAATATGAAAAATCTGAAAAATAGCTAGACCTGGTCAGGAATGCTTTGAGTCATGTGAACTGAGTTCATAGATAGATTATAAACAATGACTATAGCGATTAAACTATCTGTGCCTTCTTTCTAGGCTATTTTAACATTCATTACACAAAGTTCAGATGAGAAGACCTGTGGAAAAAGAGGTGATGCAATAGGTGTAGAGAAACCTGTAGTCCATATATGATGGCATTTCTGTAGCTCATTTATGTCATATATCTGAGCTGATTCTGCTTTCACCAGTTCAAGGCAGAGGAGAAATAGGCATCTTAAGGGCATGGTATCAGTTTACAGATGGTGCAAATTCAGGTGATTTTGTCTTCAGATAATCTACTTTTTCATAACTATTTCCTGATTTCCCTGAAAGTAAAAACAATGGTATTGAAGTTCCTGTCTGTCTGTCTCTCTCTCTGAATTCTCAGATTCAACAGCTGTGGGAAGTATTTGAGTTACAAAATATTTGTATTTGAAGTATTTGTGTTACAAAAACAGCTGATATGTCAGTCATAAACCCCATGTGGCTGAAATGTACCATTTCATTGCTGTGGTAGTGCTTATAGACATCAGATTGTATGTGTGTGTTGCACCAGGAATACAGCTGTTATTTTTTTTTCTTTAACATCCTAGTAGTGTAGTTTAAGTGAGTGTACATGAGATGGAACTACCAAAACTGGGATAGCTCTGCAAAAAATGGGACTAATCCAAATCCTCTCTAACATACTTTTTTGCAGTAAAACTGACCAGAAATGACATTGTCACATCTTACATAAATCAAGCAGCAAAATGAAAAATAATTTACCTAAAACCTGCGGGAAAACAATAAAATAAATTTATCAAAATCAAACTCTTCTAAAATGTACCTGAAAAGCAAGGGTTTCTCTTCTGTCTGCAAAATGAAAAGTTTCTGTTGAATTTGCATATTAAAAACAACAGTAAAATAGTAACAGGGTTTGCATACTCCTCAGTAAGAAATGAAAATACAGGTAGAGATTCTGGGGCTTCCACATGGAAATACATTGCATGCTGAAAAAAAGATGTCCTTTGTTGTTCATAAATTGTCATCCTCTGAAGATACATTGCTGTTTCTGTTTCAATGGGAACAGTAGTTCTATCAGATCTTCAGCAAACATAAGACTTCTGTCAATGACTAAGTAGGAGGAAGGGGAAAAGACTACAAATGTAGGTCTAGATGTGATTTGTCTGCAAAAACTATGATGTCATTGAGACACTTGATATCTCTGATAGACATTTGATGAAGGAAGTCATGCTAAACAATCAGCCCTAATTAAGAGAATTAAAAGTAGACATGTTCCTACATGCTAGAGATAGACCAATGGGAGTCTAAACGCAATAGACAAGATCATCTTCACCTGCAGCAATTCAATTTATTTCCATAACAGATAAGATACAGAAGAATTCTGATTTTGTGAAAGCAGTTAGGCACATGTTTAAGTTATTTTCTGAAATTGAAATGGTACTTAGCTAAAATTAAGGTGGCCTCAACAGCCTATGCTGTATTTAGCACATTGTATATCACAAAATAGAGATGAGTGGTTTCTTCTTCACTAATATATATGTAGTGCACACATATGCATAAAAAGAGTATATTTATATTGTATATACATTTTGTATGATATGCGTACCATATGTATGTATGTGTATGTATGTATATTTCATAGCTTTTTTTCTAATTCTGTGGAAGAACTAGAAAACTTTTTTCATAGATTTGACTTGTAGTCACGTATCTACTGTTTAAAGTCTTCCTTTGGGGGGAAGATTCTACAATTACAATTCTACAAATTCCACATTACAGTAAAAATAATTTTAAATAATCTTGCAAATATTGGAATGAGAATTTTCATAGTGGTGATGTACGCTTTTGTCATCAATTTATAATAACAGATATGATCTGTTGATCATCTATAAAATATCTACAAACTTCCTTTTTATTAAGCTAACAGATAATGAGTTTTGTTTTGAATGCTAGTAAACTAGGTGAACCTCTTTTTACAACTTTTTTTCTACCCATTTCTGTGACAGAGATTGATTTGAAGAAATCAGTAGCCTTACCTTTGATGTTTCCCCTTCCTCTGGCCCATATGCAGATAGACATAGATGGGATCTTTGAAAGAGTCTAGTCTCTTGATGTGCTTTCCAAAACAATCCCATTTCTCTTGGTATTTTTATTCAGGGCCTGCCTCCAACTCTTAAAAATATCTGTGATTTCTAATCTGCCAGCCCCAATGTTCTTCTCTGGGAACAAGCTGCACAAACTCTTGCACACAGCATATCATGTGGCTGTTGTTGATGCTTTTTTGGTTGGCAGTATTGGAGGGGAAGAAGGGGAAAGGATAAATGAGAAGGAAAGTGTTTAAAATGCCTATTATCTATTTATATGTTTACACATTGGTGGTAGCAGCAATTAGCTGGAGGGGCTTTCACTTGGGATAGCTGATATTCCTAAAGGAACTGAAGTCAACAGTAGGTTTTTGATGACTTAGCAATTTAAGTGCCATTTCTTGATGCACTTAACCTTCAGTTGTCCACAGGGATGTTGATGAAATTCTTTCTAAGTGCTGAATGTTGTCGTAATTAAACATTTTTATTACAGCCATAGCTATTATACACTGACTTCATGAATTAGCAGTATTTTGGCCTGTCTTCTGTAGAGGTTGAGGCCAAGAGACTTTCAGACCAAGGATCTTGGAGTAAGCTGCCGCCCAGTACTTTGTAAGCCCTTTGCCTTTCCCATCCCTGTCACTGCCTCTGGCACAATGGCACAAAGCCCAGGCTATTGCCCTCTGTGGGCTTTTGAGTCTAATCTTGCCTTCTGCTCTACTAGTAAGACACACCTCATTAGTTGAGAACCAGAATACTTTCTCCAAGTCTGATTTCCCGAATACTATTGGCTTTTAACTTTCAATCAGTTACCCCAGGATTGACCCTAATAACTCACTAGGGTTTAAAACAATTTGTCTTAGCTAAAACTTGTCTTCTGAAAGAGCATCCAGTTTTGATATAGGGTTAAGAAGAGGTGGAGAATCCAGGTTGTCTTTTGATACTTTTTATTATAATATTATTTTTTTTACATTTAATTTGATTTTAAGTTCCAGCTCTTGACTTTGGTTTTGCCTTTTCCTGCTAGATTAAACAGCTTTGTGCAACCCAGATTTTTGCCACATTTAAGGTATCTGTACACTGTAATCAAACTAGTTTTCAGGCTTTTTTCTGATAAGCCAAACAGACTGAGATCATAGAATCATAGAATTGTCTAGGGTGGAAGGGACCTCTAGGATCATCTAGTCCAACCATCAACTTAACTCTGATAAAAAAATATCACTAAACCGTGTCACTAAACACTATGTCAACCCGTCTTTTAAATGTAAGGTGCTTTGCCCTAACCTAAACAAATTTGCCTGGCCTCTTCCTGTAAGTCCCTCAATTTGTCAAGAGTCTTTAAGAAATGAGGATGCCAGAGCCATTTGGAGCATTCTTGTACAGGTTTCACAAGCGTAAACAGGCTGCCCAGAGATGTTGAGTCTCCTTTTCTGGAGCTATTCAAAACCTGTCTGGATGTGTTCCTGTGGAGCCTGCTCTAAGTGAACCTGTGTTGGCAGGGGCGTTGGGCTAAATAATCTCAGAAGGTCCCTTCCAAACCCTGCAACTCTGTGGATACACAAAGGTAATATTACTTTCTGGGTCCTACTCACTACTCTTTTGTTTTCTAAATGACCAACAACTTGGAACTAATTTCTACAGTTTCATATAATTACACTTAGGTGTAGGTTTTATTTATGCAAAATATTGTTTCAAGGTGAAAAAAACTCCATGAGCTCCCATCAAATTCAGCAAATATGTTCAACCAAAAGGAGGAATAAAAGGTTTAAGACAGCACATTCATTCTGAACATTTTCTTAAACAAAAACGTTTTGATTTCTCATTGGAAAACTGACTTGAGTTTTACAATATGGGAAGAAATTATTATTAAAATTTTTTAAATTGATCCATTTTTTCTCTTCTAACGACACACACATTTTGTGGCCAACAGCAGCACAAAACCAAAATGATTTGCAGCGGTTCCAGCCTAAATTAAGTAGGTGAAACGTGGATATAGTTTGAAATTTAGTTGCACGCAAAGATCTACAGTATTGGAGCAGGTTGGAGTAGAGTGACTTTGCAGTATATTAGAACCATTGACAATCTTAATGCTTCATAAAAGAACTAAATAGAAAAATAGTACCAAATTCTCGTTGGAGCACTTGTAAGTGAAATGTGGTTTAAGTGTAATATTCAGGCAAATATTCCAAATTGTTTAGAGGACTAAACAGACAAAATACTCTCAAACCAATTTTAAATAAAGCATAGCAAAAAATATTCAGGAAGCAATCCAGCTTTTAGTTCTGTGGTTATCTATTCTTCTCTCTTATGGTGATGAAAGGCTAAAAATCAGCAGGTCAAATCCTTACGTCCATTGACATTAGCAGGAGAATATTAGACTTTATAATCGCACTCCTAGGGGTAGGGAATGCAATAGCAGCATTGCCATTGCAGGCAGTGGAGGAATTAAGGACTTGATAGTGGAGGTTGAATTTCTTTGCTTTGGCAAGATAGGTACAAGCATTAAGCAGGTGATGAGCAGATCAAATAAGCACTTTGAATTTTATTATAGAACTTTATCTGCCATTCTTGTGATACTTGTAGCAGAAAATTGTAGGCAAGATGGAGAAAGAGGAGGACATCTTCAAAGTCTTGACTTCTCTTCCTGCCCTCCTTCTCTTTACCACCTCATTTCAGCTTGGAGGGACTTTTTCACTTGTGTCACATTGAATGATGGTTAGCTTTCAGGAGGTGGATCAGCTTGCAGAGACGGTAAAATGCTTTTTATATTAAAAAATACTCAGTGCTGTGTATGTCTTTTTCCCTGTTGCAAATCCTTACATGTGTACAGTCTGCTTTCTTTATTCATGGCTTTAAAACTGAGCCCATCCTTTGAAAGGTGTTTTTATTGTCAGGTGACTGCACTGAAGACCATGCTCCTCTGGCCCAATGCAAAGCAGGTAAAAAACAGCCACTCATTCTAGGTGTCTTAAGAGTTCTCTTTTCTACTGCAGATTATATGTGCCAGTAGACACATCGTGACATGCTGCTGTGTGACTGCCTGCAACAAAATATACTGCATACAGGTGATGTTCTGCTTTCTAGCTCTGAGGAGGAAGTGGACTCAGCAGAGCTGAGGAGTCATGCAAGTCTCACAGGTAATGAGGAACAGTCAACAGATGCATACTTTGTATTGGTTCAAGGCTTGAGGGTCATGGGGACTTTCTTCTCTTGAGTTTAAGCTTGGAGGGACTTGGGTGTAATTAATCTAATTTGTAATTAATTTGATTTGCTTGACTGTGCCTCTGAATCCAGTGGCAAAATATATAAGCCCAGAATCTGCAGCTTTCCACTAATTAATACACCAAAATATAAGTTTATTGAAACAGTTCTAAAATCCCGGTGAAATACTTTCCTTCTCCTTCATACTCAATAAAGTATTTCATAGCACAATTTAAAACCTCCTGAAGAAATATAGCCGCTGACCTGGCAATGCAGGCATTCTAGGAAGATCCCCTAAAATGCTGGAACAAATGCAAGGTTGTAGGACATCACGAGATAAGGTCGACGTATAGATAAAGGTTATTATTTAAGTTTAACAAGCAAATTAAACACTGTGTTAACTGATTAACCGCAATATAATGATGAATTCAGTAAGATGTGTTGTAATATGCTATTTAAAATGAAAATGGTCTGGATCTATTATGAGCTAATTTATTATATTCATAGGGAAACTGCTGTAAAATTAATGTTGTGTCGTGCTTTAATATTATCATCAAGGAATATTAGTTTTAATGAACAAAGATAATGAAAGAAAGGGGGGAAAAGCAGGAGAAAATAAAATAATTAAGCCACTGAGTTTTGAAATTCATCACTTTTTAGTGTTCTGTGAATGAATAAATAAGTGGTAGAGTTGATTACTGCACTGCTATATGAGCTAAAGTCACAACAAAAACTGAGACTGAATTAAGAAATTCTGCAAACTCCTCCTGAAGCCTCAGAGAGGCAGTTGCCAAAAAAGGCAGGTTAACAGAGCTACCTGGATCTTCCTGGACTTCGTCCTCCCTGAACTAACTGGTAGGTGATATTTGCCCAGAGGGAGGATCTCTGCTAAGACAGCAGCCTGTGCTGCTGGAGACCAGCCTTTGTCACAAACATAGGGTACTGCAAGTTGTTATTAATCATATATATACAGCAGGGTGCAGCAACTCATCTATATAGGTACCACTTTAATATACAGGCAGTTATCCAGCATCATCTTGCAGACTAACTGTTAACTTCAGAGGCAGAAGGACCCATCACAGGGTTTGTTCCTTTGACTTCTGGAGGCATCTTTAGGTATTCTGGGCCTGAGTGATGTACTCAATATCAAGCAGAAAAACCCATGGTAGATCAAAGAATAGAAATCCAGCTGTCCAGGTAGGCTCCAACAGTAGCTAGATTTTCTTTCTTTCCTCACCTAAGAACAGTACAAAAAGGGAAGCAGTAGAACATCCCTATGCAACTCCTATGTTAAGGGGTGATAAATTTTTCCCTTCCTCACACCAGCGGAATTTTCTGTTGCTAAGCCTGACATCCGGAGTGCTGTATATTACATGAAAGAGAGCTGGGAGGTAAGAGGATGCTTTCATCTCAAATCAAGGTGTGTGAATGTTGTTAGGTCTATTTATAAACAGATTTTTATCTCCTGCTCCAATCAATTAACAGTTTGTGTTTGGTATGCTGTAAATGCCATGAAGCAGTGCAGTTGTTAGCTACACTCAGCTACACTTAGTACACCAAGGGCTGATTTTCCTCGAGTGATGCTTTTTTGCACACAGAGATTCCTTTTCCTGTTGTGCCATGCTATTTCTGTGCTGAAACAGAGATTCAGATCCTTTGCTGCTGAAGTGGTATAGTACTGTGAAGTTATTGGAGCTGTGCTGAGCCACGTCAATTGGGTATTTGGCCCGCAGGAAATTTGTTATTCCAGAGTTCAGTAGAAGAGAAAGACAGACTGGAGAAGAATATTCAGGAAAGGAGCATTTCAAAAGAATAGTTTTGATAATTTGATTCTATAATTTGTTCTATGATACCAATCATCACACTATTTTAAAAAGCAAAAGGTCTCTCTCAAGTAAGTCTTTTATTTTTCCCCTGAAACATTATCTTTGCCTGATCAAATGTGTCTTAAGTCCCTCTCTGAACAAAATTTGCACACTTTGAAACTCACTTCTTAATGCAAATCAGCTTGCTTGTTTTCAGCTTCATAATCTTTTCCACGGCAACAGCCTATCAGGATGTCACAGATAGAAAATGATGACTTTTGATGAGTAATAAGCAGCAGGGGCAAATGAATCCTTCAGGAAGGAGAGAGAAAAAAATCCTCTTTAGATTAGATCTAACAAAACCCGCCGAATTCACCAAGCATGTAATTTAAACCCAGTGACGATATTTGCAAAGTTTATTTGGTCTTAAACTCCCTTTAAGTACACTCTGTGCATGATGCAGCATAACTTGCTGGTCTGCTGGGTCCCCATCAGCACAGCAGCTGACAAGAGTCCTGAATTTGTCCCAAAAAAACATGAAAGTCTCGCAAAACATTCCTGATGAATTAAACCAATGAAACAAAAGAAAAATGTTTTTAATGGGGGAATTAGGTGGAGTTTAGTGTCCATGCACCATGCTGAAGATTTTTAGTTAGTGGTGCCTATGTATAACAAGCTTTTGTCTCTTCTGTCAGAACCGTCTGCCACCTACTGCTTATTCAGAGGGTGTTTTCATAGTTAATAGCAGCATAACTAACAACTAAAGGATATTTCTTGCTGTGGGGATTTTGTATCTCTAGGAGAATATTCAAGTGACTTAGGGATTTGTTTTGCTTTTGGTCAGGGCTTATATTTTTTAAAAGACTTAATACAGAAAAATTGGGTGACTAGTCTTCAGCCCTCCCTGAGGCCATGAGTGTTAATGATTAAGCTGGGCTCCCTCCAGCCAGGGGCACTTCAGTGATTTTTGAAATTAGTATGTTGCCGCTGTTAAAATCTGAGTGTTCATTTGCCTTAGGGATGTGCAGAACGTATCATACTCCCAGAGAGCCTACCAGAGAGGAAGAGATGTATGTGTTTTTAGCAGGATCCATGCTGGCTTTAGGTCTTCGAAGAACTTTGCATACTTGACTATGGCATTAGTCACAGCAGCATATAAAAGGCACCAAATAAGCACACAGCTTCAAAAGGAAGTTGGGAAAATATAGAACTTAAATTCAACCTTCCTGATTATTTCTCCCTGGCAAGAAGCAACCCATGTTTTTTTAAAGATGTGATCTAGTTCAGTGAGTTCATACAGGTTACTGCTGAGTGAACCCTTATGATGGAAGAAGCATCATTCTTTTTTTTTTTCCTCCCTCACTATTTCAGCTTTTCATGTTTCCTTTTGCACACCAGTATCAGCCTCAAGAAGGATTGTAGCTTCTTTAATTTCCTCTGGCAACCTAAAGCAGCCATGTTGGTGACAGTCCCAATTACTGTCCCTTTGCCTTCAGGAATCTTTATTATCTCTCTTGGGCAGCTGAATGTTAATTCTTCTGTATGTATTTATGCCCCCAGTGGTGTACAGCTTGTTACTTCAGGTATCATTTAAAAGCCTTATTCCTTTGATAGCTGCAAATGGAGTAGGTCCACAGGTGACCACGGGCTGGTAGAGGAGGAAGGGAAGAAATCTTGTCTTTGAACATCACTATGCAGTTTTTGCTGTCACTTGGCAGAGGCTAGAGTGTCTGTGCCTTTCAAAGCAGAAATCTAGCTTGACTTCACTCTGGCATCTCTGCTGGAGTAAGCATACCATGCTGGACTGCCTGCCGTTTTGACATACTTCACTGTTCCCATTTTTTATAACAGTTTTACCTCATGGAGGTTGGGAGAGAATTATCCATTTATAAGCTGACGATTTAAGCAGAGTCAGTGGAATATGGTGACACTGGATGGAAAAACTAATGCAGTTATGAGTGATGTCTTTGGAGAGTGAGGTGCTTAGGTTGTCAATGTACTGTAAAAACAATATTAAATGATGTGTTTTAGTCATAATGGCACTGAACAAGGAAGGCTTCAGTAGAAAGAAGTCAAAAATCATGACTGTATGCATTGATGGATGAGTTTTGGAAAAATGGGTAATGCAAAAATAATAATCTCTTCCTGGTTTGCATTTTAGCCTAAGACGGTCCTTAGGATTTCCTTTCCAAATAGCTGCACCATCAAAAGACCCTGTCTACAGGGTCTCGTCCGGCTTCTGTGACCCTTCTTTGCCTTAGTCCTGTGTGATATGAGCAGCGCTGCTCATGTGCCAACTGAGCTGCCTCGCTCTCCCCTTTGGGTTAAAAAGTTCTGGGCTAGTTAAAACAGTTTCAGGTAGTAGGGCATAGTGTTTCCCTACTAAATAGGGTTATCTGTGGGTCTCGGCAGGCTACCATGACTATTGTTGTGGGGGTAGACAGATGGGGGAGATCTTTAGCAAGCACAGGTGAAGACTGCAGAATCAGTTTATCCATGGCCTCCACAGAAGTGAGAGGAAGGCAATTTCTGATCTCATGGACATGAAAGGAGAACCTGGAGGAGGAAGGGCTCATTACAATAAACGCATTTCTGTCCTCCCCCATATATAGAATAAAACTAATAACTACCGTATCTCTGTGTGGTTTAGGTAACTGAGGAGACTTAATAGAACCTCAAGTCAGAGGGTTATTTTTTCTCTCATCCGTTCTCTGTCCTGCAATCTTTTAATCTGCAGTTTATGCCAAAATTGTGCCAGTTTACACCAGGTGAAGATTTGACTCTTAAGTAGATCATGGAAACAGTCACAGCGCAGGCACTCCTGAGGGTCTGTTACATGTTTTGAGTTTCCCAAAGAATGTTGCCTTTCCCTGGTGCCCATGTTCAGGTGAAACTGAACAGGCACATGCTGAGGCCTCTGGGGGGCCAATCCAAATTAACCTAAATTGAATGGGAGATACTCACCAGTTACTCATGTGTACACTGGATAAAAGCAACAAAGGCATATGCAAGTCAGCAGCATCGCTTGTCTAAATGGGCAGGGAAAATCCAGAACTCCTCAGAAATTAGCCTCGGTTTTAAAATGGGCTTAAAAATAAACATAAATAAGGGTGTCTAGTCACTACATTTTATTCTTTTTTAGCCATTTTAAGATTTTAATGGCAGATCTGTAAGTGTTAATAAATTCCATATGATGTTTGAGTGAGAACTGAGTCTCCTTCATTTGATTCTGTAGGATTTTTCTAGTCAGTTACAGAAAAAATTGACCCTAATATATGAGAAAAATATCACATTATGTTTTAGTACACAATTTTAGAGATTAATTCCAGTATATTCACCACTCCAAATGTCAATTTTAACAGAGTGAGATGATACTAAGTGCAAGATACTATTTGCCTGTATAATGGACTTGGACATATTGGTTCCAATGGATTTCTATCAATTTGAAATATTAGAATTTGGCTTCAACTTGAAATATCCAATGCATCTGCATAAATAGTAGGATTTAGGCTTGAGGGAAAATTTGAGGATTTAACAGACTGTCTCTTTAGACTGTTATGCTGTAGGTAGTGTGGAAGCAATGATTTGATTTTCTTTTCTAGCTGCAGAATAATGTAAACAATCAACTTATGTAATGTAAATAATTTAAAGGAGACAATTGTAATGTAATGTAAACAATTTAAAGGAGAGTTTATACTCTTCTTTTGATTGCTATTTAAATGTAGTTGAAAACCACAGTCCTTTCCCTTAAGTCGGTGCAGAGGGGCCTGGATCCTGAGTGTTTCTAGCACTGAGGTAGAGTTAGTAGTATTTTCTAAGACTGAAACAGATATAGCAAGTTTTACATTTCACTAGTTTGTACACAGCAAGATGAATTGTGCATCAGTGCTGGCAAAATTGTTAATATGCAGTGTGTTATTCTTTGTTTATCCAAATAAAAAGCATGAATTGAAATCAGGTAAACAAATTGCTTTTAATTTATTTTTTTTTTCAGAACTGGTAACACATCATTGTTGTTGCCAATCATTTGGAAATTTGAAGTACATGCTTAGTGGAGAATTGACGATTTAAGAACACCTGGAAGTACAAATAGATGACATGGTTAATACAGCTATCTGTTTTAAGTAAGTTACATACTTCAATTATTTTTAAGTTCTAAACTGTATGAAGTTCTGTTTAAGGTAGAGCAACTGTTGGAACGAATACATTTACTTTAAATAGGAACTCTGTAAATGTTAATGAAAACAGTGAATCTTGAAATGAGGCTGGCACAGGCAAGAGTTAATGCACAGAACTACAGTTTTGGATAAATTTTGTTTAAAGAATGCATGGTTTGATTCCTTTCTATTTATTCTAACATTCAAACCAAGTGAAACTCCAGGGAATTATTAGAGAGACAAATTAAAACAACAGATGGACTTGCAGTTACGTGCATAAGGACATCTTTTCAAAAAGCCTCCTGACAATTTCAGATATTCCAAGTTATTCTGTTTAATTTCAAATGAAGAATCTTTCTTTTTTCTGCAGAGCTGTCAGTCTCAGCAAGCCCATAAGAAGATGATTTAAAAACATCATGAAATATATTTTTTCACTTGTCTTTTTTTGAAGTACATTGACAATCAGCTTATAAAAGAGGTAGAAAAATGCATTCCATTTTTTAATGGATGCAAAACACGAGCATTCAGATCTTTCAAACCGAGCAGACTGCAGCGCTTACACAAAAATGATTTCTTTGCAGTCAAGTACATTGACATGGTCTTTGAAGACAAAATATCAAATTTTCCAGTGGTCTGTCTACTCTTAGAAATAGAAAAAGTTTTTTTGGAGAATGGGCGTTACTCAATCAGATCAAACCTACCTGAATGTCTGTAACCCAGACAGCTGGTATAGTATTGGATTTGCACCCTGATTGCAATGTGGAAAGATAATGAAATAATTTGTGAATTGCAGGGCAACAGAACTGTTATTGCTATGCCCTTTGATTGTTTGGCCTTCTGCCACTTGTTTTCAGCTGTCACTATTAATCATGAGAGAAGAATAGAGAGGGAAACAAAATCTATACCAGCTCCTCCTCATAACATGACTTAAAGGGATGTACATGCAAGTTTTGAAGCTTTGAGACACAGCAGTTTAAATATCATGCAGCTTGTACAAAATAGATGAATAAGAACCACAAGTGCTACAGAATAGCTGTCCGTAGCAGAGGAATATGTTTGGCCACATCAGTGATGGGCACAGTACAAGGATTTAGACAAATAGATAAGCAGTACTAACAAGACCATGAAACTGGCAAAGGGCACATCAAAGCAGGCACACAGCTCCCACACGAGTCTGCTGGATGGGAGATAGTCAGTGTCTGGAAAATATATTGTTGCATTGCCCATGCTTAAATTTCCCTCTATGCTAACACGGCTGTGTCACAGCTGCACCGATGCTGGCTTGATTTGCACCATGAAGCACTGCTTTCAGATTTGTCTAGGCGTCGTCTTGCACCTCTGGTGACCTTGCACCCTTATTTACCACAGGTAAATACTAGTGCTACAGACAGAGAATTTCCTTAATTAGCCCTTTAAACAGGGTTGGACTTCACACAAAACGTACCCATTTCTTCAGGTGGGTCTCCAATTTACGTATGGATAAATATACATATGCTGACGTTTATGTTCGGGAGTAAATCCATCAAATATAACAGGCTGGCTTTCCTGGTTTTTAGTAAACTTCTGGGATGGAAATTCACAACTTTGTAATTGGGATTACAGTAGTGGCAGTTCAGGTAAATTGGGTCTCTGAGCATAAATAAATTCCCTTTCTTTGAGCCTACCCAGAACCACACTGAGAAGCTGATTCTGGTTCATTAAGAAATATCACTGCTTCCCTAAGAGGTTTCCACAAAGGCGACAGGTCACAGGACTGCAGAATCACTGGGGGCATGGAAATGGGGGAAGGAAACAATTTTCTTTTCATCTTTTATTTCATCTCATTTTGGAGTAATTCCCTGTATTCGAATGCAAAGTATGAGTTTGAAAAGGTTATTTATTGATCAAAATTGTCTTATTAAAACTTACTTGGGTCTAAGTTTGCTTTATAAGCATCCCATTTAAAGTGCTACATTTGGTTACTGAAATCATATCTGTTAGTTTCCAAGTTTGACTGCTTTGATTTCCAAAACAAATAAGTTTTTGAGAAGTACAATGAAAAATTAAATAAAAAAAATGCAAATAGAATGTGAACAAAGCTGTATTTTATTACTAATAGATGCTCCCTCAATTCATGTTTTAAATGCTTTCTCATGAGGTATCAGTACTCTGTGGCAAGAAAACATGCTGATGTCCTTTAAGAATTAAACCTTAAACAAGGCTTCAAAAATTAGGGGACATATCCAAAAGTTGGATCCATTTACAACAACACTTAATATTTATAGTCACTTTTAATCTAATGGGTTAGAGCTGTTTTATTTTTATTGTAGATTTTCACAGCTTGGTGGTAGCACAGCTAATTGAGCTTGCAGAACATTGACCCATTCACAAAATGTTTTCCTGAGATTTATAGCCATCACAATGCAGCAAAGATTTGCTCATTTACTTAAGAAATTTATAGCACAAGAAAATGTGAAATGGTTCAATAGGTGCACATCATTGCTATTTTTACCTACTCCTTCTCAACACTGAAGTGAAGTAACTGATCACCTCGCATCTACCCAGTTGACTTTTACAGTATGAGCTTTAGAAACCTTATTCTGTAAGCGCTACTGTTTTACTTTCCACTTTCTATCATAACAAACATATGAAATGTTTTGAGTCTTCTCTTCTTAAATTCCAACGAATGAAATTAAATCAGTCATTTAAATTTCAATATTGCATAATGAAATTAATTCTTTAATGCTTTGGTTATACTTGTATAATCTTTTATCATTTTTCTCCTAGACTGATACTAATATCATCATCAGTTTTATTTGGATTATGATTGTATTGACACAGGAGGATTTGGACCATGTTAAGTCTCATTCAGATTTTATGTTTCTATGATTATGACTAATTAGGTTATTCTTCCATCATTTCATGAAGTTTGTCTTAAGTTAAGACCAAAGCCTGTAATGCATTCACATTAAGTCATGATCTTTAAAAATTATGCAACTGAAAGGCTCCTACAGACTTTGGTAGGTGTTTGTGTTGGTCCCTTTATATCAACATGCTTTCAGAATTAGTCTTTGAATTAAATTTGTTTTGAAGTTGATTACATGCCCACTCCACTAGTGTTGAAAAAACCCCAAAGCTCACTCTCTCATTACAGTGTCTGGAAGTTTTACTATTAATGGGATCATGATTTGATGCCTTGAATGTGAAGAAATTTTTGCATGCTTTGATTAAAAGAGATGTACTGTTTGTGCCTTTTAGGTCAGGCAGAGAGCCTTTTAAGATTATTTTTTTTTTAAGTGTGCCAAATAACAGATATTTTTGTCTAGCCTCTCCTGTTTGAGAGAACAGCTTGAGCTTTGTGTTCCAGAGCAATTTTCTATCTTAGTGAATGGAACTCTTCTTGAGAAATGATTGATCATCTCCAATTGTAGGTCTCTTCTGACACAAATAACGCGAACCGATCTGTAGGTTAGAAAATGAGACTCATATCCTGCTGTTTTACCAAAATAATCAGTAAGTTAACAGGATAGACTGTATAAAGATACCTATCAAATTAGTAAATCTGGAAAACAGCTTGTGTTTCAGGATAAATGCACACAGAGGACTATGTGCATGAGGAATTCTGAGACTTCCTTTTCAAGGATGACAAAATCACTCTAGAAGGCACTTACAAAGGCACTCTAGAAGCACTTTTCTTTGTGCTGTAGAAACCAAGGAGAGGGATGGAAGTCTAGGACTCTTTGACCACAGGAGCTGAAAAGCTGCCTGTAAACTTTATTGTGATGGTTGGGTAGAACTACCCCAAAAAGAAAGTGTCACATTTGAATAGACAGTCATAGACATAGCATGACTGGTAAGGAAGGTATCGGACTGTAACAGTATAGGAAAAAAATCTTGAAAGAAAAGCAGCTACCAGGACTCATGCCTGTTCATCAGCCAGAGTCTGAGACCAGAGTTCTTGAAATTAGAGAGCTTCAACTGCAAGAAACCATTAGGAAATGTTGGTGACAGGATCAAAGCTGGATCCCATTTTGGACTTTGCCTTGAGAGGACTGTAAAGTTCAGTAGTCTTATTAACAGAGTGTAACTTACCACTGGGGGAGAAGAGACAAAGTGTCCAGAGCTCTAAGCAGGATTTTCATTTTCCTTTGCGGTGTTGCACTGTGATAGGCAGCGGGATGCAAGCTCAAAGTTCAGTTTTGTATAAAGTGAGGACAATGCATAGGATTCCTATTGAAATCAGTGATCACACAGTATATAATAACACAGTACACATTCTCCAATTCTGTCTCCTCATTATAGCATTTCAACTATTTTCTGAGGTGTAAAGATGTACAGAATGAATTGCTGATTTATTTTTAAGACCCTAAGGCAGACTCAACAAGGTAGAAAAATAACCGAATTCAAGCAAAGGCACTGATAGCTTAAAAAGATTGGTTTTGTAGGCCATGTAGAATGCTGCAGCTGCTTGTAAAAAGGATGTGAGGAAAATATTTCTAAATAGGTTGAGAACATTTGGGTTCAGCAGATATTCATTTCTATGAAAAATAAAAGTCTGTCAACAAGCACACAGCAACAGAATAGTTCGTATGTTTTCTCTCCTTTTTTTTTTTTTTTAAATACCATCTTTTGTGTATAATTTTTCTTGTCAAATACAATGGGTATTTCTCTGTAGAGTGATCATGCCATCTAGATAATAGCTAGAGGTCTTTCTTCCTCTTTCTCTCTGCAGGAGCCAAACCACTCTGGAGTCTCACATATCAAGACAGTATCACCTCTGTGGGGCCTGAGCATGAACTGACTAAGTCTCATTATTTTGCCAAGATATACACAATACTGCTGAAAAGTATATAATAACTTAGAAAACCATTAACAACTTTATGGTAGTCATAGACTCAGACATTTCTAGGTCAGTGTAAGATTTCTACTGTCAAGAGTTCCCAAGCCTCTAGATGATGCTGTAAAGAAAGATTCACTTGCTGTACTTGAACACAGTGAGTGAGAAAGTGAGAGTACTTTAGCCTATTTCTTTGCTAGCTTGGTTCCTTATCTGTTTTCTGAAAGCTGCTGGAAAGCAACAGAGATTTAGCTGCCAGGTCTAAACTGCAGGGGTGGAATTGGCAGTAGTAAAAGCAAAAAGATTCAGCAAATAAAAGATAATATAGATCGTCTCCTGTTGTGCCTGTTTTCAAATTACTGTGTTTAAATGAACTTCTTGTTCTGCAAGCTGTCTTTAGTCTCTCGCTCGCTGGCCTCCAATGACCTTTCTCTGATTTCCTTTTCCCTTTACAGTCTCATAGCATTGCAAACTTTTATCTGCTTTTCTGGTACTTTAAATATGGAAAAATTCAATGCATACTTTTAATACTGTAGGAAGTCTGATCTCAATTTCTAGCTGTTTGGGCAATGAAATACAGTGTAAGCTAATGCCTTGTGTAATAGATGACTATATGATTTTTGACTTATGAATATGAATATTTGTACACTGAAAATCTCACTCTGCCTCTTCTTTCTCAGCCTGTGTAATTATAAATGGCAATAAAAATCCAAATCCCTTGTGTTGGAGGGTGGGACCAATGTTAAGATCAAGTTTCTCACCTTCTTCAGTACTCGTATGAGGATTGTGGAAAATTCCTAGTCAATGGGAAAAATGTAAGTGATTTTATTTTTCTTATTTTTGTAAATTTGTCCTAACATAAATGCATCCCATCTAAATTTTGTTGGTGTTCCTTGGCATATTTTTCCTAGACCTCTTTATTGACAGACATTATTGAAAAGAAAAAAGTCTATAGTACTGTGTGATTGAAGAAAAGTGTTGTGGATTTTTGGTTTTCTTTCTTTTGTGTTGGGTTTTCTCTTTGTTGTTTTGTGGGAGGGGAGTATTAATTTATTACTTTTGCATTACTTCATAAGTTTTAGGACAGCCTCTGAAGCTTTTTCTGAAATCTGTAGAAGTTGTTGAAGATTTGGCAGAGAGATATGTTTGAGACTTGTGTTCATCTTAAACTCATTTGGCTAAAATAATGGATGAGGAAGAGAGAGCTATTCTTTGTGATCTCACCATGCTGTTTTCCTGCTCACACAGCTGCATTGGTCAGAGTAGCATTGCCTGCAAGAAAGAAGGATCCAAGACTTCTTGGCTGCTTGCTCTTCAGTGACCAAGTAACAAACAGTGAAGCAGGAGCATTGCTTCAGAATGGGAAGCTGTACTAACAAGTCAGAAGAGAAGGCTAAATTGAAGTGATCTTGAAACCCTACTGCATTGCCTACAGGTAACACCAACAGAAGCATGGCAGTGTAAGGGCTGTAGTCTTGAGAAATGGTAGGTAGCGGTGACAGTGTTAGCCTGGTGAGCTAAATTATCCCAGGCTGATTGTTCCTTTGACATGTGGGATTAAATGGAGGTCAGAAGTCTAGAGCAAGTAATTATTGAAAGATTACCTCATGTAGAGGGAAGGACCAAGGGTGAAGAGCCTTACATGTTAGCCTCTTTGTCACTGTGTCATCAGTGAGGATTGTTAGATGGTCCCTACAGTTAAAGTTCCTGTAATTGAACCTGGAGTCCTAGGAACCTAGAAGTACCTGAGGAACTCATGTTTAATATGATTACACTCATAAAGCTGCCAGACTTATGGCAGCTGCAAGCGCAGAGAGTACCCTGCCTGAGATACTTGAACATCTACAGCAAAATAGCAAACTGAATTTGGATTTCCCACGTCTGATGTCTCTACACTAATGAGTATTTACTCTCTTTTCCACTTCTGGTTAAACTGCTTGTGTCAGGAATTTGAACTGCGCCACTTTATATGTGTGTAGTAATGAGTTCCAAGTCAAGTTGTGGCACTTAGGGACATGGTTTAGTGGTGGACTTCGCAATGTTAGCTTAACGCTTGGACTTAAAGGTCTTAAAGGTCTTTTCCAATCTAAATCATTCCATGATTCTAAGTCTCAACACAAGTGTTTGGAATATAGGTTGTTCAGCTTTCCTTCCTCTTTTTAGTAGTGTGAGATGGACCTAATTAAACTACCGTATTCATCTGACTCTGAAAAACTGTGAGAACCCCATCTTGTAAAGCAGCTTGAAGGCCATGGGCAGAAGGCACACTGTTAATGTTAATGTAATTTTTTAACGAGAAATGTATACTTCTACTAGCAGAGAACTTTTTGCAAAGTTGAAAGAGAAAGTAAAACTAAGTATGAAAACCTAGGGATGTGTTCCTTCTCATTTTTAATACAAGCAGCCTTGTGTGTTTGAGTAGTTTTGAAACCTACTCTGGTTTTTCATCTTTATTTTTAACGACTTTCTTTCCTTCAGGGACACATATATATTATTCCTTTCACCTCCTCTTTCTTTATGCTAGTGGGTCTCACAGTGCTTTTCGTTCTTTTCTTTTCCTGTCCCAACATGAAGTGTGCAGGGAGGTGAAGAGAAGCACGCTTCTTACAAAGTGATAGTTATATAAAGCCACTCTTAAAAACTAGAAGTAATGCAGATCATGTAATGTCCCAGGGAACAACTATAAAAGAAGGAATCTCTGTCCTCTGGGTCCATTATTACTGGTCTGGGGCATCATTGTTATTCAGAAGACAGAAAAGAAAAAAATGAAGTCTAGAAATTGCATGGGCAATAGTATACAGGCAAACTTAATGATAAGACTTTGTTTCCTCTTGATGATTTAGTTTGCCATCAGTGATTTATTTTGCTTGTGTCCATTTTTATTTTTTTTCATTCATGTAATTATGGAATTCTCTCAAGTAATAAGGAACCACTGCATGTCTTTCAACTCCTTACACAGTTCTTTATAAATATTTCCTGTCAATAGGGAAAGTAACTGGTGCCACTTCTGAAATCTGCTAAACTAGGACAGGTACCAAGTTCATCAGGTAGCCACAGAAGAAGCCGAAAACTTTTCCTACGTGGAGGGGTGCTTTTCAGCGTGAGAAATGCTGCTGACTAGATTTCCAGAGGTGTTACCTCCAGTTCGAGTTAAAAATTCCTGTAAGTTCTTACCAGCAATTAACTATTTATTCATCTCCTTCAAAAGACCTCTGTGGCTCTTCTACCAAGAGAGAACAAACAGTATGGCAGAGTGACACAAAGGTAGACTACCAAACCCTTATTTGCTATGATATAGCAGAAACCAATTTATAAGTCTCATTAGGGCTTGATAGTAATTATTTCATGCAGACATATTGTACTTAGGAACTTGTGAAATATATAGTTTAAATGGGCCAAATGTCTGAAAATAAAATATATATGGTTCAATATAGCCAAGCAACCCAGAACTCATTTTGGTTTGCGCTAATCTTGGAATTTATTTAAGTAGAAAACTGTTTCTCCCCAACCTGAGGAGATGATGACTTCACACAGAAAGTTGTATCTCCAGCCATTAATTGTTGCTGATTTTCATCTGTCCTCTGTAGATGAAAATTCAGTCTTTTCTCTGTGCTACCGAACTTGTTTGCTGGTGACTGATTTCCCTCCCTATCCCCCCTTCCCAGTGTTTGCTCTCCCCAGTGATGGGGTAAGCATGTTGCAGGGCAGGTTTTGTCAGGGCATTGTATTCAGTGCAGTTTGTGCCTTCATTAAGGAAATCTCTGCTCACCAAGGTACCCTGACTCTTTTGTCTCTTGGGTAGCGTGTGTTCTGTTTTACCCAGATATAATCAGCATCCTGGATGTAACTTGAATTCTTCGAACTGCTCAGCTGGTGCAGCTAAAAAACATGCAAGTACACAACAGTATTTGTGACAGTTTTGAGTTAAGTAAGAAAACTGTGGAATGTTTTCTATATTTATGTCTTTTTGAAATGTTTCTTTGCTAATTTATGCCACCCACTGGGCAGCTCGGCTCTCTGCCATCTTTCCTGTTGCCCCACACAACTATGTAAGATTGGATGGTGGAACCTAACAATTTAGGGTTTTCAAGTGTTCAAACTTCTCTCAGGGAAATTATATATATTTGGGCTATTTTTCTGTGCTTTACCACAAGCACAGCATAGAAGTGTTGCTGGAAGGTGAAGTTTTCCATATTTCAATATGTAATTCGTTATTTCTTGGCCATTTTTTGAGTTTATTAAAAGGAGCAACCCTGAAAATATGTGTAGACCTAACACTCTGCATGTGCTTATGAATGGCTCTGACGAGAGAGTGTAACAGAGATACTAGGGCTCACATTAATAAGATCAACAGGCTGTAATTATTCCTTTGCCCATCCTCAACACAATACATGGACAAGACATCTTCTGGGCTCGGTCCTGTCAGCTGCAAAGCAATCTGGCTCTGGTCCACCAAAACACTTAAGCACGTACTTATCTTGCAACAGTTATGCGGAACTATATCTTCAAAGAAAGAATATGCATATTTAAGAGCTTTGTTGATTCAGTACCTAAAGAATACAGCATCTTTCAAGAGGAAGCCTATATGCCCCTATTTCATCTTCTGTCCTTTGTCTTGTCCTCTTAGAGCGCAAGTGCTTGAGGCAGCAATCATCTTTCATCCTGAGTGTGTGTATAGCATTTAGTGTTTGGGGATTTTTATCTGAACTGAAACCTTTAATTGTCTTCAATAGTTGTGACTGCAGTTCTTTAAGGACAAAAGAGAGGGACTCTGCATTTCTTCTTTTTAATAATGCTCATTATTATTCTTGCCTCTTCCTCTTGCTTTCTTTTACTGTTGTTAAGCATTCCATTTTTGTCAGGCTTTCATATTGTAGGTTGCAACTCAGAAATTCCCATGTGGTATGTTACTATACATTTTTTTAATTTTGTTTTTAAAACTTTCAGTTTCAGAAAGGAAATGTTGCCAAGTGGAAGAAAAAGGCATTTTCCCCACATCACTGAACTTGACTGCTATGAACATGAGTAGCAATGAAGTCAGGAAAGCAGGTATCAATGGACCACCTTATGCTGAGCAAGGTAAGAATTTGATCAGTGTCTGTGCACTCCTACAATGTGATAAAATTAGCAAGTGGAGAGGAATTTGAAATAAGATACCTGAGCCAGACAATTCCAAAACCTGACAGGATTTTAGTTTAGACCCAAGCTAAACACTTCAAATAACAGTGCTGTATCTCTGGGATGCTATTGATTAGCAGTGTTCTCAGCATATGTTATATGTATGTAATGAAGTAAAAAGGTGAAAACGTAAAGAAATACAGAGGTAACAACATCAAATCAGCAGGCTGTATTATGGAAAGGTTTGGAATACAAGAGATTTTCTTTAAATGGAATTCAGAATGAGCTAGTTTCAAGGTCATTGTAAAGTCTGGCAAGAGAAAGATGTAGATGTACAGCCAGAGGAGTAAAGATTGCTTTTCAGCTTCCAGAAAGTCTATCTAAGGAAGTTAGAGGCTTGCAGAGTTTCACAAGTTTTGGGAGGTGCTTGTCAGCCTCTTGAATATTTTCACGTGTCATATTAGGTGGTATGTTTGTGGCTGTGGATGATCAAGGGAGGTGGCCTGGATCCTTCTCTTGTAATTACTGTCCATCATATCTTTTCCTCCTGTGAGTTCAGTTCCTGATGAACTTGCCATGGTTTAAAAGCATGATATGCTTTAATGCCTGGAAAATCACATGGCCTATCAGGTCCTGCAAACCTTGAGACATAGTTTTGGAAGAGTTGTTCGTGTTGGATTTTCTCTACCTGTTGAGTTAACAATTTGAAAATGAATAGGGAAAACTGTCTAGTGTATTCAGGATAAAGGAGATGTTTCCTCTTCAGGTCCTTGAAATAGCTAGGTATTTTCACACTACAGTACAGTATTTTACTTGCATCCAATTCTCCCTTCACTGCCTTCTGTGCCACTGTTTAAATTTACAATGTGAGATATGCCATGTCCTTTTTTACATTTTTATAATATCTAGGCATATATGCTGTATTTCGGGCCCTTCATACATTTTCTTTTTCCATCTCATTTATCCTTTGAATACCTTATTTTTCTGCCTGTTTTCCTAAGGCAGCCTGCAAAACTCAGGATGCTAAAATTGTATCTGAGCTTGGTATCAGACAGTGAAGTCAAAGTTATATAGAGTATTATGTTGGTTTTGCTGTTATTGTTCAATCACTTGACTGAGATTTTTTGCCTTTCTTCTCATCATTCAGTTCGTACTTTTCTGTAGGGAAATTAGCTCCTAGGACAGGGTTTGCCTATGACCACGGAATGTACCTGTGTAACCTTGAGTATAATGTGGTGGGACTACAGCTGTTCATTTGATTTCTACCACATAATCCCATTTTACCTGTGTGTACTTATCCTTGTTCTCCATCCAAGTTCCAGAGACCCTCAATGTCTTCCTGACATTTGGCCTCCTCACATCTTAGCAACGCTTCTTGTATTCTCTCTTCTTTCAACATGAATCCTCCTCCCTTCGCTCATCTCCATACCTTCAGGAGAACCCTTCAGTGTTTGTGTTTATTATAGTCAGAATGAGTTTGCATAAGACGGTGGTTATCTAGCCAATGTTCAACAGTTTGGTTAGTCTGAATTATCTCCTTTTTCCTTATCAATCATATATAAATATTAGTTCTTTGGAGAAATTTAAGAGGCAAACATGTATCTTCCTTTTTTTTTTTTTTAAGTACACATGCTTATTTCAGATGTTATTTTAAATTAAGGAGCTAGAACTGATGTCCTCTTCACAGAAGTAGTCGCTGCTTGTCCTACTTTTTGTTTGTTTTCTACTTTTTTTTCTCCATCTGCGTAGTGCAGATCAGTCTGTCTCCATGATGGCAGTCCCTTGTAGTTTGTTTCCTGTGTGTACACCAGCTCCTTACAGACACATTTACAATTAATTTATCACAATTCACCATGGCTATTCTCTTCTGGGAAGAAAAATCAAAACAGTCTACGGACCACAGCAAATCTCAGAGGCTAGTGATCACCCAGAGAATCTATTGTGGAGAAGCAACGTCCCTTGCCACAAAGTTAGAAGCTTGCACTGTGTGTCCAGAAGTGAAAATGTCATTGGGATGAGTGTGATGGTCATGCTGAGTAATATGTTCCTTTTGGTATGCAGTTAATCTTCTGCCATAAAAGGGCATCTTTTCTAATGAAAGTATTAGCTGGGACAGGTGAGCATCTTTCACTCATAAAGTGATGTGAAACGTTACAAAGTGGCTATGTTACCTCTATAATAATGCACAATGGGATATTGAGGCTAGCTCACTGTGAATAAAACCTTGCTCTCTACTACATTTAAATGAATGCTTTTATATGTGATAAATGTACCAAATACACACACAGATCTTGATGAATAATTGGCAAATCATGTCACCATTCAAAAGAAGGTCATGCCTTAAACTCTTGTGTCTCAGCTACTTTAACTTCAGCTGTGCTGTCATTTAAATACTTTGATATTCTTGGTGTTGGCAGCTGAGTTTCTCTTGTTTAACAGTCTTTCCCCTTACAGTGCATCAATAAGATGCAATCCCATACATGACTTCTCATACAGTTGCTTCTCCATGAAGTTCAATTGAAATAGAGAGTAGCAAGCATATTGCTTCTTTTGTTTGAAACAACTGTATCAGCTCAGCATTAAAAATGCTTGGGGTCTTTTTGGTTTTTTAGTTTCTATTTTAAATTACTGTAGCAATTATGTGAGTGTATGCTGAATCATCATGTCTTGTCTTTAGCACTAAATTCACCTTGTTTATTTATCTCTTACATAAAAATAGATGTGGACAAAGATTTCTCTTATATAAATTGGACAGATTGTTATAAGCCTTTATGGCCATTGAGGACTAACTTCCCAGATATTACAGAACAAATACTGCTAATAGTCTAGTGTCTAGATATGTAAGTGCCATATTTTTTTTATTTGAAAAAAAAAAAGAAAACAAAATTGAAGCACTTTTTTTCTTCAACAATACTGAAGACAGTGTTAGAGAAACTAATATTTGAATACTCCCAAGTGAGTGCAAGTTGATTGCAAGCATTAGTTCTACAGCACAGTAATCAAAACCAGGTCTGTAACGAACGGGGGAAAAGGTGCTTTATTAGTTTAGGTGTTGGGTTTTTTTAAAGAAAAGAGTTGGAATGTAGTTGTAGCCTTGATTCTGGAGGATGTTTCAAATTTAGCTTTTGAAACTTTGATTTAAAAATAGAAGTATCTGAAACTTTAATCCTAAACGAAGAGCTAAGATAGAGTGCATAGAAATGTAAAGTGCCACGTGTAGTTTGGAAGGGATCCTCACTTGGCTCAATCCCCTTCATGCTTTCAAGTTGGAGGACTAAGTATCTGATTGCTGAAAAAAAAAATACAAAACTATTTTCCAGTAGTTGTGGGTTTTAATTGACCAATCAGTTTAGGAATGGTATTGTTAGATAGTGAGAATAGCAAGGAAAGTATTTATACTTTAGAAAGTAGTTCCACCTTTCCCCACCCAGTGCATTTCTCTAGCTTCACACACTTTGGTGGCTGATTAGTTGAATTTGTTGATGAATGAATGTCAGGCATTTCTGGGCAGAAGATTCCTTCCAATACTAAAACTTGTATCTAGTGTATGCTTGCTAAAATCCAAAAGTAAATTTAAATGAGGAGGAGAACAAGGTGGAAGGTAAAGGAATAAAGGCACATAATATGTTGTGCGGCTCTGCAGACTTACATTTAAACACCATATTCATCAAGGGAGTATTGGATGCAAAAGATGTAGGTAGACTTTCATGATTATTTCAATTATAAATACGTGCTTTATGTTGTTCCTTCTTATCTAGAATCTTAGGTTTTGAAAGTTGAAAATTTCCATCCCCTTCATTGCAGGCTTTTTTCCTCTCTCTTCCCAAAGATGTTTGCCTTATTCCTTAGTTTAAGTTAAAGCAATTGAGATATTTCTGTTTAAAAGGAGAGAATTATATGATTATTATTTTTTATTGAATACTCCTGCCTTCCTTTTTCTGTTGAACAGTCCTATCACTGTTCTATTCTTGTTCCAGACAAAAATTACTTTGGTTTATTAGTTTTGACGTCTTGAGAGTGTACAGCAGACTGTCCTCCTAGCATTGGTGAAGGCCTAGTTGTCTACACTGTAAAATGTCTTTAGTTGCCCTGAAGACAGCAGCCTTAAGTGTACACTTTGCGGAAAACAGCCATAACTATGTATGTAATTAACTGTGGTGTCCTGCTTGCTGTGATATGTAAGAAAGTAAAGAAAGCAGAAAACTTTGTTTTCTCTTTGTGAACAGTGCTGCTTCTACAGACCGGTGGCTTCTTAGGACAAGGAAATGTTCCCAAACATCAAACCTCTCCATTTCCTTTATCTGCTGGAGGACTCTGAACTATCCAGGATCACTTACAAAATAATTTAGGAAATGGGAGGTTCATTTGAAAACACGTCCTGGGTTCTGCATTTCCTACCAAGGGGGTGAGGAAGAGGCAAAGCACTAGAACTCCTTCATAATGTTTCTGTAAGCTCCAGAGTTAAGGATTATCTGGTTTTAATGCTTACTGTGTGGGAAAGAAACGCTGTGGAAGCTATCAGGCAGTCGCATGTCATTAATTTTTTGCTGAAGATGAGTGTAAGCTAAAGCACTAGAAAATGGATTGTCTTGCCTGGCATGTTGTCATATGTTTGTGGCAGAACTTCTTGAGAAAAAAAATATTCTGATTTATGTTTTTAGTAATAAAACTGCACCTATTTTCACAGAGTTTCATTATGTGCTCTGACAAGGGCACTTAAATCCCCGATTCTGTGATCAGTAAAATAAAACGTGAAAACTCATTATCTACCATAATGGAGTGGTGCGTGAAAATTACTTATAGTCTATTTCTTTTTAAAATACAGTAAATTTTACAGTAAATTTTCTACAAGCTAGAATAATAGAAGATTGGTGAGGGAACTGGCATATGCCACGGAACTTAGACGCAGTGTACTGTGGAAACAGTATAGCCTTGCTCGCACTGGATTGCATGCTATTTGATATGTCCTGCAGGACTGATGACAGCTCCACACTGAGCCACCTCTCATGACCCAGCTGCACCCAAGGCATAGCTTAATTGCAAATGGATTAGCCTGCTTGTGAATGGTGGAAGTTGTTTTTAAGCTTGCAATCACACAGAGCAGAAAAGGGAAAGGAAAATCCTGTCTTGTACAAGATGTGAGACATGACTCTGTGACTCTGACCTGTTCTTGGAAGAGTATGCAAATATAGAAACTCTTGATAGATAAATGCAAATGTTCTATGAGGCAAGACCTGCCGAAGCAGTAGGATAGTAGCTGCTGTCATTAGCTCTGAGCTGCAATTTCCTAGACTCTGGTTTTCAATCACTTGTAACTTTTCTGAAGTTTGCACCTTTTGACTGAAACTTCATTCTTCAGCTCTGCCTCAATATAGACACTACTTCTAGTATTTGAGCAAAAATTAGTCATTGCTTTGTAAGCTAGAGAAAACCAGGAAGGAACTAGAGGGTGTTTTAAATGAGAGAAATTACTGAATTTTGAAAGCTGACATTTCTTACAGAAATTACACTTACTGAAAAAAATAGGAAGGAGATTGGTTTTAATTTGGCCAATTTTAGCAGTTAAAAATGATTTTTGAGAATGTATAATAGATTCCTCGTATTTTTTCCATTCACTCATGAAATGCACAAACCAGTAAGGCTGATCTTGGAAGGAAGGCAAGAGACCACAATGGCTGATTCAAGACTAGCTGGTCAAACTAAAGTGCGAGAAAGAGATGAACTGGCAGTGAAAGCAGGGACAGGTATCCTGGGAAGAGTATAGGGACGCTGCCTGATTATGTAGGGATAAGGTCAGGAAGGCTAAGGCATGGATGGAGCTGAACTTGGCAAGGGGCACAAAGAATAATAAGAAGGGCTTCTACAGGTATGGCTTCTTCTCTCAGCCAGAAGAGGAAGGTCAAAGAAAGCATACCCCTCTAATGAGCAAGACCGGCAAAATGGTAATAACAGATGAGGAGGAGGCTGAGGTACTGAATAACATTTCCCCTCAGTCTTCACTAGCAATCTCTCTTCCCACACCTTTTGAGTGGATGGATTGCAAGGCAGGGACTGGTCCCACTGTACAAGACATGACCACCTGAGGAACCTGAACATACATAAATCTATGGGACCTGACGAGATGCATGCCAGAATCCTGAGGAAATTGGCTGATGTAGTTGCCAAACCATTCTCCATGAGATCTGAAAAGTCATGGCAGTCAGGTGAAGTCCCTGTTGACTGGGAGAAAAGGGAACATTGCACCCATTTTTAAAAAGGGGGAAAAGGAGAACCCTGGGAGCTACTGACCTGTCATCTTCACCTCTGTGCTCGGGAAGATAATGGAACAGCTCCTCCTAGAAGCTATGCTAAGACACATGGAGAACAGGGACTTGATTCCAGACGGCCAGCATGGCTTCATCAAGGGAAAGTCCTGCCTGACCAACCTAGTGGCCTTCTGTGATGGAGGAACTACATCAGTGGGCAAAGGAAGAGCTATGGATGTCATCTATGTGGACTTCTGTAAGGACTTTGAT